>OX155975.1:6911863-7287532 GCA_944548615.1 Micropterix aruncella
TTTTTTATTGAATGCGCGATTTACAAACCGAAAAACGGCACGTGACCTGGACTCGTCGTTGCCAGGCAACGATTTCCCCGCTCGCCGTGACAACCACCCGACTCCGCTTGCCAGTCGCCAGTAAATCTGTGATTTTGGTGCCGAATACATGCATAAATCGTTGCCAGGTATGTTCTGCCTTGAAACAATGCAACGAAAATGATGATGCCGAGTGGCTTCATGAAACTGACGTTGATCTCAAACAAAGCTCAGTGCTAACAGCTGAATTGCAAGATGCTTATCCACTTGTTAATGTTGAAGAAAATTTCACTAATCCATGGCCCGAGCTAGTACATTATATGTTTTACACATGATTATACCTTTCCTCTATTATTTTTATGCCAGTCGGAAACAACCTGCAACCTTAATGTACGATACGAGGTGGGGTCCTCTAAAACCTCACCTCGTATCGTAGGGGGGGGGGGGGGGGGGGTTAAAAAAGTTGCTTAAAAAATCACGTGATTAATGGACGACCCCTTACCTGATCAGTGGCGATCCCACAGACGCGGTTTTTCTTTTTACAGAACCGGTTTATTAAAAAAAATCTTCGTTTGTCCATACTTTGTTATTCTCCATAATTAGTATACAGTAACTGATTATGTATATAATCAGTAACTTATAATGTATATAATCAGTTAATTTACCGCTGTATATAGGTACCAGTCATATACCGCAGAGCCGCTGTATACATTAGCCAACATACGTGCAATTGACAGTCTCTCGCCCATTCATTTCCTTCCTCTCTCGCCCATATTTCCCATACATTTTTCACATGTCGCAGTGGTGCCGACTCGCTTCCACCTTAACGATGTGGCCAAGCATTTGCCAATATGTAGAGCGGACTTATGCAGATAACACCTTCTTGGGCCAATCACCGCTGCGCCCTCTAGCTGCAGAAATAGCGTTTAGTAATGGATGGTTTACACGTTGCGAGCTAGCGTGCGAGTCAGCCTGCCGAGTAGCTGCAGTGCAGTAATTAGCACCGTATGGGCGTATGTTACGAGCTACTCGCACGTGCAAGTTGGATAGTAGCTCGCATACGAGATACTTCACATTTTTTGTTTTCACTCGCCTGCTCGCCTGACAGCAGCTCGCACATTGATGCAGCTCGCACAATACTCGCATCATTCGGACGCGCTCGGCAAAAGCTCACCAGTGCCGTCAGGCAGTTGCGAGCGGTACCTGTATTTTTTTGTATTACGCGCGTTTATCGAATTCAAAATGGCTGCGGATAGTCGATCTTCTGATAATAATATTACTTTGATGAAACTCTACAGAGAATAAGCAAACCTAAATTTTGATATAGAAGAACCTTAGACCCTGAAAAATATTGCTAGCAATCTGTATGATATTACTGAGCTTAAGAAACACTTTAAAAAATTTAACTTTACCCTTGCTGCTATGGCACCTCTCATCAATGTACCTTGATGTTGTATTTTCGTTTTCCTTTAAAAGCGTTTCGACTTTTCAGGTGTCACTCTCATCACTGCTTTATATTCTCGGAGGTCTTCATGATAAAGCTTCTTGAAAATGATACATGTTGAACCGGAAGATGTTCTTGCCATCCAATCTCTAATTCAAACTTTTTTCTAATCCAACTTACTTATTACAGTTTATTATTAATCAAAGCACGTTGACACGACATCGCGACAACTCGCGTGAGACTAGGCAGCTTTTCGAATCATCTGGACAGCACATGCAAGCCCGGCTACTGTCATGCGAGTACACAATCTGAGCAATGCCGGATTAGCCATAAGGCCAAGTAGGCCCTGGCCTATGGGCTCACGCCGTTTAGGGGGGGCCCGGTCCACAGTAATCAATCATATTTTGGTAAATAGCATACTTCATTCTTCATACCGCAAAAGTAACTTTGTCCAATCAATGATTTTTCTAAAACACGTAAGCGACGAAAAAATCAAAAAGACTTGTGATCATGTAGGTACTCGCAAAATGTGTCTAGTTCCCATGCATTCTGTTTGGTGAAACACACAAAAGCAGAACAATTTCCAGTTGGATTTTCGGATTGAAAGAATGCATCGCAGTGAATGAAAATGCACGAGAACAGCGCGGCGCATCATGCATTTCTGCAGACACTGATCAAGAGACGACGCACACATGGTCGAATCGACAGCTTTTTAAAAATTCAATTTGAGCAAGAAAAAGAATACTGAATGAACGTTTTGGAAAGAGTTGTGATAGTGATAAAATTTCTCTCATCGCGTGGACCAGCTTTTCGCGGGGATACGGAACTCCTTGAATGTCAACATAATGGCAATTATTTGGGAATTTTAGAATTAATCGCTCAGTATGACCTCTTCCTAAGTCTCATTTAACCAAATATGGTAATCAAGGACGAGGAAAGCTCTCTTACCTATCTTCCAAAAATTACAAAGAGGTAATAGAAATAATTAGAAATGAAGTTCTGAACATTATTTTAAAGGAAATTCAGGAAGCCAAGAACTTTTCTTGGAGCGTTGATTTAACAACCGATATATCTCACATTAATCAACTGACTTTAGTACTTAGCTATGCCAGAGTATCAGATGAGGAAGCGGTTTGTTTTGAAGTTCCTAAACAAATGCGGCATTGACATCAGAAACTTGCGAGGACAGTCATATGACAATGCAGCGAACATGTCAGGGTGCTATAATGGTCTTCAAGTGCATATTACGAATATTAATCACCGTGCACACTACATTCAACCAAGGTGTTATCCCGCGGCTACAACAGCTTTCAGAAGGCTTTGCAACTTGCATTCACATTTTCACTGTTCACTGAACAGTGAAAATGTGAATCAGAAACCCGAAACAATTCGCGAGGCTAAATGTTTGTTAAACGAGATGTCAAATCAAGTTATGCAGTTTTATAAAATTTAATGTTTGTTTAATAATATTACATTATATTGTTTATCAATGTTTGTTTTGCTTAATAAAATTGGTTTATCAAGGTTTTGTTGTTCAAAACGTATTGGAATATAATTTGCAAAAGCCCCGAGATTTCGATGGCTTAAAGGCCTCTACATGGGTTAATCCGGTACTGAATCCGAGCAGCTGCCTACTCTCGCAGCGTGCAAACCAGTAATAAAGATCTCCATGCGTTCTATCACAATTTTGATGTGAACGAAAGCGAAATTCTAAAAGTACTGACTGGCAACACTGCAGCCAGCCCGCCAAATTTTGACGTTTATCTTGTATTAATTTGATAATTTTTGAGGTTGTTATTTTGTTTCGTTTCTAGATTTGTGTAAAATGGCCGATGAGCTCGATTTACCATTATCCGTGATAAGTAGAATCGTTAAACAAGCTCTTCCCGACGATACTATAGTCGGCAAAGAATCTGTTTCCATGTTTGCGGACGCTGCGTCTGTTTTCATCCTCTATCTCACCGACACTGCGAACATGGTCGCGAAAAAGTGCAACAGAAAGACTATTTCAGCTCCGGACGTGTTAGAAGCCATAAAAGAAGTGAACTACGATATGTTTTTAACAGATTTGAATGAAAAACTAGATGAATATAGGGCGAGTTTAAAGAAAAACGTGACTGAAACGGAAAAAGAAGAAGCCGGCGAAAATGAATCAAAAGCCGACGAAGATACGACCGAAAATGAAACAAACGCCGACGATATGCAATAATAATCAATGGAAATATAAAGATTTTTATTCGAAAACAGCTTTATTTATTTAACAGTTTTTCTATAGAGAAAAGGGTATTGATTGATGTATAATTGGGACCTATTCTACATTGTTGATTTTTTAAGGTCGCCTGACTATATTCGTGACTGCAATAATCTTTATTCGCCCTCAAGAAATAAAAGAAATATAAGTATAGAAGTGTCAAACCTACTTTTGGGTAGGTCAAGATTTTTTATTTTTTTAAACAATTTGTTAACTTCTATATATATATATATATGTATATGGTGGTAGGTTAAGCTACTGTTTTTTAACCGTCCTAAAAACTAACTAAAAGAAAACATTCTTTTTTTGGTATGAATATTTAAAAAATATATGTTTCGAAATATTGTGCGCCCGAGGCTATTTCCTATCAGATTTAACATTAAAATGATTGATTTCTTTTATTATATTTTTTTGATAAATAGAAAAGGCTCATAATATATACATTCCAAAACCACTACTAAATTCGATCATTGTAATGCTAAATCTGATAAGAAATAGCCTCGGACACGCAATATATGTGGAAAAATATTGGATTCGGTTCCATACATTGCGACTGGCTGTGGTAGGTTTATGACAGCTGTCTTGCCACATGTGAGCGTACACCTTACCACCCATTCACTTCCCCTTCGAATCCATAGAATTGCCCCCTTGCTTATTTATTAAGGCCAAATAAAAATTATTGCAGTTTCGAAATCAGCAAGGAGAATATAGTCAGGTGACTTTAAAACATCAACAATGTAGAATAGGTCCCAATTATTACCAAAAGATTTTTATTCAGTTTTCTTTATTGATTTAACAGTTTTTCTATTGAGGAAAGTGCCGTTTTTCGAAATGCGGTTTGATGCATTGATGAAACTTGCTTCAAGATCTCTAGAACGTGTCCATCTTCTCCGGAATCCTTTTGAATTACTAACAGAAGCAGCTTTCCGAAGTTTCTGTCATTAGAAAATGCAGTCGAGTTCATATTTAAAATATTTACTATGCGGTTTTGAAGAATTTTGAAGAAGATTTTCAGTGGCTTATAAAGCGATATCAGAAGCGGGATGTGCCACTCTTTCAACTCGTCAAACACTGAATAATTCAATAAATTACTGAGCATCTCTAGAGAATCGTCGATATTCAAACGGCAAATAAAATCGTTGGCTACAACACAGGAATTGTCCAGTTTTAAAAGCGGTATAATAACTTTATCAATTACTATAAGTCTGTTGTGCGCAAAGGCTAAAATCATGCAATTGTCTAACGCACGGCTATGGCTGTCCCTTTCGAAACACTTGAAAAGCACAAAAGAGCAATATTTCTCGAAGAAAACGTCGTCTTTATCAACGAAACGGCAAACAAATTCGGTCAAAATGTTCAGATCTTCCCGCGAGACGCTCCTGCTGAGAAAAGGTAGAAATTTGTCGCTGGCTTCAGTGCGCACGCGGATCTCGCCAATCGTCGCCTCGCAAACGTCCCCCAGTATGAAGTCTTCAACGTTGTCGACCGACTTTTCTTGCTCTTCGCTTTCTTCCGCTGTGACAGCTGTCATTCTCGATTCGGTGTTTTCTGCACTCATCGAATTTTGATCGTTTTTCAGTAAATTATACCATTTATTCGGAGTTTCTTCGTTGTTTTCGCAAGCGTTTTTGAAATCTGCGAGAGCTAGTGCTGATTTTTCACTGAATATCCACTTTCGGCAGCTCATTTTCGTCCTTAATGACAAACGGTATGGAACTTTTACGATAATAGCCACAGACTTAATAGGGACTGATAATAGCCATATAAAAAGTACGATAATATACAATGATTATAACTGTTTTACCCATAGATGTAGTAGTATAATAAATCTATGGTTTTACCAGTCAAATATTTATGTTTTATTTGTCTCTCCGACAATATAATAAATATTAACGGTAAAGAGGTGCTACAGTCGCGTCGTTTTTTTCTTATTATTTATTTTATTAATTACCGCTTTTATAAAGCATATGTGTCTTACAATATTCTTATCCATTTATATTTGTTACATTCATATAAAAAAATAACACGGCAGATACGAGCATTAGCACGTGTTTACTGCTGCCGCCCAACTAAGTACCAGGACTTGTTCCAATGCAGCGATCTCTTAAGTTTTGTATACATACCAGGGTTTTTGCGAATATCAGCATCAGCGAATTATCAGCATTGGTTATACAATATCATCATTTGCATCAGCATCCGCATTAATAAATGCTGATTTTATTGCTTGCTGATATTCTGCTCGTGACATGACCTTGAAGGGCGGAGCTTAGCTCTAGCCGTATGAGGCTAGAGCTAAGCTCCGCGCGACATTAAGAGTGTTAAATTAAATAAAATATTAAGTAATAGCATTGATTTTACTATAAAATCAATGGTAATAGTAACCAACATTAAATAATACGAAATGGGCATAAAACAGTAAATTATAATATTTCATATTAGAAATTGACTGGATATATTAATTTGTAAATGTTGGGTCTTATGTTTCAACCAGCATTGAAAGAATAATAAGGACAATACAATTTAGTTTTTCGTCTAGAATATTGAATATCCTGGGGGCTATGTAAACAAAATGGCACATCCCAAAAGTGGTTTGCATTTGGGGGACGTCGAGATGAATTGCTTGAGATTGCCGCGTGTAGATTTTTGCTGGGTTCTTGTTGCATTTTCTAAATTCGTTTACTATTGACAGAGCGCCGCTTTCACGTAAAGTTATGGTACATTCAACTCATTATACTCTTTGTAGAGGTCATCTGATGAGTATCTCCAAGGCTTTCTCTTCATATTTAATAATTTAAATTACAATTTTCTGTGCTCTGATCAAGTGCTCCATGTGAATTTTCTATCATGTGAATCTATCACGTAAGCAGGGCGGTGCATAATGGAGTCTCACTAGATGGCCACTAGAGTTCCTGCCAGTACTTACAATTTTCGCCTGCATGGGCGCAGGATACGATAAATATTCTCGTACTTTCGTTACTTTTCGCAATTTCCATCTCTAAACGTCAAATGTCAAACGTGACATTTGGTGAACTTCGTAGCATTTGTGTTACTTTTAACATTTTCGCTAAAATGTGTAAACAGTAAATGAAAATGGATATAAATGACTTCAATTCACCTCTCAGAGGGTTGCTGAACAGCCCCGCCAGAAGATTTACTCCAGCGGTGCCGATTCCGGATTGGAACAACTTGGACTCTGTTATAAAAAGCCCACAAAATGTGAGTAGAAATAAGTAATGCCTTGACACTTATACCTACAGAGAAGATACGCCCATGGGAATTTAAACAGTTTAGATACCCGTATAAAAAAAAAAACAATTTACCTACCATATACCATTTAAAAAAAAACTGACAACCTACTGCCATATAGGTGTATATGAGCCGTTAAAAAAGTTAACCTAACCTACCGCTATGTAGTTATTTGATGCATCTTTAACCGGTCGAAAGCCAGCATTTGCGCGCAAAAAACTCTGCTGCAGCTTTTTGGTCGATTTTATAAATAAATACTAACAATATCGCATATTTCATGAATTCCCTTTTGTTATCTAGTAATCAATCTTGTTAGTTATGTATATTATATATTTATATAAGATATATGGGGGCTGGCTGAAACGGCTACGCGCGGATCTGTTGAATGCCTATAAGCACTGTTGGCGTCCAACGGGTTAACCCAAGAAAGATAACCAGCAATATGTGGATTCAAATCGAGCTAGATAGTGGATAGTCCTTGGTATATTCTAGGCGTTCCAGGCCCAAGCATTCTTGAAACCAGTTGTTTCTTAAATATTGATATATTCGGACTGATTTACATAGACGTCTAATTTTTTCAACTAATTTATTAGTTTTGTAAATAATGGAATTCACCTATCTTTTTTGATTCGTGATTCCATTGTCTGTTTCCTCAATTCCTTGAATTTAACTGTGACCTCTCAACAAGGTATGTAATATACAGTTATGTATATTGCATACCTTGTTGAGAATACACAGTTATGTATATTACATACCTTGTAATATATGTTCAAAAACTGTAATATATGTTCAAAGTATGTTCAAAAACTAAAGATCTTATTAATACTGTAGGGTGAATATTAAAAAAAATATGTATTTGTAAAATTGTGCAATATTACATATCATTTTCTTATACATATATATTAGAATGTAGCATTTATTCATATATTTTTATGTATTATTACTTATTTTCCACTTAAATGTATCGAATATAATGTAAAGTTTACTTTATTTTAGTCCTTAATTGCATACATATTTTTTTCTACTTTAAATTTTACTTTAATTTGTGTAAACAACACATTTGTTAGATTTAGAAGTATTTGAAAATTGATCACCTTCGTCAGTTCGCGAGTTACAAACATACAGTTGGTATAACACAGCACAGCCAGAGACAGACCTTCTAGGTCTAGTTGGTTGTGCGATTTCGCCTCATTCGGATATGCTAGCATATTTATATGCATAGAGCTATGTTTTTCGCTATAATAATGTTTGTTTTTAATTATTCCTTATGTACAACAGTATGCATGTCCTTGTATTTTTTTTCTTGTACGTTATAAATAAATAAATAAATAAATATACAAAGTATGTAATATATAAGCTAATGCACACACACACCCTTAACTTCTAGGTTTCAGCATCCACAGAGGAGCAAGACCAGAAGAAACCCGATATTCAAAGGCTTGCCACTCCGCATACTGTGATCCAGCCAGTTTCAGAGCACGGAGTCAGATCTTTACAGTCTCCGGATATTCGAAGATTGGTATCCGAAATATCCAGCACGCCGGGGAGTGCGTTTGGGGGCTTAATTAACCCCCATGCAAATATACCTGTTCTAAATCCAGTTGTGAGTGGACCGATGCAAGCCAAACACAGCATAAAGATACAGTAAGTTTTACTCCATGATCTTGTAATGGAATATGAGGATTGGGTGTCGCTTATAAATACATGGTATATAAAGTTTAGAAGTTCAGTTTCACAGAAACAATTCGAATCGGTTACATTACTATTTTGCGGTTGTTTATTGATGATGGGGAGTTAATGGGCCCTTGCTGAGTTGGCCACGAAGACCCATTCTGTTCAGGGTTGGTCACACTCACGGGTCAACACCTATCCGACGGCCTCCACGCATGAAGTGCGAGCCTGGATAGGACTCTGGCCTTATGGTCAGTTTCCTTCTGGCCTTCTGGCACTCCTGGACGGTCGGAACAGTCGGAAGAGTCTGGAAGCTGTACTGTTTCCTATAGAGCGGGGGTGGTTGCGGACCTTACAGCGACTGCTCTTGAAACGACCATCGGCCATCCGATCCTGGGTGAACAGCCGGGCAAAGGACGCTGTGGTCCGCGATAGATTCGGTAAACACCGTTTCACCGCTTCGTAAGGGAGAGGACCGCGCAAGCGACCTCGAACTCGTAACCAATCGAGAGACCGGAGTAATCTGGTCACAATTAGAAATAAAGGCGTGAGTGTAACATTCCTGGCTATCTCGCGGTTAAAGCGTTGGCCTCTTACGGGCTTGTGGCGTAGCTTGACGGTGGACTGTTTCATTTTCAAGTCTTCTACGTTCACTCCAGGGAGATAGAACGACTAATCGTTAAAACTTCCTGAGGTGACGGGCTCGCCCGCTGTAGTCGATAACCCAAGTTGTTCATCGATGATGTAGTTTGAGTTAAAGGCTTTCACCTTAGAGGAAAACTGATTTCACTCAGTGGGGCGGGTGGTCGACTACAACGAGCGAACCTATCACCCCAGGCTGGTATAACGATATGTGATTGTTCTTTCAGCCGTGGGATGAGCGTAGAAGACTTAGAGACAAGACAAATCTACTGTCTAGCTCCGCCAACATGCCTGTTAGAGGCCAACGTCTTACGGCGAAGCACCGGGAAAGGTACATGCGGGCAAGCCTCGCCTCCTAACTACCAGTTTTGGAATGATATCTCCGTCTGGAATTAACCTTCAGGATACCTCCCACCTCCTGACTGGTTACAGGATCGAGGTCGCTTGCGCGGTCCTCTCTCTTACATAGTGGTGATATGGTGTCTACCGAATCTATCATGGATCACGGCATCCTTTGCCCGGCTCTTCACGCAGGATTGGGTAGTCGAATGTTCATTTCAAGAGTAGTTACCGTAAGGTTAACAGTCACCCCTGCTCTATAGGAAACAGTAATGTACCCAGACTCTCCTGACTGTCAGCTGGGATGCACAATTGATTCACTGACGCTGCACAGAGCGCAAACCGTCCAGGAGCACCCTAAGAACTGATTTCAGTCAGTACAAAAGGAAAACTGTCTGTACAAAAAGGCTAAATGCGAGGCGTCTCAGGCTGCCTCGAGAACAATTCTCTTTTCAGTGCTGCCATCAAGAATGAGAGACAGCCCGAACGCCAAATAAACGTCTGCTGGCTCGACCTAGAGAACGCCTTTGGGTCAGGTTGTATAAAGATGAAGCCCTCCGAATGTTTTTGCTTTGGACTCGTCTGCATGACTCAAAATTCACCTTATATGACCTCCTTATTGACCCAAAATAATTATTTTTAATTCCTCGGCAGAAAATTCACTCATTATCCATTTGCGAACTGAAAAGTACGTTGACTTGAATTTTGTCTACTTCTACATTTTGTCTAATTATATGATATAGATATAACTCTTTACTTGTATATGCATCCAGATATAACTCTTTACTCTCTATCTCGGAATATGGCCCTCATCGTAGAATTAACTGTTCCATGGGAATCAAATATCCCAAAAGACCACGAATACATATTAAATAAATACCATGATCTCGTAAATGCCGTCACCGGGAACGGCTTCACTGTTCACCTTCACACGGTGGAAGTTGGCGCTCGTGGTCTGCCAGCTAAATCTCTGTTTCACCTTTTTAAAGATCTTGGTCTCTCCAGGAAAATAATCAACTCCTTCTTAGACAAATTATCTAAAACTGCAATTTCCGCATCTCAAATTCTATGGCTTCGAAGGGGAGTGGTAAGGTGCTCACATGTGACAAGGCAGCTGTCCTAAACCTACCACAGCCGGTCGTTAGTCCGGAATCCACCGTTTCTACCCCCAGAAGTGTAATAATAGTATATGATGGGCCCGATTTCGGTCGGTGAATTCCATGGCAGCTCCGTTTGTATTTTATTTACTGCTTTATGTTCGATTTCAAAGGAAACTTCGCGGGAAATAAGTGAACCAGGAAAAAACATCATTCAATCAACAAAAAAAGGAAATATGACGTAGTTGGACTTACGGGCTAAACATTATTTTCTTCTATAGCTAGATTTTTTAAAGGGGGTTCGCAGTCGTCTCAGAAATTTAATAGGGGTACGTGAAACTATATTATTGAAAAAGCCTTCTCTAAAATATGCTCTATACTAAAGTATGCTCTTAAGTATGCTCTGAAAGCCTGCTCTATACACACACATCTTGTTTGATACACACAATCGTACACATCTTGTTTTTAATCTGAATTTGAATCTGTCCCATTCTTTTTTTTCAGGAATTGCGTTTCAACTGTTGATTCTGACTGCGTCTTAAATCTACTAAATATCTACCAAAAGACGAGATTCTCCGAGTATAACCCATCGAGATTTCACGGACTCATTATGAGACTAAGATCACCAAAAACGACAGCTTTACTTTTCGGGTAAGATTTCTCACTTATTTTCTTTTTCTTATTGGCCATTCAAAACCCGGCGCCTTATTGTCTTTGTTATCGAACCTCATTAAAAATAACCAAGCCTTGAGACTCATTGATTTTGTTTGGATGTGGTGTTGCATAAATAAATGGCTGATTATTTCAGATTTTCGTAATTGATCAATGTCAATTTTGGTTGTTCTCAAGTCGTAATCAGGAGCCACTGAGCCATCGAGACCACTTTGTCAAGGGCCTATCTCCATTATAGGACGTTCAATGAAATAAATGTTGCATTTTCTTTTATTTTTTATTTTATTTTCTTTTTATTTTCTTTTATTTTTTATGATTATTTTAATACTTCTATATCTTCTTCTCCGTCGTTCCCTCATTACTGAGGATCGTGGCCACTATACAACAGTTTGCCTACGAGGCTCCTCCACTTCGACCCGTCTTCTGCATGGCGGGTCGCAGATTGTATTGACCCTTTTGTAACTTCTTTGATGAGGTGGCTCCATCTTGAACCGGAAAGCGTTTTCTCCAGATTCTCTGGGTTTCTCCTGGCAATATGACCGAAGAACTGCAGGACCCTTCTGATACATACGGTGGAGAGCCTCACTTGGATGCCGAGTTCTTCCAGGACAGATTTGTTGGTGCGGCGTGCTGTCCATGGGATTCCTAGCATTTTACGCCAACACCACATCTCCAGTGCATCGATTTTGGTGCGTATCCGAGCCGTCCATGTCTCCGATGCATAGAGAAAGATCGAGAAAACCAGAGCTCGAACCAGCCTGACCTTAGTCCGCTGACTTATACCCCAATTCTTGCACAGCCTTTCTAGCTTGCTCATGGCCGATCTTGCCATCTGGCTTCTGCGTGAGACCTCCTTTTCGCAGTTTCCATCGTTGCATATCATGGAGCCCGATAGACATACACTTCTATATGTACTCATGAATATCTCATTTTTATTTATTTTTTATATTTTTTTATAGTAAGGTTTTATCTTACTCTATTTATTAGCAATTATGATTATATAAATACTATAATAAAAATATTTATTAAATTTATTAAATATTTTATTTATTAAGGTTAAAAAAAAATATTGCTTTGATTGTCCAGCTTATATGGATTAATAATATGTTCTTATCAAATTTATTATGTTCTTTTTTTTGCAATTTTATAGGTTCATACACTATTTTTAACAATTTAAATAACTACCTTGGAATAGGCTATAGCCTAGTTAGGTGGCTTTAAATTTTAGAGATTTTAAATAAAATAAAATAAAATACAAACGGAGCTGCCATGGAATTCACCGACCAAAAATCGGGCCCATCATATATAATTATTATACTTCTGGGAGGTGAAGGGTGGATTCCGGACTGACGACCGGCGGTGGTAGGTTTAGGACAGCTGTCTTGCCACATGTGAGCGTTCACCTTACCACCCATTCACTCCCCCTTCGAAGCCATAGAATTTGAGATGCAGAAATCGCAGTTTTAGATAATTTTTCTAGAAAGGAGTTGATTATTTCCCTGGAGAGACCAAGATCTTTAAATTATCACATTTTAACATATCACGTGATCAGTTTTTTGCTACTATATTTTAGTCTATGTCGTTTTAATTGTACATGTTGTCCATTTTACTGTGGATCCTACCTACCTACCACTTTTCCAACAGTAAGTTATATCTATTGTGTTGCTTGATTTACTCACCATTTCCGCAAAATTATTATTATTGTTTTTAAATGTGCCTATTGTTTAAATTATTTTCCTTTTTAACGATAATTGTAGATAATATGGTCTTAAATAATAATAAAAAATAATCGACAATCATTCAAAATTACCTACGTTATAAAATATTTAAAAACAATGGAATTTAATTATATACAGTAAGGCCTTGATAATCCAAACCCAAGCTAATCCTAATGCTCTGCACTTCCGAGAAATGGAAAGACAAAGCATATTATGTGGCTGAATGCCTTTCAGCAAACTATAATTTTAGGTTTTTTTTAAAGTGTAATATCAGTGTAATAGTTATGTTTCTGATTTGACGTCGTTATGTTCTTTTCGTTCTTTTAAAAAACATCCAATTTCGAAAAATCTTTGTTTTATCTTTTTTTAATACCCTATTTAAGATCCTCCATACTATAATCCGAACGCTTGGTGAATCTGAAAAGGGTAAAAATTTTCATGCGGGATGCGGTGATTATCGATACAATAGTATTCCCGATTTAATCCATTTAGTAATCCATTTGAAGGGGGAGTGAATGGGTGGTAAGGTGAACGCTCACATGTGGCAAGACAGCTGTTCTAAACCTACCACCGCCGGTCGTAAGTCCGGAATCCACCCTTCACCTCCCAGAAGTGTAATAATTATATATGATGGGCCCGATTTTTGGTCGGTGAATTCCATGGCAGCTCCGTTTGTATTTTATTTATATTTCCACCGACACTTCTTACTTGTGATTATAAATAGGACAGAAATAAATTTTACCTCGAGAAGTTGGAAGCTCCCGACATATTTAATTTAATTGAATTTAATGCGTAATTTAGAATAATTATCAGTAAAATGGAATGTACAATTTAAATGTCATGGACAAAAATCCATTAGCATAAAACTGATAACATGGTATGCCAACAACTGTTGCCAGTGAACCTATTTTACCCGGTAATAATTTGGGTTATTATTCAAAAAGTAGGTAAAATATCGTTGGGTTTTTTCATCAGATTTCTAACAATACTGGTTTACAATATACCAGAAAAAAATTGACACAGAACACCCATTTATTACCCTTTTTTATATTTAGAATCGTAGGAACAATTTGATGTATTGACGTTTTGGTTTTTTTTTTGTTTTTGTACTCGAATGTACGTGATACGGTTTTTTGCATATGGGTGATAATATAGCGGACGTATCACTTACGTTCGTATACGTAGGGCGGTTAATGTCACCTAACTAGAAGTCTGTTTTAAGACGGACTTTAATTTTTTATTAAATTTGTGTATAACCTATATAAAAACTAAGCGAAGGAAAGAACATTATAGACTTGAAAGAACGTATACACTAATAATAATTATTGATTCTTATTAGCTGGACAAACAAAGCAAAACTGAAAAGATAAAAAAGTTAACCATAATCGTAAAAAAATAAAAATGTTGTTTTTAAGTATTTACTAAACTACTTACTAAGTAAATACTAAAAAAATAATTAAGATAATCATACCTAATAAAAAAGAAATGAGTAAAAAATAAAATATGCTTTAAATGAGTAGGTACATATAGAAATATTATAATAATCATAAAAAATAAAGAAAGAGTCACATTCCTAAAAACTTTAATAAAAACCTGTAATGTCATAAAAAATGTAAATAATATAAAATCGATGTTTTTATAAATTTTGTTTTAATTACGATTAGGTTCATATATAGGCCTAACAAAAGTTGTGACTAATATTTTCAGGGGAGCTTCTATATCAGATACAAATTACAGTTATCCACAAACATTAAAAAAAAATACATGCTTAATTGGTTCAATATTCCAAACAAAACTTGCCAATTAACCAAGCCGATATTTATCTTAATTTCAGTGATATTAATATTTAAAGCAGGTACAATATCAGCTGTTTAATGATTACATTCGTAGTTTTCGCCTACCGCAGCGCCGCGGTCAGAGTTAAATACAACGCGACAGTGCGCCAGCGACGCGACGGCATGCGGCGCGTCGAATGTAAACATTAAACACCTAATTTTGTAACCGTTTCCAATATTAAACATTCTGAAATTAAAATTAATTTTGGCATGGTTACTTACTTACCTAATCTGGCAAGTAAAAGAAATTAAAAAAACTTTTTTTTTTCATTTTGTGGATCTGATATAGAAGCTCCCATAAAGATATTAGTCACAAGTTTCGTTAAGCCTTATATACATATGTACATACCATTCCATGTTGTCAATGTTACAAACACCGTTGTCCAGGGTAGACTGGTTCTTTCTTACGGTTGGCTGGAAGATATTGTTACCTGGCTGGAAGATATTGGTCCTGGTTTTATTACAACCGCCTTTGTCTAGGGTAGAGAGGTTAGATGCTTTTTTCTGCAATATTTCTGGTTTTATTGGTTTCAGGTCTGGTAAGATGGTTTGCACAGGCGCTCGTAATGAAAGAGACTCATATCTTGCTGTATATAAATTCTTGAGGATTGTACAAAAAGTTGGATATCCGGTAAGCTAGTTTACTAATGAAATAATACAGACTTATAGGTCACAATACCGTTTTCCCTTAATAAGAGAGCCTGGTTTAACCCTTGGAGTAAATGGGTATTTTCATGGATGCATTTGTCTCTTTTGCAGGATTTTCGGCGACATCGACGGCGCTCGACTTAAAGTACTATAACTACGAAACTACTACACCAATCATAAAAAGAACAACTGCACAATGATTGCATTGAAATTTCGAATATAGAATATTGAAATATCATTTTGTAAAACAATTAGATAATTATGAATAAATATGAGAACGTCAAAGAAGTGAAAAAACAATGGCCGACTTTGGCATTTGCGACGCGACATTCAAAGACCCGAAATACTTTATATACACGATAAATGGTACATCTAATCAGTTTAGGGGGACTATATGATGTTGTAGAAATGGTTTTACTTACGATTCATTCAAATAAACACCGAAACCTACACGAAAAACGTATCCGAAAACGAAACACACGCTCCGCGGATTTTGACGTTTCGGGAAGGCGGGTGTTCAATTTGCAGCGGTCCGTAATATGTTACATGGACTGCGCAGTTGCTGCTGCGAATGCTAACAGAGAGAATTTAATTCTGTACCGATCTGCCATACGCATGAAAGTGACAAAATGCTTTCAATGGTAAAAAAAGAGTTCGAAAGCGCGCGCTCCGAGCGGAACCAGATCTGGTCGTATCATACTCAACGGATAATTGTTTCACAACCAGATTTGGTCGTATCATACTCAACGGGTTAAACAGCCAAAAAAAACATGTTTTGCGTGTTTTTTATTTTTTTATATTGTTAAATCTATTCATGAATCTTTTACCTCTGGAATCGCTGATAGTTGCAAATTGATGTAAGTGTGAAAAACTTACTACTTTTCTGAGAACACTTTAAATGCATTATTCTCAGAACCATATTTTTCAGTTTTGCACTGATTAAAAAAAAACTACTAGCAGGATCGAGTTGTTCTAAAAAAATATTAAAAAATTATTAAATTCTCTTCTATTTGAAGTAAAAAAAAACGGAAAAATTGCTTTTATATTTTTCTTTTTATTAGTTAAACACAACATTTTGTGGCGAAAATTGATTTTATTTGTTTATATCCTTGAAAAATTATAAAGGTTTACTTTGTATTATTGTCTTTTGTGTCTTTTCAGGCGGTGAAAATGTTGGATTTTAAAATCCAGAACTTCGTGGCGACAGCTGACATCCGGTTTCCTGTACGTCTGGAAATGCTGCACCACTCCCACGGACAGTTCTCATCGTACGAGCCAGAACTATTCCCGGGTCTCGTTTACAGGATGGTCAGACCTAGGATGGTTCTTCTCATTTTCGTGAATGGAAAAATTGTGTTTACAGGTAATAATATTCTCATTCAGAGTCAAGCACAAAAAGTAGGTATTGTCATTGTATTAGTGCAGGGGTCAGCAACCTGCGGCTCGCGAGCCGCATGGGCTTTTTTGGTGTAAAGCTGCGGCTCTCCAGTTTCATATGCAAATTATCAAAACCCTTAACCCCCTTGAGCAGCAAACGGGACAATTGTCCCACAATTGAAATTACCGTAGAGCGGCAAAAGGGACATCTTTCCCAGCCGAGATCGGCGCCGATGTTTTCCAATTATTTACCCTTGATACCTCACATAAATCATACGGCCTGTGGTATGTGCGTAAAGAGGAGAAGATTCTCTGTCGTTAACTAGTTGGTTCATTATTTTTCATACAGTCGCCATTTTTTAGTCTATGATTGAACCAAACCAAACCAAAAACTTCAATATTCATGTTGATTTTCAACACCGAATATTTTTTTATTTTTGTATGGTTATAAGTAAAACGAAGTCATAGGTTGAATGAAGCATATTATAATTATTATAAAAGTATGCACAATTTCTTTTGTAGGGTGATTTATTTCCAGAAAAAACAGAAATGTTGGACAAGGCAGTTTTTTTTCTGTACCACAACTTTGACAGATAAATCTGAATAATGCTTATTGCTTTACAAAACGATGTTACACGTCTCTAATAGAAAATTTCAACAGGAACATAAAACAGGTCTTCTTTATACGATCCGTATAGTAGTTTCGGAGTAATCGTCGTTTTCCTGAAACGCTATATTTTTGTTGTGATGTAATCTTCTTCTTCGCGTTCTCTAAGAGAAACTACAATTCAAACGTCAGCGCTCGATAAGTACTTAATTTTTTCAATAGCTTCTATTTTCATAATGGTTATTTACAAATCACTACGCTTAACATGACCGTAATGAGATAAATTTGACTGGATGTAAAAAAATACTCCTTTTTGTGGAAGATATGGAGTGTAGTAAATTACTTCATTTTAAAAATCTGAATGTCATCTGAATGAACTCTGTCCATGGGATTCCCAGCATTTTACACCAACACCACATCTCCAGTGCATCGATTTTTATGCATATCCGAGCCTTCAGGGTCCATGTCTCCGATGCATAGACAAAGATCGAGAAAACCAGAGCTTGAACCAGCCTTACTTATTACTTATGTGCAAATAATATTTCTTTGAATTAATTCGATTACGTTGCGGTGCCTTGACCATTTGATCTACGATCAGAAATTTCACCAAGGTTTTGGAGAAAACGGACAGGAACAATCGAAGAGTGCCGCGGACGTGACATGGCATGTGTCAGAAAGTAAACAAAAACTTTCACACCAATTCATAATATTTTCGCGTACTGTATCTGTATTGTAACACCACTAGATGGTGCTGCAGCAACTTCTATACAGTTAAACCAATTGCCGTAAAAATTGGTAGACATAGGTATTTGAGAAGGGATAAAATTTTCACTCTATCCACGTTATAAATAGGATAGAAAACGAATTTACCGCGTGAAATTTGTAGGACCCGACGTTTCGGTGACGTTGCAGCCGCCGTTGTCTAGGGTAGACTAAAGAGCTGTCAGTCCGTTGTTTTGCGGGTAGGCCGCAAACCGCTGCCGCCACTGCGTAGGTTATAACGGTGGTGGGGGGCCGGGCTCCTACAACGTCGGGTCCTACAAATTTCACGCGGTAAATTCGTTTTCTATCCTATTTATAATGTCAAACAACCGCGATAGTCTTCGATTTCTATCCACGTTGTTGTAACTTGCCACTGGATGGCTCTGCAGCAGGTCAACTTCCATACCGCTCAACGGATCACTATGTAAATTTTATAAATTTACAAGTGGAAGGAATGCAGATTAACCGTCTTAGTGCCAAGGCGCGATCGCGCGCCTGCGTGTTTTATCTAAAAGTGCCAGATGCGCGGTATAAAATAAAACTAGAAAATGATGTTGAAAAAATTTTGAAAATTGAAACATTTTTACAAAAGTTACACATTATTTTCTCTTACTCCAAAATTTCACAAAAAAAAGGGTAATTATTATTGGCATTTTTCACATATATTGCGAAAAAATGTATGGCACTAAGACGGTTAATATAGGCCAACTGGGGGGGGGGGGGGGGGGGGGAGGGGGATATTTTCAATTTTTCAATTTCAATTTATTTCCAAAAAATCTTAACAGATTGTAGAAACTTAATATTTAGGTACTTTAAATTACAGTATATTAGTTCGTTTTTACAATATTTAAATTTATCACCACGTACATACAGTTACTTCATTATTGCTTTTAGGGCATCCAAATCATTTTTAAGATTTATTTACTAAAACCACAAATTAAAATAATTGATAAAAATAATCAAGAAATTAAAATCAGAAAAAGTCAGAATAATTAAAAAATGCTACTTAAAATTGTCAAAAAAATGACCAAAAAATTTTTAAAATTATTTAAAATTAACAAACTCATCGATCGAGTAAAAAGCTTTGTCTAATAAGAATTCTTTAAGTAACTTTTTGAATAAGCTTTCCACTTGAATAGTTTTTAAACTTTCTGGTAGCCTGTTGAAGTAATATGGCCCTGAGTATTTTGTGTCTTGCCTTGCTGTGTTTAGTTTAATACATGGTATAAAAATGTTTAATTTATTTCTCGTATTTTTAGTATGTGTATCTGAAAACTTTTTATAATGTGTTTCTTTATTCTTAAAAAACTCAGTTAGTAACTTAAAGAGATAGAGTGAGGTTAAGGTGAGGATTCTTAGCCTTTTAAAAATGGGTCGACACGACTCTTCCCTTTTCACCTTTGCAATTATTCGCACTGCTCTCTTTTGGAGTATAAATATGGGTTCCCTATGACAAGCATAACAATTTCCCCAGATCGTAATGGCATAACTTAGGATAGCTTCAATGTAGCTGAAATAAACATTTCTTGTTTGCAATTCATCCAACGACCTTCTTACAATACTTAAAGCATAACATGCCCGACTTAACCTACTTTCGAGGTTTTCACAGTGAAAGTTCCATTTTAAAAGTTCGTCGACATGAACACCTAAAAATCTAGTACAATGAGTTTGAGGAATGGCAGTGTTATTTATTGAAAGTATTATTGGCGAACCTTTATTCCGATTTCGATGATTTGTAAAATGTATGAAGTTACTTTTAGACGCATTTAGTGTGAGGTTGTTGCTCTCAAACCAACTATTTAGTTTGAATAGATTAATTTTAACGTTAATCAATAATTCTTCCATATCTTTACCGGCAACAATTAAACTAGTGTCGTCAGCAAACATCGTTACATTTATATCGTTGAAATACATTGGTAAATCATTTACATATACTAAAAATAGAATAGGGCCCAAAATGGAACCCTGCGGGACTCCAAGTTTATTAGTTAAAGGGATCGAACAGTGTTTTGTAATGTTTTGATTTTGACATTGTGTAATTTCCACGATTTGCGTCCTATTTGTTAAATATGAATCAAACCATTTTAAGCAGTCTCCCCTGACTCCATAATGATTTAGTTTGTTTAGTAAAATATCATGCCTAACGCAATCAAATGCCTTACTCAAATCGCAAAAAATACCTAAGGTGTAGTACTTGTCCATTAGTTTGTCATTTATATAAGATATGAAATCCTCGATAGCTTTAGTAGTGGACTTGTTTTGTCTATATCCAAATTGTCTTTCACTAAGAATATTGTTTGCATCAAAAAATGCAAGAGGAGTGGGAGGGGGGAAAGAAACGGATACCCTAATATCGCCGGGTAACATTTTACTAGTACCCTATATAATCAATGATTATATCTAGGTATCATTTCGTGATAATCATTCTGTTTTATTTTTACAGGAGCTAAATCGAGATCGAGCATAGAAGACGCCTTGGATATAATTTATCCAATATTGAGGAGCTTTAAGAAAAATTAAACTGTCTTATTAGTATCTAGTAATAAAAACGACTGCCTTGAGTTACTGTTTTATTTTAACCCTTCGGCGACGTAACGACCAAATTTGGTTGCGCATCAGAACACCGTTGACTACGCAACGACCAATATTGGCGGCTTGCTCCCGGAGCGCACAGTAATACCATTGATTTTACACTATAAAATCAATGGTAATACATACCATTTTTTAATTCGAACGCATCCTAAAATCCATACCAAATATCTTATTATTCCATTGTCAAACATCATCATTTTTTTTTTGAGAAATCATCAAAAATTGTATTTGTTTTTATGAGCTAATATCTAAATGTTTTTGTATGTAAATAAACAAAATGAAATATTACCTTTGATAGAGAATCTAATAAAGGTCACGATAGTATTTATAATTTCTAAATAGGGTTCCGTATTTTTCCGTAAGACAAGTAAGAAATGCTGTGTGGTTTTCACTTTTTCGACTTTCTCATATTTTTTCATAATTATATAAGGTGAGTCAGGGTAAGTGGGGCTAGGGTGGAAGTGAGTCTAGGCTAATTATTTAAAAAACTATAACAGCCCCATCTTTTGCGAACTTGAAAAACTAAATAAATTTAGAAACTCTACCGACAGCGCCATCTTGCGTCACCTCGGTCCAACTAGTTTGGTATGTACAGCCATTTTAAATTTTAACGTCTAACCAACTTTTATCAGCTGTCAGAGGCGGAAAGTAAATAAAATAAAATAAATAGGAAATACTGGTTCAATCTTCACGATTTTTGGTAAGTAGATTGTTAGTTACATATTAAACATGGTAATTAAGTTGTTTTATCTTTATTTGTTAGATAAAGTGTAATTTCAGTTGTAGACTCACTTACACCTAGAACATATGTGTGCAGTTTAAGTGGGTCTATCGATACGACCCACTTCGCCCAGATTGTTATTGTATGGAGGGACTAGTGATGTACCATGCAAGAATCGGTGTTTTTTTTTTGCTTTGATATAATTACCTACCTACTACAAAGCATAATTTATAACGTTATAACGAAAGTGAGTGCTCCTAAACCGTTAAGTTCCAAATATAACAAAATCCCATGACATTTTTAGGCTTCCGAAGAAACTTATTCCCGAAATCCGTGTGACATTTTGTTTCGGCTACTGAGGCCAAACAACTTTTTAAGATAGAAACCTGAAATTTGTCATGCAGTTCGTACTTCATGTCATGGGTTAGGCCATAGTGTTAGGCCTATGAATGAACTTAATGAAAGTCAAAAAAAAATATAGGCTCTTAACTGGAGCGATGGAAAAAATAAAGGAATGGGGAACGCGTGCTCCTCAGTTCATACACGGGTAAGCCGTTTAAAACAAATAATATAGTATTCATAATGTCCCGTATGAGTTAAAAAAAACATTTATAAACAAATCATATAATTGTCTTGTTTCAGAACTAACATGTAACTTCATATAAGTAAATAAAAACCATAATGCCAAAAGTATATGTAAGAAAAACGGACCGTGCTAAAAATTATACGACAGATCAATTGGCACGGGCTGTTGAGGATGTCAAAAAAGGAAATCTAAGTGGCTATGCTGCCTCTAAATTGTATCAAATTCCAAGAATGACGATTATGAATCGCGTCAATGACAAACGGGGCTTGAAATCAAAAACACTAGGCCGGAACACGGCATTGACACCAGAAGTGGAACAAAATCTAGCAAAATGCTTGCATACAATGGAAAAGAACGGATTTGCATTGACCAAGCAAGAACTACTTGAATTGGTAGGCGCATACGTCAAGGCAAACAAAATTAAAACACCGTTTAAAGACGATACACCAGGCCACGATTGGTTTAAGATGTTTTCAAAACGGTGGAAACTATCGTTGAAGAAACCGCAAGGCGTCGAAATGGCAAGAAAAAAAGCTTGTGATCCGTTTAAAATAAATGAACATTTCGATCTTCTAAGCGACACCATAACAAAACTCGATCTCTTAGACAAACCACAAAATATCTGGAACGCTGACGAAACCAGCTTCTGTAATGATCCACGAGGTTCAAAAATTGTTGGAGTCGTAGGTTATCCGTCAACAAGAACTATAAGTTCACCGGGACGAGAGAATACGTCAGTTCTTTTATGTTGTAGTGCTGCTGGACAAACTACTCCTGCTCTCATAATATATAAAGGAAAGAATGTATATGATGAGTGGATGTACGAAGATGAAACATCTCGTACGTCCTATACAGCAACGGATAAAGGATGGATGGAGGCTAAAGTCTTTAGAAATTATTTCAACAATAAATTCTTACCGTCGATAGGAAACGAAAGACCTGTGCTTCTAATATATGATGGTCATTCTTCTCACGTAAACATTGACCTAATTGAAGACGCGATCGCAAATGAAGTAACCATTCTAAAGTTACCCCCGCACACGAGCCACTTGCTTCAGCCTCTGGACCTAACTGTAATGAAATCGTTGAAATCCTCGTGGGAGAAAAACATATGTCAGTGGCAAAAACTCAATATTGGATGCAAACTACCAAAAAAGGAGTTTGCCAAGATCCTTACAAAAATCTGGGAAAACATGGATTCACAAATCATTAAAAATGGATTCAAAAAGGCAGGCATCTATCCACAGAACCGTAACGTAATTTCAAAGGATATGTATGATCCATTGTCGTGGATTCGGTGGGAGAAATATCAAGAAGAAAAAAAATCAAACTTGTTATCGCAAGTACCAGATGAAGACACACACGATCAAGACAATCCGGACCTACCGTCGCACGTACAAGTTGAAGACACACACGCCCAAGACTACGCGAACCTACCGTCGAACGAACAAGTTGAAGACCCACACGACCAAGACAACCCAAACCTACCGTCGAACGTACAAGTTGAAGACACACACGACGAAGACAACCCGAACATACCGTCGAACCTACATGTTGAAGACACACACGCCCAAGACTACGCGAACCTACTGTCGAACGTACAAGTTGAAGACCCACACGACCAAGAAAACCCGAACCTACCGTCGAATGTACAAGTTGAAGACACACACGACCAAGACAACCCGAACCTACCGTCGAACGTACATGTTGAAGACACACACGCCCAAGACTACGCGAACCTACCGTCGAACGTACAAGTTGAAGACATACACGACCAAGACAACCCGAACATACCGTCGAACCTACATGTTGAAGACACACACGCCCAAGACTACGCGAACCTACTGTCGAACGTACACGTTGAAGACCCACACGACCAAGAAAACCCGAACCTACCGTCGAATGTACAAGTTGAAGACACACACGACCAAGACAATCCGAACCTACCGTCGAACGTACATGTTGAAGACACACACGCCCAAGACTACGCGAACCTACCGTCGAACGTACAAGTTGAAGACACACACGACCAAAACAACCCGAACCTACCGTCGAACCTACATGTTGAAGACACACACGCCCAAGACTACGCGAACCTACCGTCGAACGTACAAGTTGAAGACACACACGACCAAGCGGATTTGAACGTGCCATTCAATGAACTTTTTGAAGAATCAATATCTTTCTCTAGATCATTTCTATCTGAAATTACATCAGATGATATTCAAGTACCTAAAGAAGAAAACAAGACGGTTAAAAGCTCAACTCAAAGCCAATCCAATGATGTTAAAGCTTCAGAATATATAATAAAATGTAATAATAAAAAATCTTCTGATAAAGTTTCAAATTCTTCGAAGGAAGATTCCGGAAAACCATCCATTGTAATCCAAAGTTGTGAAATCATTTCCAATCAAACATCGTTCGAGGAACTCCTACTGAAAACAATAAAACCAGGATTGAAAATGAATGTAAAGAAAAGGAGAGTAGCACCAGGCGCTGAAGTGATTACGTCTCGTGAATCTGTGGAAAGACTGAAGGCGATAGAACACAACAAAAACATCAAAGCAGAACAAAATAACATAAAAAAAGAAAAAATTAAATTGGGGAAAACGAAAGCAGTGAAGAAAACACCCACTGAATTGGCAAGCAAGGTATCTAGAAAAAGAAAATTATCGCCCTGCCTAACATCAGAAGAGAGTGAAATATCATTTCAATCGGATTCAACAGATGAAGTCTTTGCAGTAAGTACAGACGAAAACGAGGAGCAATCGGATAATACTCAGACTGATATAGAATCGGAAGAAATTAAAATTAATAAATGGATTTTGGTGAAATACACTTTTAAAAAATCTGTCAAGTATTATGTGGGCCTTGTACAACAGTTGGCAAGCGAAGATCATTATGAAGTCAAGTTTACCCGTCGCAGAGGGCGAGTCTTCATATGGCCAGAAATACCTGATATAGACCATATCACAACAAGCAACATAATAAATGTACTGCCTAACCCACAAGTTACAAAACGTGGCTTAATGAAATTTGGTTGCAGTTTCAAAGACTTCAATATTTCATAGTGCGTTATTTCCATTCCATAAAAAATTGTAACTAACATTTTCGAATTAAATAATAAACCATTTATTTTCTCAATTTGTTTTTCTACTTAAGTATTCAAATATTGATACTTTATTGCTTATAAACATTTAAAATTACCTAAGTACCTACCTAATCTTTATATAAAAAGTCCCGAAGGTCAATATCACGCACTCATTCGGACTGAAGCATTAGGTACATTTATTAGTCTGGCATTGTCAAAATGGCAAAAGAACAATCTATTAATAATGATAACAAAATAAAAAGTCGATAAAAGTCACGGCACTAGTCACTTTCTATGCCCCACTTGCACCTAAAATGTAAAAACTCTTCTATTTTTGTCTATGGTTACATTTTAGAACATAGATAATAATAATTGCTAGTTTTTGTCTATGGTTAGTGATCCAAAATCGCGAAACTTACTCTCCCAGTTGCCTAAGTCATCACACTGTACACCAGACTCACTTATCCCCATTCAGGAGAAGTGGGCCTAAGAGATTTTTTTTTTAAAAATTAATATTTAAACGTAAAAGACGTAACTTTCCTAATGTTTGTTGTGCTTTTATTATGGATGAAGAGTCAAATTTTCTTTACATGTCACTGCGAAACGAATCGCCTATTTAGTTAAGGTATAAAAAACACTCAAAACTAATTTTAAGAATTATATGCCCCACTTACCCTGACTCACCTTACTTAATTGTTTTACAAAATGAGATTTCAATACATATTCTATAAACAAAATTTCAATGTGATCATTGCAGTTATTCTTTTTATGCTTGCTATAGTAGTTCCATAGTTATAGTACTTTTTGTCGAGCGCGGCGATATTGTCAATAAATTGCCGCGGTCTGCCATGAAATTATGCCGCTACTTGAAGGGTTAACGGCAAACTGTCAAACTTTTATTTATCAGACAAGTTTTTTTAAATTTACCAAAAAATATATAAAAACATATATTTTTATAAAATCGAAGACTATCGCGGTTGTTTGACATTATAAATAGGATAGAAAACGAATTTACCGAGTGAAATTTCACGCGGTAAATTCGTTTTCCATCCTATATATATATTTTTGTTGTGTGTTTTCCATTTTTTTTTGTCAAAAGTTGCTTATTTGCTCGTACCTATTCATCGACTTCAAGGATATCAACCCTGGTAGGTGACGCAAAGAGCGACCGAGCGGGTCCCATCAAACTTGCAGAAGGCAAATTTGCAGACGGCAATCTTGCAGACGGCATTCTTGCAGGCGGTAGTTTTGCAGAAGGCAATCTTGCAGAAGGCAGTTTTGCAAATGTCAAAATGACCTAACCTAACCTAACAGAAAAACTTAAAACATTTTTTTTAATGTTTAGTTTGATGTATAAAAGTCATCCACTGCAAGGATGCCGGTAATTAATGTCACTTCGATTTTAGGGAAAGAAAAACCTAACCTAACCTAACCTAACAGAAAAACTTAAAAACTGTACTGAAGGTTGCCGCCTGCAAGGTTGCCGCCTGCAAGGTTGCCTCCTGCAAATCTGCCCTCAACAAATTTGGAACTGTCAAAAGTGACATTTGTGCAAAATTGCCGCATGCAAAACTGGCGCCCCCCGACCGAGCGGGTCCCATCAAACTTGCAGAAGGCAAATTTGCAGACGGCAATCTTGCAGACGGCATTCTTGCAGGCGGCAGTTTTGCAGAAGGCAATCTTGCAGAAGGCAGTTTTGCAAATGTCAAAATGACCTAACCTAACCTAACAGAAAAACTTAAAACATTTTTTTTAATGTTTAGTTTGATGTATAAAAGTCATCCACTACGAGGATGCCGGTAATTAATGTCACTTCGATTTTAGGGAAAGAAAAACCTAACCTAACCTAACCTAACAGAAAAACTTAAAAACTGTACTGAAGGTTGCCGCCTGCAAGGTTGCCGCCTGCAAGGTTGCCTCCTGCAAATCTGCCCTCAACAAATTTGGAACTGTCAAAAGTGACATTTGTGCAAAATTGCCGCATGCAAAACTGGCGCCCCCCGACCGAGCGACACATCGACAGACACGATAAGTGGTGCACAGCTCTATTCACACCTGTCAAATTGAATGTCAAAATCGGGTGTTGTTGGGAAAATGGCGACGTCGGCTCTCGGGACTTTACTGAGAAAAAGCAGCTTATCTCAGGGCAAAACTCTGCTGCAAAATGTCCCCGCGCTCTACAACTTCCAGTGAGTCTTGTTTACAGTTGTGATCGACGGCGAACATTTCTATTTAGCGTCGCAAACAGTGTTATGTAACGCGATTTGAGGTTATGTTTTTCTGTTGTAGATTTTCGCGCAAGGGACACAGATGGAGCCCGGACGTCGAATTCGTGAAGGGATATTCAGGCCCTATCGTTTATTACGATGAATTTCCGTTGAAGCTTGCACCGCTGTCTTCTACAGGTAATGTGTTTTAAGCATCGACTAGACTATTCGATAAATAGGGCACTAATTCAGTTAGGGTCCTAAATCAGTGGGAATTATTGCAGTATAGGTACCTTTCTCAGAAATCGAAAAAACAAAGAAATACTACTAGGTTAGATCATTGTAATGCTAAATGTGAAAGAAAAAAGCTTCGGACGCGTAAATTTTCGAAACCAAATTTACATAAAAAAAAAAAAAAAATTTTTTTTACCTCAGTTTTTAAGGTTGTTTTAAAAAAACCTAACCTACCGCCAAATAGGTGTTTATGTAATATTTAAAAAAAAAAACTACCGAAATGTATGGGTTTGGCGCTTTTTTGAATGCCTATATCTCGCTTATTTATTGAGACCGAATAAATATTATTGCAGATTCGGAATCAGCGTGGTGAATATAGTCTGGTGACGTTAAAAAATCAACAATCTAGAAGAGGTACCTATACTGCAATAATACCAATCAGTGTAGTGCAATCGCAGATTAGGATCCCAGTTAGGATCCTGATGTAGGGTGTGGATGAGCCCGACCGCCCCGAACTCCTAACTAGTTTACTGGTTAGAGCTGTGTAAACGCGCCGCAACATCACGGGCCCAAGTGGCCATAATGACCGCCGACCTCCGATAGGACCTGCCTATACTGCAGTTATTCCATTACTTAAGTGACATCAAAGTACTAAGTGACAAGTACTAAGCCCGCGACACAATATTACTAAGCGGCTTATTGCGATCACCACGTGATGCAGTCTATCATAACACAGTGAGTGTGTAGGTAAAACAATTGGAAAGGGAGTGGGAGATATTTATTTGATTCATCGTTTTAACTAACATTAAAAGCTTTCTAGGGTTGAGATACATGCAGCTATATGTCTATTCAATTGCAAATCAGTGTTGCTAAGTGCTAGACATAAATAGTCGCCGATGTCAGCAGAAAAGATAGCTTAAAGTAGTCGTTTTGCAAAAAAGACATTTTTTGCCAATGAAAACGATTGCAGGCCATACATAGGTTTAAATAAAAGAATTGAAGTAATTCTAGACAGTTACAGATATTTCAAAAAATACCAAGCTTAGTACATAAAAAAACAAACATTTAATGGAATAAGATTGTATGAGTAAATATAATAAAATTACCTAGATACCAAGATTATCATTTTGTATAAAGCTACTATATTTGTGGACATGATACCAGAAACCATACATAAATATACAATGTAATATGACCAATTACCTATAATAACTAGGTACATTATGAAAAAAAAAAACTAGTTATCTTAACTAGGCACTTTTACACAGAAAGTTTGCAAAAATCAATTACATACCTAAATTAACAATGCAAAAAACAATTACATAATAATAAGTTAAACCATACCCACTTAAGGTTAATAAAGGGGAAATTATTTATTTTAAAAACATTACAAGTTACCCATATGTTTGGCTCCATTATGTTAGAAATAAATAAAATCGTCGTCGCCGTACAAATTAAAATCAAACAACTTGTGTGTAGCCTAAATCGGCGACAGGCGATTTTTGATCGCCGATAACCCATTCGAGGTAGCCTAAATGGCGATATATCGTCTAAGTTGGCAACACTGTTGCAAATTTGGGGTGCACCACTGTGAAGGGGAGAACACACTATCGGACGCGTCCGCTGCCGCGGCTTATGGACAGTATGCACAGTCGTTTGGGACGTGGCTTGCCAGATCTCTATCGGACGTCCGAAGCGTCGAGGTCGCGTCCGCGACCGACGTCCGATAATGTGCTCGGCTCAATAGAAATTCATTACACAGATAGCGCCCATAAGCCGCGGCTGACGGACGCGTCCGATAGTGTGTTTGCCCCTTTAACTTGTGTGAACTTGAGGCGAAAGAGTGTGAACTTGTAGTGAAAGTGTTAAGAAGTGCAAGGAAAAACGTGAACAGCAGCAATCAATCTAGATGAAAGATTATTATTATTATTATTATTATTATTATTTATTCTGGACAGGCAGCTCTGCTGATACGTACAGATCAGATCTTGTAAAGCTAAACAATATTAACAATATAATATAAACAATATTAACAAGTTTTTAGGTACAAATCGAGTCTGTTTTTAAATTGATTGACAGAGATTGCACTAATCACTTCAAATGGTAGTTTATTCCACATGTCCACCACTCTATTTGGCAAAACGTTCTTAAGAGGATTAGATTTAAATTTTGTACGGTTGAGTTTTTTGTTGTGACCTTAAGATTTGTGTTGACGTTGAATTTGTAAATATTCTTCAGTGCAGGTACATCGTAATAATGTGTTAGAATTTTATATGTCTCAATCAGGTCCCCTCTTTGTCTTCTTTGTTTGAGTGTTGTAATTCCAAGTAATTTCAAGCGATCTTCATAATTCCTATTCTTCAGGCCCACTGGCATTTTGGTTGCCCTTCGCTGTACCTTTTCCAGGATATCTACATCTTTGCAAAAGTAAGGGTTCCAGATCTGATAGCCATACTCAAGAATAGGTCTCACATATGATTGTTTGAAGAAACATATTTTTTAAATATTGTGATGGGGCGTTTACACTCTCGCGTGAGGCGCGAGGCGAGACGCAAAACCATGTGCGTAAACAAACGGAACAGAGGCAAAGCTTCTAGCAAGTAGGTAAACATTTTGTACGCTCGTTAGAAGCTTTGTCTCTGTTCCAATTGTTTACTGATATGGTTTTGCGTCTCGCCTCGCGCGAGAGTGTAAACGGCCTATAAGATTTTTAGCTAAACCATGACATCCTTTTCAAAAACCTCATACGAAAGTCAAGCAAATTCCTACAAGCTTTTCAAAATAGTGTAACCATAAATTGCCAGAAACGAAACAGGGTGGCGGAAATGAGTGTGCCTCAGCATGTGCTCAACTATACTCATGAGCAATGAATCCGGATCACTAACATAACCTTAATATCCCGGAAACTAAGAATGCTAGCTTATTTAAATAGAAAGTATTTTATAACTATGTCCTCGTGTTTTTTTTATGAAAATGCAAATTTATTGTAAAAAAATTGTTACAAACAAATTGTTTAAAGTATTGCCCATTGCTACTTTTTCCCATCTTTCTGGCAGAGCTCGAATACCGGTATGGTAAAAGTATTCATCTTTTGAGGCTATCCACGAATCAAGCCATTTTTTGATCTCTTTATATCCGCTTGCGGCACCCGACCCGTTGTTTCACTTAGAGCAGCATCTCCGTAACCTTTTTTGGAGCTCTCGATGCGCTTCAGCCGCCGTATTTGTCTAATGAAAGAAGAAAATCAACACTTCCCGCAAATGACGATTATTTGGCACAAAATTAGACATTTTTACACAACCAAAAGTATATGACGCCAAAACAAAATCCCTAATGTGTCAAAACGGTTTGTTTACCATATATCTAAGCGTGGTTTATGACGTTTTGGATATGTCAAAATCGACCAGCACTTACTGCTGGAGCCATCTATTGACAAACAGCGAGAACTTAGTTGCGCATCTAATACAATTGTAATACTACTCAAATAAAATTAATAAAACTCATCATTTGCTGTAAAGTAATGCTATCGAAAAGGCTAAAACAAAACAACGAAAGGCTAAAACAAAAAAAAAATAACCGCTCCTGGTTTTTAATATTCATTATTAATATGGCAATTATTGAATAAGGTAGCACTCTTAGTTTCCGAGATATTCATACATTTACGTTAGTGACTCGGATTCATTTCTCTTGAGTGTGGTTTTGACGCGTGCGCTATTGCATGCGCTATTGCTATTGCGCTATGGTATTAAACGAATGCGTCGGAGGAAAGCGCAAGATGAAATAGAAAGCGCTTATCGTATGTGGACATACATATTGGGCCCGATTGCGTTTCCTTGTTCACAAAGAAAAATAAAATAAAACTGAAATTAGTTCAAGCGAACGAGATAGAGCAATACGTTAGAGCGGAATATGAAACGAACGATCGTCGATAAAAACTACCTGTCGAACTTATACTCGTCCGAATAAATTTGAACACATTTCATGCGGTTTTAGATTCAGATGCTTTATCTTTGGTGGGTAGTTTTAATACGAAAAAGTGACAACCGTTCATTTCACATTCCGCTCTAGCGTATTGTCCTGTCTCGTTCATATGAACTAATTTCCGATTTTGGTTAACCCTTGGAGTAAATGGGTATTTTCATGGATGCATCTGTCTCTTTTGCAGGATTTTCGGCGACATCGACCTTAAAGTACTATAACTACGAAACTACTACACCAATCATAAAAAGAACAACTGCACAATGATTGCATTGAAATTTCGAATATAGAATATTGAAATATTATTTTGTAAAACAATTAGATAATTATGAATAAATATGAGAACGTCAAAGAAGGGAAAGAAACGCGGAACCAGATCTGGTCGTATCATACTCAACGGATAATTGTTTCAGAACCAGATTTGGTCGTATCATACTCAAGGGGTTAATGAGGAAATGCAATCGAGCCCATTATGTATGTCATATATGTAATGTATGACATACATATTAAATATGTCACATGTATTGTATACATACATATTATATATGTCAACCGTCAATATTTTGGCCAATTATATAAATATCAGTAGCTATCGATATGGAATTATGTAGTCTGCATAACTTCACTGATGGTTAAATACTAATTTTGTAATATTTTGTAGTTGCGTATTCAGCCGTCGAGATGTTCTCTATGACTTCTCTAGGAAAGCACAGAAGTGATCAGATTTAGAAATTGAAAAATTGAAAAATTATTAATTAATTAAAAAAATTGACTTGCAATTTAAGTGTTGTAACAAAAACTGCATATTTTGTCGTTTTGTTTTCGCGCCTTTGTACAGGTTATGTTTCGCCGAACCTGTTTTTCATGTTTTCCCCGTGTTTTTTTATGTTTCCTACTGTTTCGATGTTTTCGTTCATTTCTCACATACTTTGACAGCTAAAACTTTATTTGCGAAATTCGGGACAATTTCGCGTTTGACTGATAGGGATTCGCCGAGCTCTCACGTGATTGGTCGAGGCCGCAGCTTTGTTTTTTTTATCATTTAACGGCGTTCAAGCCGTTTTGACGTAACATTCGGCGGCTATCGCCCAACATCGTTCTATTTCGATTCAAGATGTCGCCGAAGCGGTCGCGCGGTTTTGGTCGGGAAGATTGTCAACCTCCGTGATGGCAACCTCCGTAATGCCGCAGTTTTACCGCCTGGCGGTGATATTTTTGGTATTATTGCAGTATAGGTACCTCGGTATTATTGCAGTATAGGTACCTCTTCTAGATTGTTGATTTTTTAACTTCACCAGACTATATTCACCTCGCTGATTCCGAATCTGCAATAATATTTATTCGGACTCAATAAATAAGTGAGATATAGGCATTTAAAAAAGCGCCAATCCCATACATTTCGGTAGGTTAAGTTTTTTTTAATTTTAAATAATACATAAACACCTATTTTGCGGTAGGTTAGATTAGTTTTTTTTAAAAACAACCTTAAAAACTGAGTAAAAAAACTTTTTTTTTTTTTTTTGTATGTAAATTTGGTTTTGAAATTTTACGCGTCCGAAGCTTTTTTCTTTCAAATTTAGCATTACAATGATCGAATCTAGTAGTATTTCTTTATTTTTTCGATTTCTGAGAAAGGTACCTATACTGCAATAATTCCATATTTTTTATGTGAAGTGAGAGTGATTAATCTGTTTGACGGCACCTCTGTTTTTTTCGTATTATAACTGCTGCTTAATTAAGTGACGAGATCGTCACGGAATGTGACGGGATTTGCCTCCACGTCAGGGAACTTGCCTTCATATCCGGAATTGCCACTTTTATTTGGCTGGAGCACATGTGACACGCCGAAAAGGCGGGAGCTGAACAAGGGGGTGCCTCGAATATTTCACATAACCTTGTGTTTTTTTTTTGTGTGTGCTTTAGTTTTTGTGCGTCTGAGGGAGAAGGGTTTTCTGGGGGGCCAAATCCAGTGCCCATCAATATTTAGCCCACTCTCCGAGATAGTTTTTTTTTGAGGTTAACTTTTTTCCTTTTCAAAATTTCTTTTTGTTATATTTAAAAAAAAAAAATAGTTTCCGTCTTTAACTTTAAAAGATAGGTGGCGTCCTTATAAATTCATTCTTTTGGGTTTTGGTGATTCTGCCGTGTTTCTTAAAAACACGGTGGGCTTATAACTTTACGGTTATAGTGTAATAATAAAAATATATATGTAGCAAAGTTTTGCGACTTTTTTCACCGTGGCAGGTGACAGCATTTCGAGATCCTGCTATTTATATTAGTTGAATGTTAATTGAAGATGAAAAGGAAAATCTAGTATTAATTTTTGTCTTTCCAGGACTTAAGTACCCGGAGGAGAAGCAGGTGCAGAACATGATTCTAAACTTTGGACCTCAACATCCGGCCGCCCACGGTGTGCTCCGACTTGTCCTGGAACTTGACGGAGAAGTAAATATCCTTATTTTTTATTTTATTTTATTTATTTATTTTAAACATAACATTCGAAATTAATTAAATTTTATTTTTTTATTTTATTTTTTATTCCAACAAAAGAGAAAAACAGCGCACAGGTCTTAAGTTAATAAATAATAATAACAATATTACGGCCAAAATAGTCTCCTGGTAATATACAGTTAATGTGCGTGATGTGTAATAATATTTATATATTATGTTATATTATCATGTTCTCTCGATTTCTGAGTGTGTACGATAGAGTAGGATGAGTGTGCTTATGTGTGTGATTGTAATGTGTGTTTAATGGGTGTGTGTAAGTACATCTACGTGTATGTGTCAGTTGTGTATATATGAGAGTGTGTGATTCTGCACAGGTATGTGTCTGTTCAAGCTTTTAAGGTGTGGTCTATTACCGCTCTGATAAATTCGTTTTTGCTCATTGAGAAAATGTCAAGCTCCTGAAACGATTCGTCGTAGGCTTCCATAATTCGATGCAGAGTTGAATTCCTTGCTTGATTTGTATGGAGTCTGGGTACATTGAATACCCTTGGGTGACGAGTTCGGCGCGATGGGACGTTTAAGGCTATTCTGCTTAGAATTTGTGGGCTGTCGATATGATGCGAAAGTATATTGTGGAAGAACGTCATATCAGTCACTTTACGTCATACCAAGTAATGGTGCGAAATAAACGACGACCCACATTCACATGACCATGCGCAGCGCAGCGCATAGGGTCTGTTGGTGAAAGGTAGCAAATCATCTCCCCAAATCCCTCAAAAAATTTTGTCGGTTTTTCTGCCAAACATCCTATATAATAAAGGTATCATCTAAAAAGGCAAATACACGCCACCCTAATTAAATTAACAAATCGATTCGAAATTTTACTCGAAGCGAAGCCGCGGGCAACAGCTAATGTAAAGATAATTCACCATAATAATTGTTCTACTTGCTGAGATATAGCTTTCATACTATTCCAGCACTTTATCTTTAGGTCGATCTGTTGTAGTTTGGTTATCGTTTTGTCGAATGGTAGTGTTAAATGCTTTGACCAAATGAACAAACACTCTTAGAAACCGTTCCACTACAAATCTTGTTACAATGATTCTAATGGTTCCGGGCAGCTTGGGCCTGATGGCCTGCTTTTCTTTCTTTAGGTCGGTCTAACTCTCGGTTCAGCTTTCATCCGGTCTCCTCGAAGAGTGGCTTAACCTGGAAGGGCTACTGTTTACTCTGCCTGCTGTTGTAACCCGCAGTTGTAGACAATTAGGAATCGAAGTACGGATCCGAGGGAACACCTCAGGCGGAACTGGGCAGTTTGCGCACCGGGCTGCATCAGCCAATCGCTCGCGCTATCTGCGGGAGTCTGGAAATGTTTGTTTCCTAACAAGCGGAGGAGTGCTCTTGAAATGATTATCGGCCAACCGATCCTGGGTGATCAGCCGGACAAAGGATGCTGTGGTCCGCGATAGATTCGGTAAACACCGTTTCACCACTTCGTAAGGGAGAGGACCGCGCAAGCGACCTCGATCTCGTAACCAATCGAGAGACCGGAGTAATCTGGTCACAATTGGAAGTAAGGCCGTGAGTGTAGGCCCGCTGGGTAACATTCCTGGCTATCTCGCGGTTAAGGCGTTGGCCTCTTACGGGCTTGTGGCGTAGCTCGACGGTGGACTGTTTTGTCCTCAAGTCTTCTGCGCTCACTTCAGGGAGATAGAACGACTAATCGTTAAAACTTCCTGAGGTGACGGGCTCGCCCGCTGTAGTCGACAACCCAAGTTGTAAAATATTGTGTAATATAATTTTGTATAGCAGTGGTCATAGTAAATGATTGCCGTTACAATAATAACAATGAAAACAAGTAATTATTACAAAAGGAATAAAAAACATGACTGCCGTTAAGAGTGAACTACTGCTATATTTATAATAATTTTTATTACGGTTTTTTATGAAATGTGGTTTATGTATTGATCTATATAAATACCGATGACCGGGCGTCACCTAGCATTAGAAACAATCTGGGCGCTGTGGATCTACGATAAATTCGATCTATGAATTACCGCTAATGTCAGGTATAGGCCGCGCAAGAGAACTCGAATCTGTGACCAGACTGGAGGATAGATAAGCTCCACGAGCTTTTTGAACCACTAAGTTCCCACGGTCTCGTACTTCAATCAGCCTCTGACAGTTTATTAAAAATTCCGAGTCATAATAGTGATTTCTATTCCTATTCTTTCTGTGTCCATGGTGCAAGACTCTGGAACGATCTCCCAGCAAATATACGAAACTCGCCTTCTTTACCATCGTTTAAGACTCACCTTAAGGATTACTACCTTTCTAAGAAGTAACCAGTTCTTCCCTTTCTCTCCTGTTCCTCTCCTCGGGCATTATTAGTTTTAAATTCTTCCACTTGTCTGTATGTTATGTAAGAATGTTTATTTTCACAATGCGCGCATGTACCACTGTGTTTAGGTTAGTTGTAAGACATTGCCATGTGGCAATAAGCTCACCTTATTGTATACGAATTAAGTGCAAATAAAGAGTTTATTATTATTATTATAAATCTAGTAGTCCATTGGGTGGCTTTTCCCAGTGCCTCGCGTTTAGACGTAGGACTCTTACGGGCTTTAGAATAGTTTGACTGTGGATTGTGTTTGTCCTCAAAGTCTTTGCACTCACTCTATGGGAGATAGAATTACAAGTATCGCTATAACCTCCCAGGCTGGCAGCTTTGCCCGTAGCAATTGACATCCCTCAAAGTCAGATGAGGTAACAGATTGAAAGTTTGCATTGTTCAATTTTTAAAGGCATGATCTATGAGGTTGGCGTGATTCATGGGGCTCAAGCGCCACTGAGTATGCATAGGAGATTCCTGCTCAGTGACCTAACTAAATACCATGAAGAACAGCAGATAAAGCAAAGTTGAATATCAGCATTGATTATATATCGTATGAGATTGCTCAGTTCTAAACGACATTTTGTCAACCCTTTTTTGACAGCAAAATGCTGGTGGCGCTGGTAACATTGCATGCGGAAGTAATAACCATTTATTTAGTCTAATAGCATTGATAACGACTTTTTTTTTATAAAGGACCAATTGATTATAAAAATGCAATAATTTAACGAGCGATAACAATAACAACATCATTTTTTATATAGGACTAGCTGACCCGTGCCCACTTCGTTGGGCGGTAAAACTTTTTATTTGTGATGAAATTATGAGTGTGGTTCGGTTAGTAGTGAGTGCTATGATTTATTTCCTGACCGCCAAAAGAAGGGTTATATTTTTACTGCTTATATATGTATTTATTTGCATACCAATTTAACTATATTACCGTTATTTGTGAGTGTCTTCTTGTGAGTGTCTTATTTGTGAGCGTCTTATCTCTTTAAGCATTTATGCAGTAAAAGGGAAATTATATGCAGTATTTGGGTATTTGGGTAAAGGGAAAAGTATTTTGTTTTAAACACTTGAGACGATAAATTTACTTATTTTGATATGAATTAATAATTGTTGATAATATGACCAATAAACATAATATGACCTAACGATTTAAATTATTTTTTTAATATAAAAAAAACTACTTTTTGTGACTTAAATATAAAATTTAGACATATGCTGTCGCTGACTTTTGTAGGTATTATCAAGCTCTACAACTTTTCTCTAAAACTCAATCATATATCTCTCATCGTTAAGGCAGCGTTCGTAAGAAACGTTTTCATTCGACTGTTTTTTTCTCCGACTTACTTTGCAAATCCGACTACCACGAAAAAGTCTTTTCATTTTTCGGATTAATATGTAGCCTATGACACTCACAAATAATGTGGCTTTCTATTGGTAAAAGAATTTTCAAAATCGGTTCAGTTGATCCAGAGGTTACTTCCTGCAACCTCACAAACTTTACCTCTTTATAATATTAGTATAGATAGTTAGCAATCAATAGATGGCATTCTATCTAGATAGACTAATAAGTCTATCTGAACATTAAAAAGCGTAATTATTATGTATTGAAACTTGTATACCAAGTTAAAATTGACATCTTCATTTAACTAATAATAAAATAATAATATTTTATTCTTTTATACCTTATAGGCATGTTTAGAGCGCCATCTACAGTGCGCCTCCATTATGTTATACCACAAAGCCATATTAAACATACTCAATTTTAGGAACTATGACTGCCATCTACACATTGCGTTTTGTAGTAAAATACTGGTTTCCGTATCGTAGTAAGTCATTGAGCAATCTAATACTCTATATAATCATGTTCGGTCGTTTTCTGTTGGCAGATTGTCCGCAAGGCGGATCCCCACATTGGACTGCTCCACCGTGGCACTGAGAAACTCATCGAATACAAGACCTACACCCAGGCTCTTCCGTACTTTGATCGCCTGGACTACGTGTCCATGATGTGCAACGAGCAGTGTTTCAGCTTGGCAGTGGAGAAACTGCTCAACATCGATGTGCCCATCCGAGCCAAGTATATTAGAAGTAAGTATGTTCCTCTTTTCATAATCAATCTTCTTAGATTTTTTCAATGCAGTCAAAACCTTATTAGGTGCATCGAATATAAATGACACTTTTGTTTCTGTTTTTAATTTTATTACTGGAGTTATGGATTTACTTAAATTGGTATACTTTTGTCTATGTCAATCTATTTTAACCCTTCGGCTACGTAACGACCAAATTTGGTTGCACATCAGAACACCGTTGTCTAGGTAACGACCAATATTGGCGGCTTGCTCCCGGAGCGCACAGTAATATTATTTTCTAATTCGAACGCATCCTAAAGTTCATAACAAATATCTCATTATTACCATAGATACATAGACGGCCGCTAGAATAATTTCTCGCATTATTTCGCGGATATTTCTAGTAAAATTCCATTGTCAAACATAAACATTTATTTTTTCGAGAAATCAAAAAAAAATATTTGTTTTTATGAGATAATATCTAAATATTTTTGTAGGTAAATAAGCAAAACGAAATATTACCTTTGATAGAGAATCTAATAAAGATCACGATAGTATTAACAATTTCTAAATGGAGTTCCATATTTTTCCATAAGACAAGGACAAGTTAGAAATGCCGAGTTTTTTTCACTTTTTCGACTTTCTCATATTTATTCATAATTATCTAATTGTTTTACAAAATGGGATTTCAATATTCTATATACGAATTTTCAATGCGATCATTGCACAGTTATTCTTTTTATGATTGCTATAGTAGTTCCATAGTTATAGTACTTTTTGACAAGCGCGGCGATATTGCAAGAAATTCCAATAAATTGCCGCGGTCTGCCATGAAATTATGCCGCTACTTAAAGTATTAAATTATGGTATTGGTTGGGGTAGCGCCAGTATAACTGTATTAGGTCCAGTTATAAAAGCACAGAAATCAGTGCTTAGGGTGATTAACTCTGATCCATTTAGTTACCCTTCTGAAGATCTATTTTGTGAACATAAGAGTTTGGTTAAAACAGATAATGACTATGTTCTTAGGGAGGATAAATTATAATTCATCCTCTCACAAGAAAACAAACTGACAAGAGCATTTTCTCGGTAACATTTTAATGTGGTATTGTGGACTCGTGGTATTATAAATACCATCACACACAATGTAATATTTCATTTGACGAATCGGCAAAACTGCTCGTCCTAAATAAATAATAATAATAAGGATGATGAAAAGTCATGCAATATCATAAATTATTTTTTTAAAAAGCAAAGAGAAGAGAAGTTTTGAAAAGCAAGCCGAGAGAAAATTACGAGCATGTGTTAAAGTGTTCTTTGAGCCTGCGCTTAAGCAATACAAACTCGTTGGTGTCTCTGCGTGCGCAGGTAAAGCATTCCAGAGGTGGACTCCATGTACTGTTATCTCAAATATATCAGAATATATTTGTCAGAAGTGAAAAGTCTCCTAACAGATGATACTGCATGATCTTCTCTTCCACCTTGTTTATGTAATATCCTTGTTCGCAGCACTATTTGGAGAATTGACGCGCATTCTCAACCACATCATGGGTGTGGGCACTCACGCCTTGGACATCGGAGCTATGACACCGTTCTTCTGGCTCTTCGAGGAGCGAGAGAAAATGATGGAGTTCTACGAGAGAGTGAGCGGTGCCCGCATGCACGCCGCATACGTGCGGCCCGGCGGGGTTGCCATTGTGAGTTTTATTTCATTCATTATTTTTTTAAATTTAACTTCAATACCTTACAATGCCCATGACTTTCTGGCCATTGAAGAGAAAAGCAGTAAACCGAGTAAAAACAAGTAAAATTATTCAAAGTAAACGCTACAAAAAAAAAACCTACCCTATATTTCGAAGTAGGAAAACCTAATTTTTCAATATGGTTATATAGAATAATAGTCATAGTACTATACATAAATAGTTTTATTTCACACAGACTCTGTATCTCTGTACTTAAGCATATATGGTTGTTTGGCATTCGACTGTGGGGTGTAGTGAGCAAAAGTAACATACTCTCTCTACAGCGCTTGCAGAATAGTATCCTCCGGGATATTGCGAATGCACCTTGGTTTAGGAGAAATGATGAAACTCATGACTATCTGAAAGTCCCCACCATTGCTTCAGAAATTGAGCAATACAAAATCAAACATGCTGAACGATTGGCATCCCATCCAAATCCCCTCGCAGTTGAGCTGCCTAATCAATCCAATATGGTTTACAGGTTAAAGAGAAACCAAATCGAAGACTATCGCGGTTTTTTGATATTATAAATAGGATAGAAAACGAATTTACCGCATGAAATTTGTAGCACCCGACGTTTCGGTGACGTTGCAGCCGCCGTTGTCCAGGGTAGACAGTTTACCCTGGACAACGGCGGCCGCAACGTTACCAAAACGTCGGGTGCTACAAATTTCACGCGGTAAATTCGTTTTCTATCCTAAAAGAGAAATCAAGTTCTAGAGAAAGGAGAATCGAGGCATTGGCCTCTTCTCTTAAACGATATTAAACATCACTCATAAAATTCGATTATGGTCAGATGACCAATTTCAAATCTGGTTTTTGTTGGGCAGTCGTGTAATAACAGCCCAATAAGTCAAAAACAATTTTACTTTCATATTTGGGAGAAAATTATAGATTGTTTCGTAAAATTCGCTACTCTAGACGAAGTAGGTATTATATAAATATATAATATACATGACTAACAAGATAAATTATTAGGTCACAAGAGAGAATTCATATAAAACGGTATTGTTAGTATTTATTTAAACCACCGGTTCTTACACTTTTTTGGTGATGGAACACTATTTGGAAGCGAAATATTTGATGGAGCCCTAAAATGAACGAAAAATAGTTTATTTGCATTCTTTATTAATAATTACGAAAAGAATCGGGTTAGGGACAGGTAGCGTCCATCTGTGTTGAACTGTCGACCAGATGGATAGGAGAGGTGTATTTATGGTTTATTTTCAGTATTCTCGCGGAGCCCCTACAGAGGCTTTGCGGAGCCCTAGGGCTCCGTGGAGCACACTTAAAGTATGGCTGATTTAAACAATCTACCAAGAAATACAAAGGTGCGGTGTCGTTTTTCTATACGAATTTTGCGACAGGAATTCGGAGGGTTAAATGATTTAAAAACCATTCATGAATATTATTTTCAATATTTCTGGTAGGATATGCCGCTTGGTCTGATGGATGATATATGGGACTTTGCTGCCAAGTTTAGCGAGCGTCTGGACGAGATGGAGGATCTTCTTACCGTCAACAGGATCTGGTTGTACAGGACCAAGGATATCGGAGTCATCTCAGCGGAAGATGCCATTAACTATGGATTCAGGTGAGATCATATTACATTTGTGCGCGATTGAACGACTAATGCCGTCGATTTGACAAAAGTCTGTTTTAGAATGAAAATATTTCTTTCGTTTCGAACTTTTGGCGCTTGAGCGCACTCTTGGCTGAAGCCAAGACTGTTGACTCGGTCAGAGTACACTAGGACTGAATTGGCCACTAAGACCCATATGTTCAGGATTGGTCAAACTCACGGGTCAATGGCGGTCTCCTTGTATGAAATCCGAGCTCGGGTAAGACTCTGGCCTGCGGGCTAGTTTCCCCTAGGAGTCAATCTTCTGGTGCTCCGGGGCGGTTTGCGCACCGTGCGGCCATTCGATTGTGCATTCTGACCAACAGCTGGGGAGTCTGGAAACAGTACTGTCTCCTATAGAGCGGTGATAGTTGTTCATGGTGACTGCTCTTAAACAACATATCGGCTAACCAATTCCGGGTGGAAGCCAGATAAAGGATGCCGTGGTCCGCGATAGATTCGGCAAACATCGTATCACCGCTTCGTAAGGGAGAGGATCGCGCAAGCGACCTCGAACCTGTTACCAGTCGGGAGACCGGAGTAATCTGGCTGCAACTGGTAGTAAGGGGGCGAGTGTCAGCCCGCTGGGTGATTAACCTGGTTATCTCGCTGTAAGGCGTTGGCTTCTTACGGGCTTGTGGCGGAACTTGACGGTGGACTGTTTTGTCCTAAGTCTTCTGAGCGAGAGTCCTTCTCATGGGAGACAGAACGATATATATCGTCAAAACTTCCTGAGGTGACGGGTTCGCCCGTTGTAGTCGACAGCTCTAGTTGTAGTAGTGATTAACACACATCTAAGCTTACTCGTTTACAAGATCACAACTCAACACGGCACAGACGAATCTGTTACCAGTGTTGCCAACTCTAAGACTTAAAAAAACCATTTTCTTGCACAGTTCTGTATAATAAAACAAAGTTGTCTGTAATTATTACTTTCTATTCATTTGTAGCGGTGTTATGCTACGAGGCTCTGGAATTAAATGGGATCTTAGAAAGGCACAGCCATACGATGCCTACGATAAGGTTGAATTCGACGTACCAATTGGAACCAAAGGAGATTGCTACGATAGGTAAGTAATATATTTGAGTGTAGTTTTCATTTTCATTCAAGTGACGCATAGATGACATGCTTCGCTGTCTCTACCTCCATTTTCCAACCAACCGTATAGATAATGTTGTTTTTACAATTGCCAGATACCTAATCCGCATGGAGGAGATGAGGCAGTCTCTCCGCATTATAGAGCAATGCCTGAACCAAATGCCCGCAGGCGAGGTGAAGACAGATGACGCTAAACTGACCCCTCCATCCAGAGAAGAGATGAAGGTAAGATACTGCTTTCTTCTTCTTCTTCTATTGTCTCCTTTTATGACTCCAGAATAAACAAGATCTCTTTTTTTTGCTCCACCTTGTTAATACAAGTGGCTAATGTCACTGACAGTTAACAGAACATGTTTGATTTGTATTACAGACATCTATGGAGGCGTTGATTCACCATTTCAAACTGTTCACGCAAGGCTACCAGGTGCCACCCGGAGCCACATACACAGCTATCGAAGCTCCCAAAGGCGAATTCGGAGTTTACCTAGTCGCCGATGGCACCTCCAAACCGTATAGGTAAGAAACCAGTTAATTTTTCAGAGGCTGTGGGAAATAATCAAAAGGAGAATTGCAGGGAAAGTATAAAATATTATAGTTATTTATTTTATGTATAAAATATTGCTAACGTATAGTTAAATATAAACTGCAGATTTAACATAGCCGACAAACTACATTTCAGGAAGTACAACCACAATAGTAGGTACTTTATATATTAGTACTACGCGATTAGTACATTATGGCCATAATTTAGACAAGTATGTGGAGATGTCCAGGGACCACAACTTTATGATTGTGCAATGTGTATATTTGCCTTGGCACTTAAAGGTCCTTGTGTAGTTGGGCCATTAACCGCCCTGCCTTTGGGCATAGTAAAATAACATCAGTAGGACATCTCGAGCCCGCTTTCGAAATAAGTACCTACGCTTCGCCGAATCACCAGGGTTGCCACAACAAATACACAATTGACAAGTTATGATCCCATTAAAGCAGAAATGCAATTCTTTATAATTATTATGTACATTTATATATTTTTGGTTTATAGATCAAGATTCGGTTCCCAAAATTGTACTGTAACAGAATATATAATTTAGTGCTGACTTTGTGTGACAGCATTCATCACTTGTTGCATGTGTTCGAAAAACCTACATTTTAGTAAGTCAAAGTAGGTAGGTACTTAACAAAAACGCATCTACCTACCTACCTACGCACTTACATACCTATGCACCTACTTACCTAGACACATACTTACCTAAGCAAATGAACAATAAACGTTACCTCGTAAATGTAATTTCGTAACGTAAATGTAATTTCTGATACGTTGCATTACAGCCTGTACAGAAAACATTCCACTTTTGTATACTTAGCTGTCACGCGACAGCCCTGATTGGTTGGCACTGAGGCGCCCGAGAATCTATGTAGTGCTAGCTTACGGACAACAGGCACTTGTATGAGTGCAAAATCAGTGCGTACTATGGAAATGTTATACTGTTCTTATTTTACTATGGCCGCGGAACATAAAGCTGTATGTAGACTGTACAATAAAGACATTAATTTACTTGACATACAAATAGTTAATGTTGTCACAAGTAAAACAAGTACTTTGGTCTACATAATAAAGGATTCTAGAAATGCCATTCGTTGTAAAGTAAAAAAACGAAATTTGACATTTAAACAAGCAAATGCCACAGCGGTGAACGTTGGCGCTATTCCTTCTTATTCTCAATAGAGGGCACTACTATACACACACCTACCTACCTTACCAATTTCCACACTGTGCTTGTTATATTGTCTGTCTCGATTTCAATTGACGGCCCCTTATTTAAATCAAGATGTTTGGTGGTAAATAGATTGTACATACAGGGTGAGTTTTTAGTCACCGGCATCCATAAAAAGGGTGAATCAATAAGAGCAAGAGAGCAACTTTTAATATAAATTTGTGGAACAAACATATATTTTTTTTATTTGAAAAATAGTGTTAAAAGCGTCGAGCACGATGCACCATCTAGCGGTAGGTAAAATATCGCTAATATTGTTTATTAGCGACATTTTACCTACCGCTAGATGGCGCAACCCTCTCAACGCTTCTCAAACTTTTTTTTAATTGATAACATACATGTACCTACACAATTGTCAAAATATAAAAATTCAAAAAAAGGTTTTTTACAGAAAAAAAAAAAATATTTATTTTTTATCAAAAGTTGTTTATTTGCTCATACTGTTTCATCCCCTACGAGGATGCCGGTAAATAAAAGCTCATCCTGTATATTTAGGAGCTGCTTTTTAGAATTATTCGACTCAATTTGTATCCATAGGTCTTTATTATCTGTTCCTCATATATAAAACCCTTGATCTAGTTTTTATTTATTGTTGAATTAAATTCTTCTTTGCAGATGTAAAATAAAGGCTCCCGGTTTTGCGCATCTCGCCGCACTCGAGAAAATTGGAAAGGACTCCTTCTTAGCTGACATCGTGGCGATTATCGGTACTTTGGATGTGGTATTTGGTGAAATTGACCGATAAACATTTGTATCTCTCACTACGCGTAGATCCTTTTACTTTTGTATAGTTTCATTCATCATTATGTTGTTTTATTAATAAATAAATCTTATTGTAATAGGACATGGCTGTGTTTTTTTTAATGGTCTGGAAATTTAGAGATATTATAGGTTGACTGAGCCGACTAGATCATATTATTTATTATATAGGGCAGGGCTGTCCAACTGCAAGTGTCCCAAAGGCCGCTTTTCACGATTTTTACCGATTTTTACAATCTCCAGAATCTGTCCCGGAGGCCTGTAGCAACCCAAACAGGCTGCTAACCTTCTGGGTCAGCCTGGGTTGGCTGGAGTAACTTAAACACAAATAGAAACATGAGCCACGCACAACGGCCCAATCAATAGGCCAAGTGCGAGAAAAAACCCAGACAAACTAACTAACTAACTAGGCCGCTTTAAATAAATGCACTTTGGGGGCCGCATTATTTATTTAATTTTCGGGAAACATACAGTGCTTCTTCCAGACCCCAGTAACCTCGCTCGTTGGAGCTATGCCGAGGATAGTTCATGTCCCCTTTGTAGCAACACCCCTTGCACAGCTAGATATTTTCTAGCTGGCTGCAAGGTGGCCTTGGATCAAGGACGGTACACTTATCGCCACGACAAAGTCCTTGCTGTTATTCGGGAGGTACTTAGCCTCTCAGTGGCTCGTGCCAACAAGGGTTCCACAGTATCCTCCAAACCCCAAATACAGTTTGTGCGGGTTGGCTCTAAAGGCAAAAAATATCTCACTGCAAAACCTTTATCAATAATCAAGAAAGCTTCAGATTGGATTATGGAGGTTGATTCGGTCTCTAAGCAGTATAAATTCCCTGAAAGTCTCGGATGCACAGCCCTGCGTCCAGATATAACTCTTTACTCTATCTCGGAAGATGGTCCTTATTGTAGAATTAACTGTTCCATGGGAATCAAATATCCCAAAAGACCACGAGTACAAATTAAATAAATACCATGATCTCGCAAATGCCGTTACCCGGAACGGCTTCACTGTGGAAGTAGGCGCTCACGGCCAAGCCGTGGAAGCGGTGGAAGTAGGCGGCGATCGTGGCCTGCCAGCTAAATCCTTGTTTCACCTTTTTAAAGATCTTTGTCTCTCCAGGAAAATAATCAACTCCTTTCTAGAAAAATTATCTAAAACCGCAATTTCTGCATCTCAAATTCTATGGCTTCGAAGGGGGAGTGAATGGGTGGTAAGGTGAACGCTCACATGTGGCAAGACAGCTGTCTTAAACCTACCACAGCCGGTCGTTAGTCCGGAATCCACTGCTCACCCCCCAGAAGTGTAATAACACTATATGATGGGCCCGACTTCGGTCGGTGAATTCCATGGCAGCTCCTTTTGTATTTTATTGTATTTTATTTATTTATTATGACTAATTATCTTAATACAGTGTTTCGCTGGCTGATTAATTGTTTCCTCCATTATTTTCTTATAAGGAAATTAAAAATTGCATTGCACTAAATTTAATTAAATTACTATTGAACTATTGCAAGGATAGGAACGAAGAGGGATGGGATATATGTAGGATAGGATATAGGTATTCAAATTATATTCTGCTATTCTCATTTCCGCTCTGTGTGTTTTGAAACAATTTGTATGTGTATATTATAGACTTATTCCTAGACGCCTATAGAGCTAAGGACAGCCTCGCTGAATTTAGGTTGGTTCAAGTGAAAAATGTCGATATCTTTGAATCGATCAAGCGGTGCATAACAGTTTTGGGCGTAACTAGTGCTCACATTAGGGATTTCGAACGTACGAGGAGAGCGAACCCTTTGTGGCGGAACCAACAATGACAGTTTCTTCACCAAGTGAGGGCTATCAATTTCGTTATGATTTATTTTATGCAATAATGTCATATCAGCCGCTGTGCGGCGGTCTTCCAGTGAACACATACTAAAATAGTTCAGACTGCCAGCCATATAAAATACTTCCTATGCGACTTTATCAGTTAGTTTTAATAGGTATGGTATACAATGAAAACATGGTATACGTATATAGGATTACATCACAGAAATAACACGGAGATATAAGAATGCCTTCTATTAAGCTATTTGAACATTAATGTGCCTAATTATTTTAAATTAAAACCTGTATAGCAAATTAAAATTGATACCTTTGTGTAAATAATATTAAAATAATAAGAGCTATAATTTCAAAATTCGTTTGTTATTATATTTTTGGTTGATTTTGAGATACCACGCCATATAGATATGACACCAACTATGTTTGGAACAATAATGCAATCTACAGGTTAGCTTTTAAAGTGACATCCTGGTAGTGGTGAATCAGTAAAACGAAGTAAACAAGATTTTTTTTAAATCTGGGGAAAAACAAAAAAAAAGTTTTTTTTGGTAGGTAAAATATAATAAGTAATCCAGCGGTAGGTAAAATATCGCTAATAAGCAATATATTGCGATCTTTTACCTACCACTAAATAGGTCATTGTGCTCATAGCTTTTTATACTATTTTTCAAAATATTATTCTCAGCAAGTCTATTCACTAAGACTATTTTTCATAAAGTCAAAATAAAAAAACTTGTATTCAACCTAAGTACTTTAAGAAGAACGCCAAGATTTCAAACAAAATCAAGATAATAAAAAAAATAAAGCCTTTTTTAGTTGTATTAAATTTGAGCTTTCCCGCCTAACACCATTGGTTCAGAGCAACGCCACTGCGAGCGTTGCCGGTCAATCGGCTGTCAAACAAAAGTATTGAAATTTGGTTTGAGACCATGCGTTGCGCGACGCGAAAATTGTCTCTTCGTCTCTTTTTCGCGCATGTCGGAAGAAAGAAATGAACACACATTCCTTTGGGTTTTTCAGATGGCAATCGATTGCTCTATTATGCCTCAAATTTTAAGATGCTCGGTACGGCCTCGCTTTATTTTGTTTTACCATTAAATTGCATTATATTATATTATATATTACATTATTATACAAACGATTACACAACTATTTTTACTCAAATTAAAACAAATAAGATGTGTTACCGGCTAAGAATATCATTTATATTATAAATAGGATAAAAAAAACTAGTGAAGTTTGTAGCACCCGACTGATAGCCGGTTGTAGCCGCTGATAGTCTCTAATTTCATATCATTTATATTTTATCGAAATGAATTTTATTTTTATTTTTTCCCGCCTAATGAAGTTAGTTTGATGGAACATTGCTGCGAGCGCTGCGGTCGGCTGTCAAAAATGTAACGAAAAAAACTATAGGGTTGGTCGGCGGCGTTCTATTATTAGAAGTCGGGACCGCGCGCTGTGCCGCACGAAAATTCTGTTTTGTCTCTTTCTCGCGTATGTTTCTCGACAGAGATAGCAGAGTGTATCTGATGAATTTTCGGTTGGTCTGCGCGCGGTCCGTAGTCTCATGTTATGATGCTCACCGGGCTCGTCTCGCTTTGTGTGTCGCGTATTGATTTTTCGTCGAAATATTCTGATTTTCCATCGATTGCACGAGAAATGTCCGCCGTCCGTGTAATTCATATAATTGTTTAGCGTTTCGAAGTGTTTAACCGGGCGTGACCACTTATAAAAACGGCGCAAAAACGAATGTCGCAGTCGCTCCCCTTTTGACTCCATTCCAAAAACGTTATTTTCGGTGGGTTTTCGTACGTTTCGCGTGCGGTTCGCGAGCGGTTCTCGTCCGGGACAATGAGCAGCATCGCCCAGCAGGAGTCTTTAGTGAAAGAGAGCCTTTTTGAGTTTGTGACGAGGAATATCCCGTCGGCCGACCTGAGCGTGATCGACGAAATTGTCCTTTCCTATGTGATTTCTATACTGGAGGAGGCATCGCAAGATCCTTGCTTTGATGTTGAAGGTAAACGAAAAAAAGGGCTACTTTTTAACCTTAACAGCATAATCCTAGAAGTCTCTTTTTCTGGTGCACAGTCAGCTGCCACATTGGCTATTAGAATTTTATTGGCCACAGCTCGAAATAAGGATGTGTAGATTTCTGAAACCATTCCCGTGGATAACGGAGCCAAGATGTTCTTCGTCCCGGACTTCTTCCTTCTATTTTGCCTTGAATTACTGGATGCATAATGTCGAACCTTTCGGATGACATGACTGTGGATGTTTATTGTCCTATTAGTTCTACATTGTTGATTTTTTAACGTCACCTGACTATATTCACCACGTTGATTCCGATACTGCAATAATCTTTTGTCGTATTCAATAAATAAGAGAGATATAGGCATTCAACCCTTAGTAAGCCAGCCATGGGCATGAAACTCACGACGGCGAGTTTTCAACCCTCGAAAATTTGTTCTTAGGGGGTGTTAGTGCACACATACTAATATATAACGCTGGTTTATTCAATGACTGCAACTTTTACCACATATATTTGCACAATTGCATAAGTACGGTCTTAACATTTACGGCCTAGAATTACGGCCCAATGGCATAGTGGTTAGGTCGCCTGATCTTAAATTGTAAGTTTCCGGGTTCGATTCCCGGCTGGGTCACTATTTTCCTTTGGAATAAAAGTAACGGAATTGCGTTTCAATTCTGACGATAGAATGCAATAACAACACACACTTACACACATGTTACACTCACACATACTTATTAACACTTCATAGTAGAGTTGGTTGTAAGATATTGTCATGTGATAATGAACCCCTCCCATTGTGAAATTTCACAATAAAGAATTATTTTATTTTATTTTATTATTTTATTATTGAATTTATATAGAATAGAAACAAACAATAGGAAAACCACCTATCGAAAAAAAAATTCGACTTTCTGATATTTATTCATAATTATCTAATTGTTTTACAAAATGAGATTTCAATATTCTATATACGAAATTTCAATGCAATCATTGCACAGTTATTATTTTAATGATTTGCTATAGTAGTTCCATAGTTATAGTACTTTTTGTCGAGCGCGGCGATATTGCAAGAAATTCCAATAAATTGCCGCTGTCTGCTATGAAATTATACCGCTACTCGAAAGGTTTAAAATGAAACAATCTATTAGTCTGTTTTTTTTTTTATAGAGGTTCCTATACTGCAGTAATTCCCGTAAAATGTGTGATGTAGAACCTCACAATTCGTACAAAGAAGGAAAACCTTTAAAATTGCCTCGTTAGAATATGAATAGACGAATGAAAACGGTACTGAAGAACGCTTATTATATACATAACACAAGTAAATAATCATGGAACCACTTAAGTGGAATTCCACAGTGATATGGAATTTAAGGTAACTGGTGAAAACGACAACACCATTTTGAGCAAAATGCAATACTATTTGAGATGAAAATATTTATTTCTAGTAGAGTTTTCTCTGAATAATTGTTAAAAGTCTTGCCCTAGTAAGTGACATATAATAACCCTATTAAATGTCGCACAGATCAAAAAAAAAGTTAAGGGACAATAATCAGAGAAAAAGTGGCATAAACTACTGCCTGATCCATCTATTGATTTGCTGTCACTTTTTCAGGATTCATCGAGATGATGTCTGCCTACTTTCCGGACTTTTCGGGGATCGAAACGGCGGTGGTCTGCTCCTGGATCTTTGAGCTGGAGGCAGAACTGTCCCGTCGGAGTAACGGAGGAGGCGGCGATAGTGACGGTAATGCCTTTCATTACATATTCGACGAACAATTGATCGCTAAAAACTGCTCTTGGACGGCTCAAAATATTTCTGTTAGGTAGTAAGTGAAGTTAACCCTTGGAGTAAATGGGTATTTTCATGGATGCATCTGTCTCTTTTGCAGGATTTTCGGCGACATCGACCTTAAAGTACTATAACTACGAAACTACTACACCAATCATAAAAAGAACAACTGCACAATGATTGCATTGAAATTTCGAATATAGAATATTGAAATATCATTTTGTAAAACAATTAGATAATTATGAATAAATATGAGAACGTCAAAGAAGTGAAAAAAACGCGGAACCAGATCTGGTCGTATCATACTCAACGGATAATTGTTGCAGAACCAGATTTGGTCGTATCATACTCAAGGGGTTAAAACTCTTCACTTGGCATATATAGGTTTTTAATTTATGTTTTTTTTATTTAATTTAGATTTTAACATACATACAATCATTTAACTATTACATTGTCTAAAATTAGTATCTAAGAAAATTACATTAATAATTAAAATATTGAATTATTTGGAAGCTACTATAAAGTAATTCATCGTAATATCTTATTATAAAACAAAATAAAGGCTTCTTAATTAAAATAATCAGTAATTGCAATGGTTACCTACTAAAAGTTATTCATCATAATAACCGAAATAATCAGTAAAAAGTTAAATAATCACAATAGAAGCATAATACTTGAAATAATCAATAATATAAATAGACACATACTAAAAGTTATTTATCGTAATATCCAGAGTAGTTAGCAAAATGTTAAATAATTAAGTTATAACTACATCTTGTATTTAAAAACTTAAAGTACAAATTTAATATGAAAGAAAATAACCAGACAATCAGCCCTATTGTCCACACATGTTTTTTTCGCTGTGAAAATCCACGGTTAATTCTCTGTCTTGCCAGTGGGGTATGGATCACTATGGAAGCTTGTCAGAGGACACTGGAAACATGGCGTATTTCCCCCTCGGCGAGACATGTTTATTTACGGCAAAATCTGCATCAATGTTGTACGGCCGGACGTTTTCACAGCGGACAGTTATTGTGTTACCTTGAAGTTGTTTACAAAATGTATGTACCTAACGCGTCGCATGGCGAAAAACCGTTCAGTGGACAAGAGGTCACATTTTCATTAACGCGCTGAACGTTAAAAAAAAACATTCCGTGGACAAGAAGCCTTAAGGCTCTACTTTTTAAGTATTTTTGAGAAATCATAAATCTCAAATTCCGTGACATTATAGAAGAGATAAGATAAGATAGGCATCGAAGAGACAAGCATCCATTGATCATCATTAATGTTTAAATGGGTACAATGTTTGAAAAGTTATGGCTCTCGAATTCAGTCAGATCATATGGAGCTTTTCAGCATCTCATTATTGTTTTTTTTTTTTATTATGAGATCCTCCAGCTGTTTAACCCCTGGGTGGCCAAAAACGACAATCGGTGGTTGCGCTGGTTAACAGATCTGTGCGTAGCCATTTCGGCCAATCCATATATATTATATAAATATATGATATACATGACACAAGATTCATTATAAAAAAAATATATTGTTAGTATTTACTTATATACAAAATCGACCGAAAAATTGCAGCGCCGTTTTTTGCATGCGAAGGCTGGCTTCCAACAGTTCAATAATGGTTACGAGTACATTATAGACTTTAACGTTAAGGTATAAGTAGCTTTTGTGTACTTTTGACAGTCTTATTTATGGTAATTAGACTAGGTTTCGCCTGCAGCTTCACTTGCGTCATAGCCTCCTGTATCTCAAGCCGTGAACATAGATTTGGCAACGCCGCATTTTCCATAGACGGTGAACCTACGCGCGAACCGTTCTATCGCCGGCTGCATTGCCTTGTCTATGCCGGCTGGCGTTATTTGCAGTAAATAAGAAAATTTACACATAGTTTTTTTATTTTTTCATTTAATATATAACAATTTATTTATATATATATATATATATATATATATATATATATATATATATATATATATATATATATATATATATATATATATATATATATATATATATATATATATATATATATATATATATATATATATATATATATAAATATATAGAGATATGTATGTATATACATATCTCTATCAATATAAAGTCTGTTTATTTACTCATTTATTTATTTAAACCCATCAAAAAAAAACACTTAATTACATAACAAAAACATCCTCTTAGCCTAATAATTAATAATTTAACATTTCCTTTTGTTTACAACATTAAACTTACATATTAGACTACTAGATGTATTACATAACTTTTACATAGATTTTGATTGCGAACTCGAATATACATCTAATTTTCGTTTATCGCTCTTTTTGCTTTTGGAATGGTCATTTACATGCTTAGTATAGTTATTAAAAAAAATATTAACAATTACTTTACATACTAAATAGTAAGCATGCTTTGTCGGGTGTCCCATTTCACAAGAGCCATCTAAATCTACGTAAAACATACCAGATCTTAAACTAAAAAATGTTAGACTACATAGCACACTTCTTACATCACTATTTTGAAACAGCAAGCTTTTCAATTGGTCATCATTAATTATATATTCGAAAATTGCATACAAATGAAAGTAGAGGAATTTGACAGTCTGCTGGTACACTCAGACCACCTCTTTGGAGGTAGTCAAAGTACTTATTTTCAACATTGCCACCTTTAGAATTTCTGATGGTCCATCGCTTACGAAGATTATCTTCCTTCGGGAAAGAAAATGTTGAAACGGGAAGTTCTCCAGTTTTCAACGCAGAGTCATAATTTGATTTGCATCTAGGAACACAGCATCGCCTCGGCATCTAAAAAATATAAGCTAGTATTAGCGGTGATATTACACGCTAGCTGGTTCGAATTCGTTTGATATGTTCGACTACATAATAAAATTGTTTCCAGTCAGTCGATAATAGCATCGATGATGATCATCGTCATTGAGTATCGCTCGCTTGATCATCATCGTTGCCTATCGTCTCGGGAAAAGCTGCATACAGACACAGACTCAACGCTTTAGCAAGGTATACACGTGCAGACTCAACGCTCCACGCACAATGAAAGGATTTTGGGTGCAAATCAGTGCAAGCATGCTCAAGCAAGTTTGTAGTGTGGTTATCAATTGGCACACATCGACGATAACAAAATAAACGTAAAACAATGTCGGTGGGGCTCTAATGTTATAAGAGATAAAAAAGGAATAACCAAATAATTACCTTGAGGGGTTATTGTAAATCGTATTTTATCCAGATCCAACGGTACACTGTCCCTGGAATGCACCAATGACTCTCGGAATCTGAAATTTTAGTCAAAATTAATGAAAGCAAATATATAATGAAGTATACGAGGCAAACCGATCGGTTGATTATATTTTATCCAGATCCAACGGCGCTCTGTCTCTAGATTGCACTGACAACTCCCCCTGGAATCTGTAATATATTTGAAGTTAAAATTAATGATGAGGTACATAAGAGGTATGCAAAACAAGGCAATAGGTGTGTTTAGAGTGCTCAAAAACTGCTCTCAATTTCACTCAGTCCGCTGACTGCACAAACGCATCTGTGAATCTGTAATTTATTTGCATTCAAAATAAACAACACTCTAAAATATAACATGATGTCGACATAGATATATGATTGTGCTAATGATACGCTAATTAGGTAAAGGATACTTTTAAAAAATGATTATGCCATTAATATTTAATAGATATGAACTAAAACTGTTAATGAAATCTGTAAAATTAGCGATAATAACGAATGTTTTGGAGATCAGAGAAAAACGACAATTTTAGGTTATGTTTCTATGTAAAACAACATATTAACGCAAATTTGTTGATAAAAAGATGTATATTTACCTTAAATAGTTGTTGCAGATAGGCAGATGAGTATTTTACATTAAATCACATTTAAAACTATACATAAAAACCACAAAAACTGACACAAAACCCCAAACGCCGACAACAGTCTCGATCAGTTTCGAACTGTCACAATCTTCTTCTTGTTGTTTTATGGAACTGTCACAATACTGCAATACGGTGGTAGGCCGCACGTAGACCGGTTCACGACGTCGTTGCCAGATCTCTCATGGCTTGAGATAGAGAAGGCAATGCTTGCGTTAATGGCGAATTAACTTTTTTTGTCTAGTTTGGGTTTTTTTTTTGTCAAATCTATTATTTCACTAAGCTCATTTCCCCAGTTTTAAAATACAATGGCTTTTGAGTTTACTTACCTTTATTTAAACTAAAATCCAGCATGCATGGTGTGGCAATTAAATTCCGAGAATTTGTAAATAAAATACAGGCAAATCAAGTTAGCAACCAAACTTTATTAACGACCTTCACAGTAGTCCTCTCCTAACCCAGAGCAACGTTTCAAACGTTTCTCCCACGATTGGAAGCAGCATTGATAGTCCTCTAAATTAAGGCCTTTCAAGACGACGGTCGCAGCCTCCTGGACGGCCTCTACGGTGCAATGGTGGGTTCCTTTGAGGTGACTCTTCATTTTAGGGAACGAGAAGAAGGCACAGGGGGCCAATTCGGGGCTGTAGGGTGGATGCTGTAACTTTGGGATACTTTTTTTCGCCAAATATTGTTGTTGGATTGTGAGAATATTGGTCACCATCTTCGCATATTCATCTTTTCCTGTAACATCTTCCCAAATGCTTCTTTATTTATATTTAACTGTTTCTTAATTTATATAATAACCCACGAAGGTTTAGGCGACGGTCAGACAGGACTAGCTCTTCGAACACGGTTGACATTTGCCTCTGTGTGTGAGAATTGGCGCTCTTGAACGCGGATCGTCATCTAACGATTCACGACCATTTTGAACCGTTTTGCCCATTCAAACACACGTCATTGTGACAGACACTTATCTCCATACACCTGTCGAAATTTTCGTAAGATTTCTGCTTAGTTTTCACCAGTTATGACAAAAAATTGGATCACAGCACGGTGCTTGAAACCTGAGTCAGTCATTTCTGCGACCGAGTTAGAAAACCTGTTTCCGAAGAACACCCGTAAAAAACGTACCATCCAATCTTCACTACGACTGAGTGGAAGGACCCATCTAACCTGGCGCATGCGCGCCAGTCATGCAGTGTCGCCGGTTTGCACACAGCAACTAAATTCTCGGAATTTAATTGCCACACCTCGTACAATGAACGAAACGAGAGCACAACACAATTTGACATTTGTTAACAAAAGAACTAATTCGAAATTTAAATTCTAAGTGTCAACATATATTTTGAAATTTTCTCAACAATAAATAATAATTAAATAATAAATTTAGTGAATATAGTGTAATTCGGCGGTTAAGTAACCCGACCAGGTTGCCACAAGCCTAGGAAATGGAAATATTTTCCTGAAAGTGTGGAGCTCGCCAAGACGTGTGGCCGATGTGGCGGGTATCGGGCTAAATACCTCCAATCATCATGAACAGTACAACCTTATGACATCAAGGAGACAGCTGGACCTGTCTGGATGAGGGAAACGGACAACCGATCCGGATGGAGAGTGATTGGAGAGGCGTATGCCTAACGGTGGGCGAATGCGCGCTGATGAAGAAGAAGAAGCAGAAGAGCAAAAGAACACCATGTTGGTTAGTCGGAAATAGACTACGTGTCACGCCGAGATTCTCAAACTGTTATTGGATTTTTCTATTTTTTTTTATGAAACCTTATTATTAATGCTAGACCGGCAGCTTTGCTGATATGTCCGTCTTGTAAAACTAGTCATAAACAATATTAACTAGCTTTTAGGTCCAAATCGAGTGTGTTTTTAAATTGCTTGACAGAGCTTGCACTAATCACTTTAATTGGTAGCTTATTCCACATGTCCACCACTTTATTTTGCAGAACATTCTTAAGAGGGTTAGATTTAAATTTTGCAAGGTTGAGTTTTTCACTGTGAACTCGAAGATTTGTTAATCGAAGAACGTTAAATTTATAAATATTCTTTAGCTCAGGTACATCTTAATTATATGTGAGAATTGTATGGTTAATCGGGTTCCCTCTTTGTCTTTTTTGTTTAAGAGTAGTCAGTCCAAGTAATTCCAAGCGATGTATATAATTCATATACTTCAGGCCCGCTGGCATTTTGGTTGCCCTTCCATTTACCTTTTCCAGGAAATCTATATCTTTGCATAAGTAGGGTTTCCAGTGCTGATATCCATACTAAAGAATTGATAGTTGTTGGAAATCCTTCCTTATCAGAAAGAGAGTAGAGTTGCCTCTTTTAGCGATTGCAACTATATGTTTTTCCCATTTGAGATCATTACTAACTTTCCAACACTTTTTATCAAAAAACCACTGAAATCCAGCATATAATGAATGAAACGAAAGCACAACACAATTTGACATTTGTAAAAGAAGGCTATAATTGTTTGGAGCTAATAATGGACCCTGTTGCAGTTGGCCACTAAGACTCATATGTTCAGGATCGATCAAACTCACGTGTCAACACCCCGAGCCCGGGTAGGACTCTGGCTTACGGGCTAGTTTCTCCCAGGAGTCAATCTTCTGGCGGGCCGTGCGGCGTCAAACGTTTCGCGCACCATGCGGCGTTAGCCAATCGATTGTGCATTCTGACTGACAGCCGGGGGAGTCTGGAAACAGTACTGTCTCCTATAGAGCGGGGGTAGTTGTTCACCTTACGGCGACTGCTCTTGAAACGACCAATCGGCTACCCGATACCGGGTGAAGAGATAAATTTGGTAGACATGTAACCGCTACGTAAAGGAGAGAACCGTGCAAGCGTCGTCGAACCCGTAACCAGTCGGGAGACAGGAGTAATCTGGTTGCAACTGGTAGTGAGGCCCGCTGGGTGATTAACCTGGTTATCTCGCAGTAAGGTGTTGGTATCTTACGGGCGAGTGGCGTAACTAGACGGTGGACTGTTTCGTCCTAAGTCTTCTGCGCCCACGTCACGGGAGACAAAACGATCAATATCAATAAAACTTCCTGAGGTGGCGGGGTCGCCCATTGTTGTCGACAACTCTAGTTGTATAGGTTTTTTTTTACTTTTACTTGGTTTTCGGTACAGATACACCTAGGATGTACACTTAAGGATGCTCCTATTTATAATTACACCCCATAAATAATGTCCATATATCTTTCCAGATTCGAAAAATGACTCAGCCTCCAGTGACAAAATCAGCTTGACTCTGCAAAGCTTAAGCGAAATGTTGCCGCAGGTTAATAACAATAAAGGAATGCGGTGAGTAAATACTAATGGCTAATACAGTTTGTCAAAAATTAAAAAATAAATGGAGTCAAGACTTTTTTGACTTGAAACACATCCAAAAATATCAAAAAGTTACAATAAACGTTGGAAATTGCTGTACCCTCTCTCTCGGGGACAGCGCTCTGTACGATTAACTGCAGGAATGCTAATACCACCGATCGGTGGTTTTCCGTTGCGACAACTTGCAGGTTGTCCATCTCCGTATTTATGCAATTTCGTAATTATATGCAAGAAAAGTTGCCTTCATGCATAAGCCACCGATATATGAATAAGCCACCAGTACTAGCTGACCCGTGCCCACTTCGTTGGGTGGTAAATATTTTTACTTGTGATGAAATTATGAATATGGTTCGGTTAGTACTGAGTGCTATAATTTATTTCCTGACTGCCAAAAGGAGGGTTATATTTTTACTGCATATGTATGTTTTTGCATGCCAATTCGGCTATATTACCGGGTTTCAAATGAGTGAATGAAATGATTATGATTGCATAAATTATGGTTGTTTTAATTGTTCAAAACTTCTCTGTAGTAATATTAGATGTAATGTTATTATTTGGTACCAAAATATATTGTCTTTCAGGAGTTCCAACCCGAGATATGGTCACGCTTCCATACCTGTGTCGTATTATCTCTTTAACCATTTATGCAGTAAAAAGGAAATTATATGCAGTAAAAGGGAAAAGTCTTTTGTTTTAAACACTTGAGACGATAAATTTACTTATTTTGACAAGAATTCATAATTGTTGATATTATGATCAATAAACATGACCGTATAAATTAAATTCAAGTAATTTAAGTAATATCGCTCGTACCCCAGTAAATCACTTCCATCAACCTTAACAGCCATGCCGAAGAGAGGCATCCAAGGTAATGCTTTGCATTTGGTGGGACCAAAAGGGTGTCATCTATTACGAGCTGCTGAAACCGGGAGAAACCATCACGGGCAATCGCTATCGAGCTCAGATCAAGAATTTGAGTGATGCTGTGAAGATAAAACGGCCGGAATACGCTAAAAGGCACGACAAGGTAATTTTCCAGCAAGACCATACTCGACCAGCGCTTTCAGTCTTTCGAGAATATTGAAAAATGGCTGGATTCTTGGATAGCCTCCAAGGACGAAGACTTCTTCCGCCGGGGAATCTGTTTCTTGCCAGAAAGATGGGAGAACGTCATAGCTAGCAATGGACAATACATTGAATGAAATGCACTTTCCAATTTCCTTCGAAATAAATGTTCAATATCACATAAAATTTGAGGTTTTCCATTCAAAAACCTAATACATACAGACATACATACATACATACATCCATACATACATACATACATACATACATACATACTTGTAGCTTGTAAGTGAGATATTCCAACCAAAATTTCACAATGTGGTTTCGGCCCAACAAGGCATCTATCTGTCCACCAAATTTCTAGTCTTTAAGTCCAATATTTCGAGATTGAAATATGACTAGTCTGCCCCCTATGTAGACCGATTTCAACCACAACCTTTTCAACTCTTGCCATGATCAAATGATGCCTGCATTTCAAATTTCAGCTCGGATTAAACGTTTGGACGCTATCCTAGCGGAATACACGCATACCAGATTTCCATCTGGAAATGGTCTTAATCGTCTCAGGGTTAAAATAGATATATTTCGTCCTCATCTCGAAAAAAAAATGCGCATTCACAATACTTTCCCCCCTTGTCAGTTGGCGGGTCGGGAAAGTAATAACAACTATAATTTATATTAACAAAACTGTATTTCTATGGTGACAGAACAACTACAATATTATGTTTTGTATTCTGCAGTTCACACTCAAACTCTGAGAGCTCTGATTACAATCCGAAGAGCCGCAGAATACAGCACATATCGGAGACCTGGTCGGATTGCAGCTCAAACGACAGCCAGTTCTCTGGACCTAACGGTATCGGTAACGGCCACGTGCCACCGCCTGCGGTGGAGTTTAGCTTCATGGAGGAATGCGATATACTGCAAGAGATGTTTCCACATAGCGGAACCATGGAGGTACTGTACTACTAATTCAAACTGTAACTACTATTCTGTTTTGTCTAACCCCCAGGGGTACGCAAAGTTGCATCAAGCGATATGCGTGGCAAACTCTTGACTAAAATAATTTCATCAGTAAAAAACAATTACGCAAACAACAATTGCTGAAATATAATTTGCACAACGTACCTTTGCGAGAGCGGGTTTCAGGCCATGGCAAACTTAAAAAACTAAACGTCGTAGATTTCAACTCGAAAACGAGATGAGACTGAAACTGACCAAAAAGCAACCAGATTTTTCAAGTTGTGCCTAGAAAAACGTTCACATTTGACACATTAATCAGTTTTTCGAACTGTTTTTTGAGGTTAATTGAACTGTATTTTGTAGGTATGAACTTAATAGAATTTAGAACTGTATTTTGAGGTTAATAAATGTAAAAAAAATGATTTCATTTTTATTGATCATTCCTGCAATAAGGGGTATGCGAGTTTGAGGTCTTTCTTGAAGTGGTACGTAGGAAAGGTTAATTGGGACCACTGGTCTAGCTGAAGTTGTGTAGAGCTACTTCAAGATTTCTGCCATGCCTCGCGAGCATTGGACCCTTAACCCCTGGGTGGCCACGCCCGCCGATTGGCGTTTTTCGTATTATCCGTATTATATCCGTATTTATGCAATTATCGGCTTTATTTCTCCCTCCACTGCGGTAAAAGCCTGTCATTGAAGCCTGCCATTGAATAAGCCACCAGTATATAATAGTATGCTTGCACACATCTTCTACAAACAAACTTTCGAGGGCTTTAAAAATGTTGCTTGGAATGATTGGCTTCCGAAAGGTTAAGGATTGAAACATATTTTTAAAGAGCTAACTCTACTCTATCTGATAAAGAACCGTTTCCAACATCTGATAATATAGGCGTTTATAAAGATCAGTGCCGGATTATCCAATAGGCCAAGTAGGCACCGGTCTATCACTTCCCCACTCCCCCCCACTCCCTGCCTAATCCGCCTTCTTGATTGGACTAATGGTATAATTGTTATAAATTATCGATAGTTGGCGCTGCCAGCTTGTCGTTCATGTTGCACCACACTGAGACCCTAGAACATCCATAACTTCACACAGGGTACCCATCTGTCTCTGAGCACCAGTTGTTGCACCACGGCCACAAATGCATGCGTAAGCTCATTAGTTGGCCTACCAGAATGCGGCTCATCTTCCAGCGACACCCTAAAAAGTGTATGTCATGTTGCTACTGTGTTATAGGTCGGGCAAGAGTCACCGTAAATAGTTTGCATCAAATCAACAATCTTTTGTGGTGATTTTTCACTTTTAGAAAAAAAAAGAATAACTGGTCGGTGCTTGATTTTACGCTCGTGTGAAGAAATGGCTGACATGTTGTACCTAGGTGGCTACTAAACGCGAACTAAGAGGGATAGGCGAGCGAGTTTACACTCGTGCTCCCTTCGAGGACACCCGGTTTTGATGACGACTCAGGTTTTTTTAATGGCCTATCAAAAATACCGACTAATCGGGACTGTTATTGTATATAATGATATTGTTAGCACAATAAAGTTATTTAATTATAATACACTATACTAGTAGTATAGCGACTATTGGTTTCTTCTTATAATATATTACAAGCTCTATGGGTAGGTTATACTAGACCAGTGTTTTTCAACCTTTTTTTAGATTACAGCCCCCTTATTGGTAAAACAAAAATCAAACTCTAACATGACCCCCCTTCGACTGTAACTTAGTTCTCTCGGCCACCTTTAGTCTCTTCCACAGCTCTAACTGTAAGCATTCAATATTTTTTTTTGTAAGAACAATGGCGAAAAGCCACATTAATTAATTTGTTTTTCACTTTCCGTTTTTAAATGTTTTTCACTTTCGAAGCTGTATTTACCTGTTTCCATCTTAGATGAACATAATTTTGTATTATAAATAGCGAGAACATAATAAATATGTTGTTTTGGTTGAAAAACACTGTACTAGACCATGAGATCGAGAACCAGATATAATGAATAAAGAAGTTTAACTTAAACTAAAAAATCACCTTCCCCCCCCCCTCCTCTCCCTCTTCGACATCACAGTATCTAGACAGCAGCTTCTATTAGAACAAAAAGACGTCACGAGCCCTAAGGGTTGCCACAAACCGTAATATCATTACTTGACAGTGTACCACAAGTCGTCTGCGCCGTTGAACGAAATTCGCAGAAGCAAGCATGTTTTTAACTGTTTTTCACTTTCGAAGCTGTATTTACCTGTTTCCATCTTAGATCAACATAATTTCGTAATAGAAATAGCAAGAAACACATAATAAACAGTGGCTGAAAAACACTGTACTAGACCATGAGATCGAGAACCAGATATAATGAATAAAGAAGTTTAACTTTAAACTAAAATCCCCCCCCACACCCTTCGACATCACAGTATCCAGACAGCAGCTTCTCTTAGAACAAAAAGACGTCACGAGTCCTAAGGGCTACCACAAACCGTAATATGATTACTTGACAATTACCACAAATGTCATCTGCGCCGACTGCTGCCGTTGAACGAAATTCGTAGAAGCAAGCAGGCAAGCACGTCATCATACGACCACGATCCGCTGATGCAGATATTAAAACGTTCGAGAAATTTGACAACCCTAACCCCTGTAACGCCAACTAAAGTCGTTTGCCGTAACATAGCCCTCTGCTCACTTCCCTCGCACCTAATCTCCGCAACGCCTTGCTACTCAAGATTGCGCTTACTGTTAAACCTATCAAATATTAAAACGCTTTTAACCTTTAGAGAGCCCGGCAAGAGAATGACACTCATAATGGCATGTTTTCAACCTTCGATAATTTGTGTGTAGGAGGGGTGTTAGTGCACATAACTAATACATAATGGTGGCTTATTCAATGGAAGCAACTTTTACCGCATATAATTGCATAATTGCGTAAATATGGAGATTGACCGCCCGTAAATTGTCACAACGGAAAACCACCAATTGGTGGTATTATTGGCTTCCCAGCAGTTAAGATAGTGAATAGGAGGAATAATTAGTTTTTTTTTTCTTAGATAAAACAATGCTTGACCATTGCGGATGGGGACATTTCGCGTGCCACCCAAATCCTGCTTCACCGCCGAGAGGGCGGCCAGTCGTTGGGGAGCCATGCGGGGGCAGCGCTTTTGCCCGGGAGCCTCAACAGAGGCCCCAAAGTCGACGATAACGAGCTCAAGAATAGAATCATTGCCAGGTAAAATCGCCTAATATGGCATTGACATATAAATATATAGGCCAGGCATCGGCTGGCTGGTTTCTGTGTGAATCGCTAGTCGTCGGTATTTCACAGTCGCGCGATCAATATTTCCACTCAATTGTGTTTCCTCGCCATTGTGCAACTTAAAATGCTATCTTGTTTATTGAGAAATTTCAATATTACTTCTATCAAACAGCCAAAACTAGTTAGAATTGCATTTCACAAGAAACTTTTAATATTTAACTTTATTTAATTTGTAATTTACAATAATCTACAGCAGGGCTGTCCAACGTGAGGCCTCCTTTTTTGCGGCCTGCGTATTATTATGAAGAAATGAAGAATTTGAGGAAGTTTCAAATTTACCTCACATAAAATACATTAACACAATTGCAGAAGAATTCTAAAATCGATTAAGCGACTTCAAAAAAATCGAAATAGAGATTTGAGTTTTTACTCCTCTTATAATTTCACTTGAGAATGTAAGCAGAGCAGACCTCCAACTGGAATTATGTGAGTTGCAATCAGATCCTTTTTACCAAGGAAGAACTGAAATTGCATTGGCTTTTTCAAGTTGTGCCAGAAGAACGATACCTGAACTTGCAGAACTTCGGGCTTACACTCGGCTTAATGCTGGGAAGCACGTATCTTTGCGAAAGCAACTTTCCCAACATGAAATTTATAAAACTGAAATATAGATGTTTCCTCTCTGATGTCACTTACACAGTTGCTTCGTTTATCAACAAAAAATATTAAAGTTAACATTGACGCTATAGTTAGTAAAAACCAACATCGTCAAATTTCCCTTTTTTTGATATATTTTAAATATTAGGACTATTGATATAAAAAATGGCTGGATTCGTGGATAGCCTCCAAGGACGAAGACTTCTTCCGCCGAGGAATCTGTCTCTTGCCAGAAAGATGGGAGAACGTCATAGCTAGCGATGAACAATACATTGAATGAAATGCACTTTCTAATTTGCTTCGAAATAAATGTTCAATATCGCATAAAAAACGAAGTTTTCAATTCAAAGACCTAATAAATTAAAATAATGATACAAACGCGTTTTTCCTTTGTATACCATACCTAATAAAACTCGAAGCTTACGAAGTATTTTATAATGCTCGCTTACTTGTATACTCACTTTTTAAAAGTAAAAACTATTCAGACTTCAGTTATTCATCTTGAGATCTGGTGCAATTTTCACATGTGAAAATAGCATGTTTCATACATAGATATCAATTACATTTGTAGCAGACGTATTTGGTCTTGCTATCGGGCCCATCATATATAATTATTACGCTTCTGGGAGGTGAACGGTGGATTTCGGACTAACGACCGGCTGTGGTAGGTTTAGGACAGCTGTCTTGCCACATGTGAGCGTTCACCTTACCACCCATTCACTCCCCCTTCGAAGCCATAGAATTTGAGATGCGGAAATCGCGGTTTTAGATAATTTTTCTAGAAAAGAGTTGATTATTTTCCTGGAGAGACCAAGATCTTTAAAAATGTGAAACAAAGATTTAGCTGGCAGGCCAAGAGCGCCAACTTCCACCGCGTGAAGGTGAACAGTGAAGCCGTTCCGGGTGACGGCATTTGCGAGATCATGGTATTTATTTAATTTGTAATCGTGGTCTTTTGGGATATTTGATTCCCATGGAACAGTTAATTCTACGATAAGGGCCATCTTCCGAGATAGAGAGTAAAGAGTTATATCTGGACGGAGGGCTGTGCATCCAAGACTTTCAGGGAATTTATACTGCTGAGAGACCGAATCGACTTCCATATTCCAATCTGAAGCTTTATCGATTATTGAGAAAGGTTTTGCAGTGAAGTGTTTTTTGCCTTTAGAGCTATCCCTTAGAGACTTTGACTCTGTCTAAACAGCCCGCCGGTCAGCGATCAACTGCGTGATGACACTCATCGCTTACTTACCTCCCCTTGCGCAGCTACTCAGACACACAGCGCATTTCAATAACTCGCTCTTGAAATACTGAGTGATTTATTAGGATCTGGGTGTATTACACCCGACCTTACACAAGCCGGGTTAGCCCAGTTGTTACTGAAACTTTTTTTTACGTCTCACAGTAGTTTTTTAGTATTATTACCTTGATGCATAAACATGGAAAAATACCAAAAAAAAAACTGAGTTTTCAGGAAAGCTTGGAAAATGTGGATCGTTTTAACGATCAGTAGTAATAGGCAGGTAGGTTACGCTCATATAACTACTACTTTATCGATTGTATCCTATTTTAAATTAAAGAAACACAGTTATTACTATGAAAAATGCTTTATTATCTATGTATCTATATATCTATATATTCTATCTATCTAGGTCATAAATTTATAAAAAACGTGTATAAAATAAATTTCAATCACAAGCTTATTTTAAACACTTACCGTTTTGAAGAAATAGTGAAAGTTAATTACGCTAATACGAATTAAAATAGAAAAGCGCTCCAAAATTATGATCATAATATAATTATCTATGCACCGAAACACTGTCAAATGATCACTGCGGCGATTGGTAAACAATAAGCAATAGTTATCTGCTCGTTAATATTTTTAAATTAAGGGTATTCCCCATGACATCAAGCTGGGAACAAAAGTGTCTGTCTACATGGCGATCGTCCTCCCAAACCTCCTCTACTCGTCAGAGACATGGTGCCCATATTGAAAGCACATTCGCGCACTTGACAAATTCCACCCTCGATGCCTACGCGACTTAATGAACATCAAGTGGTCGGACCGTGTGAGGAACACGGAAGTTCTCCGACGTGCTAAAGTCAGCGGAATAGAAGCATACATGATGCGACGACAGCTGAGATGGTGCGGACATGTCTCTCGTATGCCTGATGAGACAGTGGCAAAGCGTATCTTTTACTCTGAGCTAAAGAACGGCAAGCTGAAACAAGGCGGCCAGCTCCTCAGATACAAGGATGCTCAGAAGAGGCATATGAAAAGGTGCAACATTGAACCCTCTCAGTGGGAGAGTAAAGCGAAAGATCGCCCAGGATGGAGACTGCTATGCTGGGCAATGTAGATGATTTTGAAAAGAAGAGGCTGCTCGACTTAGATGCCAAGCAGAACAAGCTAAAGGCCCGACCACTGGCGGTCATAAAGTATAATTACGTCGATGGTGTCCTGACTTGCGCCAAATGTGCATGCACATTTAAAGCCAAGATCGGCTACATCAGTCACCTGAGGACGCACCAACAAAACCCCCAACCATAAATAAAAATAAAAATAATAAAAAAAAAATAAAAAAAAAAAAAGAATCTGTAATGCAGTCGCTATGGCCGAACACGGCTAGGAGGATACCATACCATTCCCTATACTTTTTTTTGATCTTTATAACGTCGGTGGTTGTAAATGGGTTAAGATTAATTTAATGTCATTCATACACAATTGTAATGGTTGTATTGGAAATAAATACCTCTTATCTTTACCTTTGTTGTTTTACATAAATCGTTAGTTGTACGATCGTGATCTATCTATCCATCGAATGTTTTTTGCAAAATAGGCACTCCAAAACTGATTCTTCAGGTAAAAATTGTTATTTTCTTTCGTTATAGATATTCATACGTGAATAAGAACTCGGACATGAAGGAGCATAAGCCGCTTGCGCCGAAGATGGAGCCGAAAAAGCTGGTCCGCTATCGCGACAACAAGATCGTGTCGCTTAAGGGGGAGCGCTACACAGAAGTGGCCAAGGGCGGAGCCGAAGAGGAACAGCCCAAGAAGCCCAAGAAGCCGCACTGCCCTTAACCTCTTAGCCGCAGGGCCGGAGACGGGCCGATCGGCCCGCTCCGCGCGTCCCTTTCGCTCTCGCCGCGGGCTCGCTTCTCGCTAGGTTTAAATTATTGTTCCGTGTCGTGCGTTCGGTGTCCGTTTACCCGTAGACTAGGCGGTCTCTGTCTGGCCCTCGTGACGATTACGTTCGCTCCCCTCTCTGTGATATATATTTTTTTAGCTAATTTAATGCCAAAAGTTTATAGTCCTGGCTGTCGGTATTGCCAGTTTAAAGAATGCTACGGTACAGGGGGGAACCCCGGTCATTATCGCCATTTTTGTAATATTTTTACTTACTCTCGACTGTGATTTTAAGCCAATGTCGTTGCGGTACCGCCGTTGTGATGATGATTTTAAAAACAGGATGGCCAAGATGATTTTTTCTCAAATAAGCGAGCATGCGCGAGCGCCCTTTGTGTTCATCAACCTATAAACACAGAGCTAAAGATGAATTGAAACAATAGATATTTAAATCGTGAATTTCTGGTTAGGAGCAATTGTCCATTGCAACAGTGGGATGCTATTTTTTATTATCTCTCGTAGCTCATGGGCGCCATACGCCCCCATCGCCTGAACCGAGCCCTAACCGCCTAATGTGGTCAACTCAGTAAACTATTGATCTGCCAAAAAAACGGTCAAAGAAATAAAGTTACAGATTTCTCCCCTCTATAATATTCACTAAGACTGTTTTACTCTAGAGTTTACTGGGAGAGAGATATTGTGCGAAACTGATTTTGACTGCCACTTTTCCAAGATAACAGCGCGAGCTCACAGTCTACCGAGTTAAGACAGTAGGCGCTCTTGAATGGCATGGCATTGTAGGGATTGGGTGGAGGGGAAGAGAGCAGAGGGATACGTTACTGTAAACGCCTCAGCGTTACGCTAGAGATTGTCAAATTTCTCAAGCGTTTGAATATCTGCGTCGGCTGAGTGGGGGCCATGTGCTAATTTTATTTCCATCATAGCACGATTTGTGGTAACCCTTAGAACTCGTGTCGTCGCTCGCTTCGATTTCAATTTTCTTCTAAGGGAAGCTACTGTCTGTATACTGTAGCGAGCGGAAGGGTGAAAACAATATATTTTTCACCAGCCCAAACTCCATAACCCTATCAAAAATTGGAACTACCGGAGCTTTTTCAAGCTATCGGTATTTCGAAAGGCACAAGTTCGCTTGTGTCTGTAACTAGACGTGTGTCTATGGTCAGACGGAAGCTCCCTGACCCCCTAGTCTGACAGTATCAAATAACTAAAAAATCGGTTGTCACTGTGCCACCCCAAGACTTTCCCGGCAAATAGCCAAGGACTGATATCATCTAAATATAAATTTTATATATAAAATTGATGTTCTCTCGGGCGGCGCGGTTAGTTTCTCCGCTTAGGGCGTGTTTGCACCAACAGATGGGGTTAATATTTGATTAAAATATATAGCGGACTTTGTACCTTGTATATGAGATATTCCAACTAACATTTTACAATGTGATTTTGGCCCAATAAGGCATTTGTGTACCAACATTCAAGTCTTCTAAGGCCAATATTTCGAGATTGAAATATGACAAGTGCGCCCCCTGATGGACCGATTTCAACCACAACCTTTTCATCTCTTTCAATGACCAAGTGATGCCTTCATGCTGAATTTCAGCTCAATGGGATGAAGCGTTTGGGCGCTATCCACGAGGAATACACAGACAGACAGACAGACTTCCATCTGGAAATGGTCTTAATCGTCTCAGAGGGGTTCAAAATGTGGCCCTGGGCTATTTGGCCAAAAGTGGGCCTGGAAAATAAAATCATCTACGGCGGCGCCTCATTTTAGTTTTTACGACTCGTAACCCTTAAGTATTTTAAATCCTGGAAAGTTCCTAATACCTCTTACGTCCAAAGATTTCATACGTTTGAAAAGCTACCCCGTAAATTCTACTTTTTTCAGTTTTAATAAGCGTTTGCCAGGGGTTTAGCTAATCCATGAAATATGACTGTTCATGTTGATATAGCAGCGATTCTCAACTTAAGTTACTTTTAACAACTTAATTAACTAAATCAATGTATCATTCAGGTTACAGAATTCAACTAGAGAATATGGATAATGTCATTCACCTCAGCTGCAGTTTGAAGGATAATTGGGATGTGAACGAGGAGATTAAAAGTCTAATCAATATTTGAAGAGCGTAACTTTGAAGTATATGACATCATTGATTATGTAGGGTATTAAGGTGGGTATCCATTAGGTTCGCGCATCAACTCTGCTTCGTGCATCTGAAACTACTCAAATGGGGACGGTGCGCGCATCAACTCAAGAACAACGCGTGCTCCGCAGTTTTCATTCGAACGTTGAGCGAATATGTCGTCGCCAGATTTTATTTTTCAATTTGTCATCCTTCGGATCCCATAGCACTGTATAATTTCGGTACTCCTCGATTAGAGCTAAACATTTCTCTTCGACTCACTCTATAGCTATGGATTATCGGTTATTGAACGCCGAATGTGAACGTACCCACCAACATCTGACTGCTCCCGTCCACAAAAACACTGCGTTCCACTTTGAGTTGGCAGCATTTACCGCCACTGCTCGGGGCGCTCGCCGCGGAGCGTGCAACGCTGCACGCTCCAGGAGCGCCAACGTATCCACTACTGGAGCAGTTGCAGATGTGCGGAGCAGAGTTGATGCGCGAACCTAATGGATACCCATATTTAGATTGCTCAGTGCTTCGCTATGTTTGGGCAACTGGGATTTTAATACGAAATGCAACTTGTAGATGGAATGCTTTTCTCAACTCGTGAGTCATCCTAAAGATACGAGATAATTTATAAAAAAAGTCTGTCTACGTGCATTTGCAAAATGGACAGCAACTCTATTCAGAGGCTCCAGAGATTTTTCTTAGCGATTCCATTGATTATATATGATATTAGATGGCTCAATGCCTCATCACTTGGAAGCTAGGATTTTTTGGATGCTAGGCATAGTTCCAAACATTGGTTAACCTTTCGGAAGCCAGTCGTTCCATTCAAAATTGTCAAAGCCCTCGAAAAGGTGTGTGCAAGCATACTAATAAATAACGGTGGCTTATTCCATGGCAGGCTTCAATGACAGGCTTTTACCGCAGCGAAGGGAGAAATAGAGCCGATAATTAAATACCGATATAACATGGATAATACGTAAAACAACGATCGGTGTGCGTGGCCACCAAGGGGTTAATCTTCTCTTATGTTCAGTAACCCAAATAGATGGCGTTCTTACTACGCCATACGTTATATTTACGATTGTATGGAAGGGTGGTTGACTTGGTCCTCTTAACCGTTGACCGTTGACCGTTGCAGCAGTTGACAGATCCGTAGCCATTTCTGCCGGCTTCCGTATACAGGATGAGTTTTAATTAATCGGCATCCTTCAAAGGGGTGAATCAATAGGAGCTACTAAGCAACTTTTGATTTAATAAAATGGGAAAATAATAAATTTTTAATTTGAAAATTTGAAGAACCCGACTGTTAACCCGTTGAGTATGACTCAACCAAATCTGGTCTCGAAACAATTATCCGTTGAGTACGAGTCGACCAAATCTGGTCGCGCTCGGCGCGCGCGCTTTCGAACTATCTTTGACGTTCTCATATTTATTCATAATTATCTAATTGTTTTACAAAATGATATTTCAATATTCTATATTCGAAATTTCAATGCAATCATTGTGCAGTTGTTCTTTTTATGATTGGTGTAGTAGTTTCGTAGTTATAGTACTTTAAGTCGAGCGCCGTCGATGTCGCCGAAAATCCTGCAAAAGAGACAGATGCATCCATGAAAATACCCATTTACTCCAAGGGTTAAATAATAGCGTTTGAGCGCGCTGCACCATTTATCGGTAGGTAAAATATCGCTAATAAGCAACATTAGCGATAATTTACCTACCGCTAGATAGCACATCAAGCTCAGCGCTTTTTATACTATTTTTCAAAAAATGTCAAATTTTAACATTTAAAAAAAATATATATTTTTCAGAAACCAAAACTTTGTTTTTTGATTATCCCAAGAGAGAATTCATAAAAAAATGATATTAGTATTTACATAAAATATTTCATTTTTGCAAGGCTGGATTCCGAAAGGTTAATCTTATCTGTCCATGAGAAACACCATACATTATCAACGATTGTAACAGTGATAGTTAAGATGAGTTGGGGATCGCTGGCATAGTCTTTTATTAACATTTTTTAAACATTGGCTTAGAATCGCGGCGTTTTGTGCAATCTCTTTTCAAGTTTTAAAAACGTAACCAAAATCACAGGGATTAGATAGAGCCCATATAAATTATTATTAATAATAGTTATATGACATATGAGTGTCTTTATGTTTATATTTATTATTATATTATTAAGAAATTGACGAAAGGTCTGTACTTTTGTCTCATGGAAGTGTGGTACAGTAGAGCCTTGCTTATCCGGTGTAAATCCGGCTCTATTGCGTTTCTTCGTGAACTAAAATCGGAAATTAGTCCGTGTGAACGAGACAGGGCAATACGCTAGAGTGGAGTGTGAGATGACCGTTTGTCACTTTTTCGCATTAAAACTGCCCGCCAAGGTCAAATCTTACACCGCACGAAATATGCTCGAATTTATTCGGACGAGTATAAGTTCGGCAGGTAGTATTTATCGACGATCGTTCGTTTCATATTCCGCTCTAACGTATTGCTCTGTCTCGTTCGCTTGGACTAATTTTAGTTTTAGTTCACAAAGAAACGCATTGTCGTAAATCGAGGGGTAAACGTAGGGTAAAGTTTAAAATGAATAATAACTTAGTCAATGCTGTAAAAGAATACAACTATTACGTATTTATATGTAGTAATTTAAAAATGTAATACAATACATACATACATTATACAGTACTGTATAGCAAAATTGGAGAGCATGTGGTGATGTTGACGGGTAAAAACGTTGTCTGACTGTGGCCTTTTTGACCTCGGTTGACCTGGAACTCTGTTAGTCGTGGCTCGGATAACCGTGGCTCTACTGTATGTTGTGTTTCTTGTTTGGCCATCATATCTGTGTTCTTGTAAAAAGAAGGAGACTTATCTATCTTGTAAGTCATCGGCATAGTCTAGGCACAGCGTAAATAAAACTACCAGGATGCCAACGGATAGGGACGTTCCCCATCCGACGCCGCAGGGATGTGACGTCCGTCGTTGTCCAGGGAAAATTGAAGCACTATCAGTTTCATCCACTGCTCTGCGGGTAGGCGGCATACTGCTGCGGTTACTTCACAGATTATAGCAAGAGGGCAGGCTTGTGAATTTTGAAAATCCATCCGTTAAAACATTTTAAGACAAATGATCCTTAACCCTTTCGAGACGGTATTCGTATTCGTATGTTAGACTGGTGGTTCGTATGTGTACCACTTCAGAGACTACTGGTACACATGGGTACCAGCATATAAGACTACTGGTACACATGGGTACCGGTGCCGATATCAGTGCACATTTTTATGGAAACGATAATAATTTTGTGTGCACTTACCCAAATATTGATCTGCAATGTTTATCTTGTCGAATCTATTATTAGCTCGCCAAAGTAGCGCTGACTTTCAAAGCAACAGACAGAAATATAGCAGCGCCGTGCGAACAGTCGCACCTCCCATTCGAAACTAAACACAAAATACGTGCTTGCAGGTTATGTAGGGTGTCCATATGATTATTTCCGACGTAATAAACACTACCGAACGGACTGGTATACATTTAAACCACCAATAAGGCAAAACAGAAGAGTAAGTCTTTTTCAAAACAGTGATGGTACATATGAGTACCAATCGGCTCGAAAGGGTTAAAGTAGAAGAAAGAAGAGGGTTCCACACTTGTTTTTAAACAACATTGTATGCCTAAAAGGCAGGTTGTGCCGCACTGAATAATTATAAAACACCATCTTACTACCACCACAATCACAATAAAATGAGATGGTAGGGATGATGGTGTCAGCTGCCATGCAAATATCTGTCGTATGTTTGGGCTTCCAATACACGAAAGCATAAATTTCATGCGGTAAAAATCCATTCTTGTCTCATTTCTGTGGTAGAAATCGAAGACTATCGTGGTTGTTTGACTTTTCGGCGATGTTGCAACTGCCGTTTCTCTATCCTGGACAACGGGGGTTGCAACATCGCCGAAACGTCGGGTGTTACAAAACTTTACACAGTAAAAGGTTTGTTGAGGGTTTTGCGGTTTAATTTTCATTTCGCATTTCCAAAGAATCAAACGCGTTGTTTCACCGATAGTTCTATTGGCACTGTGCCTATATCTACCATACTTCCATGCTTTTTTTCTTATTATAAAACTTAATAAATATATTGTGTGTGGAAAAAAAAAGAATTTGACTGTCGGAAAGTATTATAATTTAAATAAAATTAGGAGTAGCCATTTTGTTTGTGTTCCTAAATCGTACCCTATTATTATATTTGCCGTGACACAATTTTTAATTGTAAGATGTTTTTTTTTGTAAGATTTTTTGACTGATCAATTTATGTTAAAAAGTGATTTTTTATATTGGATAGATCTGATTTTTAATACTTCTCTATATTTTGTCTACGTACTTTATTTTGACTTGAAGCGCAGCGCAGAATAAGCTCAAGTTTGGCAGCTTTGTGATTCGCAGAACATTGTAATTTTAGCGGTATTAAATTATTATTATTATTATTTTAAAGTGATTTCTGAGTTTGATACTTTAAATGTGAATATCCAGTTCATTTTTAAATGGGTTTATACCATATGTTTCGACCATTTCAATCGGTATACTGTTCCGCTGGTTGAAAATCCGGTTGGATTCAATATTGCGAGTTGATTAGCGTCGATGTCGGAATCCTATTGGTGGCTCCCTTCTGTTTGTGGGAGGATTTATTCTAAGCGTAACAAGGATTCCCCTGAGAGAGACATCACACACATTGCACAATTCACACACATTTTGCGTTCAAAAATTAACTTAGGATGCATTCCAAAATCAAATGAACGCTCAATAGTACAACGCACCCTGGATACTAGGCAATATTTTATTCAAACACATGCATTTGGCAACCCCTAGAATTGCCACCCGGGGCAGGTACCCGGGTTTGCCCCCTTAGTTACAGAGGACTGACTATTTGACATTTAGATTGCACCATATTGTACACAGCTGCCTAATCACTTTGTTAACGATCGCCAATGTTGACTAATGTGTCGTTAAAAAGGTCTTTTTAAGTAATCTACTATCACTATGGCAGCTTAAAGGCAGGTTTACATTGAGCCATTTACTGACTTTAAAGACAAGTCAGGGCTGGGATTCTGAAGTGACGATATGATATACGATTATTGTCACTCGAATCGGGAGCAGAAGACTTTTATCATATATTGACAGACTGTAAATTTTCGCACTGCGTATAAATGGCTTATCGACGTTAATCAACAAATAGAGCTAGACATACTTCCGCTTCTGCATCAAAATTGTTTGAAAGATTTTTGAATTAACTATTGATTACTGCGTAATCATTTTCTTACAAATCGGGTAAACACACTGCAATAAAATCTGCTTACATACTCATCTCGCACGTACGATAAAATAAGAAACTAAGCGGTCGCTTTAGGCACAGTAAACTGATAAATAGACGCACTCTCAAGCGACAGGGGAGTGCGAGGGAAGTGAACAGAGGGGTACGTCTCGACGAACGCCTTTGGTTGGCGAATTTCTCAGAACGTTTGAACATCTGCGTTGACGGAGTAGTAGTCATATGCGAGCCCTTGGACTCGCCTTGTTTTCAATTTTGTTCTAAGAGACGCTACTGTCCGGTATACTGTGCTCTAACTCAGTCGAAGAGCTGAGTTTTCGATAGCCCTTGAATTGTCAAAAGTAAGGTTAACAATGACGACAGCTAATGAGATGCCGTCTGGGGAATTCCCGCATTCACGATAAGTCTGGAGTGACCGCTTAGCTTCTTTTATCGTACAATACTGGTAAAGGTATTGGCCGTTAAATGTGGAATAATTTTAATGTGTATCGCACCTCCGATCAAATACAGTAATAACTTGAAAAATTCTAGTGATGGTGTTTCTTTATAAAAAATATTGGCATTTCTCATTTTACACTTCCAAAAAGAGCTATAACAAAGGGTGAAGTAGCAGTTATGACTCTTTTTGGGAGCGTAAAATGAGAAATGGCAATATTTTTAATAAATAAACTATTTCTTATAAAGAAAACATTTTCCATCGCCCATTTATACTTTTTTATTTTTAAATGTAGGTTTTCTCAAAATATTCATTATTTTCGCAATGTTAAGAAAAAAAACCAAGCTATGTGGGCGACCCGCACTAAGTACATAAAATTACGTCCTATGTCCTATGTGCATAGGACATAAAATTACACATTTTACAGTTAATAGTCAAGCAAACACGGCCAGGACAAGTTTTGGGTTTGTCGAGGCGCCACAACCTAGGTAAGCCCAGACGTAAAACGATGCTTTGGCTCATTTCTACTATCCTACAAGGCTTATTCGGTGTTGGTTGGTTGGCTTGGTTGGTCGCGTGGCCGCCATGTTGGTTGCTTTGATCATGTTCACCATTTGCTGTCATACCCCTGTGATTTTCTGTGATTATTTGTGTTTTTGCACGATAAACAGGCAACATTAAATCATCCTTAATCAGGCGGGGTCGTTAAAATGCCCAAATAGAAGCTTTTAATGCAACATTGTTAGGTGCATTTTAATGCAAATCTTAATCAAAATCAAACCAAGAGGTCTATAATAAAGTGAAATAACATCGAAATTGGCGAAATCAGCATCTATCGTTTTGAAGCATTACTCAAGTAGAGGTGGTCCGATACTTGGCACCAAACCACTACCTAAATATACTCGCGATCTTGGAATCGACTGAAACAATGCATAATGCAAATATTGGCCAGCACTTTAAGTATTGACCAATACTCGTCTATAAATGTGGGTATTAGATTCTCAATTAAATTCACAATCGTTGACTGGAAGAGATCTTTGAGATATATTTAAAAATATGTACGCAATAAAGATTCAACTTCATATTTATAGCGGGGTTTTGTTTTGTATGCTGAAACCTCTATCTAAATTATAATGTTCTGCGTTTCGGTTAATTGATAGTGTTTATGGTATTATTGATCAATATTAAATGTTGTTTTCTAATGCCAGAGTCATCTGTGATCCTCGATTTTTTTTTAATGAAATACATGTTTCGAGCCATTCGTGATTCCCTAAATGGCTTAAATGTATTGATATGATATTAATAAAGATTATGGATTATCTTAGACTTTTATTGATTTTTGAAAATATATGTATATAATACTTTTCCTAGATTTTTACGTGAATGCCATGCGTATGATAGTGGGTGTTGATCTGCGGCAGTCACGTTAAGAAAACTAGAGAAGTATTAATGCGATTTGCTAAAGCGAATGATGTTAAATACCTCTGAGTGTATCTGGATAGATGCCTTACGAGGAGGAGGCGTATATTCACGAAAAATCAACAACTCGGAAAACTCAAATCAAATCACTTCTCATTGTCTTACAAACTAATATATACGATGCGTTTTTAATTGGTGACATCATTCTCGTAGTGGGTTAATCAGTACGGCGAACTAAGCAGCTTTGAATAGAAAGTTTTTTTTTTTTTTTTAATTGTTTAAAAAGCTATTAGCCTGATGTGCTATCTAGCGGTAGGTAAAATACCGCTAATATTGTTTATTACCGATATTTTACCCACCGCTAGATGGCGCAGCGCGCTCAACCCTTCTCAAACTTTTCTTCAATAGATATAATTTACAAAATCGACAGAAAAAAATTTTTTTTTTATACCAAATTTTTTTATTAATAGTTGCTTATTTCTTCGTACTGATTCACACACTACAATGATGTCACTAATTAAAAACTCACTCTGTATAGTTGTGTAGACATTAATTCCTTAGTATTACCAATTTTTTTTAGGGTCCTTTTAGAGTTATTGGGGCGAGCAGTCGACAGGTAGAGGGCCTTCGTTATGCAGAAGCGTGCAGTCCGCACAATAGCGCATGTGGCGCTTGATTCGCCAGCTAGGCCTCTGTTGAGATCTCTGCATCATGACGCTGCCGTCCATTTATATAATGGAAGTAGCGCTGTTCGTTCGCAGAAATCTAGCCGATTTTGAAGTGAATGGTGTGCATCATCACTATCCAACAAGATCCCGTAGCATGCTACATTCGGCAAGTCATGCATTATCCAAGTCGGAGAGGCTAGCCTATATCGCCGGCCCAGCGGTTTACAACAAACTCAGCGAGCACATTAGGCAGGCGCAATCTCTTGACAAGTGTACCTCACAGATAAGGCGTTTTACTCACTGGAGGAATATTACTCGAGTGAAGTCTAAAATGCTTTGGTAGCTATTGATCTCTTTCGCATTTCTTCTTGTATTTCCTCTTTTTACATTATTCTTGTTTTTTTTCTTTCGTTTTTTTTTGTTTATTTTTTATCTTTTCTTTACGATAAAAAAAATAATGTTTGTTTGCTAATATGTATGAATGTTTTGCTAATCTGTATCTGACTTGTATACCAGTATACCAATAAAATGAATATGAATATGAATTCAAGACATGTCTCTCCAAAAAGATGCAGTCGGGATGGCCTTATCATTTGCCTCTTGTAGATCCTGGTGTGTAATAGACGTTAACAGTTGCGTGTAGGATCAGAAGTGGTCTTTATCCTGCAGCGTTCCACATATGCATAGGGTTCTCCGTGTAGTATTACCATTACAATTGTGTTATGCCTTTACAATTGTATCATCAATAAATTCATCATTCTATTCCCAATCAAAATAAGAATACTTATTCGTTAGAAATTATATAAAGTTGGTATTATTTATAGAATCAAATCGAGTCTCACCATTGAGTTTGACAGTATTTATACATCATCAAATAGATAAAATACACTTAAGTAAGATAAATAGGTAAAAACTAGGTAATTTAACGAAAATAAAAACAAGGAAATAAATAAAATAAAATACAAACGAAACTGCCATGGAATTCACCGACCGAAGTCGGGCCCATCATATAGTGTTATTACACTTCTGGGGAGTGAGCAGTGGATTCCGGACTAGCGACCGGCTGTGGTAGGTTTAGGACAACTGTCTTGCCACATGTAAACGTTCACCTTACCACCCATTCACTCCCACTTCGAAGCCATAGAATTTGAGATGCGGAAATCGCGGTTTTAGATAATTTTTCTAAGGAGTTGATTATTTTACTGGAGAGACCAAGATCTTTAAAAAGGTGAAAGAGATTTAGCTGGCAGGCCACGAGCGCCTACTTCCACCGTGTGATGGTGAACAGTGAAGCCGTTCCTGGTGACGGCATTTGCGAGATCGTGGTATTTATTTAATTTGTACTCGTGGTCTTTTCGGATATTTGATTCCCATGGAATAGTTAATTCTACGATAAGGGCCATCTTCCGAGATAGAGAGTAGAGGTATATCTGGACGCAGGGCTGCGCATATAGCATGCAGGGCTGTGCATTAAAAAGAATTAAAAACACGACTAAAGACACGACAATATATTAGAATAATAAGAGCTATGATTTAAAAATTCCATTATTATATTTTATTTTGAGATATGTATAGTATTTTGAGATACGTCGTGTTCTGAACGCCATCTAAAGTAAACTGCCATCATGTTATACCAGAAATGCCGCCATATTGAACATGAGAGAAGATTATTAAAAATTTTGAACTATGTGTAACTATCTGCATTGTGTTTCCTAGTAAAATCCTACCTGCTAAATCGTAGTATGTCATTGAGCAATCTAATACACTATATAATCGATGATTCCACTAAACGTATAATAACAACAAATAAAACAATGATTCGTATTACATCTATTATCTATTTACAGCATTTTTACAAACGAATGAAATAAATAAATTTAAAACGATAACAATATTAATCTCAAAACAAATACTACAATGGTTAATTTTTTAACATTCAGATCGTCCCTGAAAACAAATTAAAGTTTTTAGAAGATACATGATAGAACCGATGATGATTATATAGGAAATAAATGCAGAATGTTGAATATTCTGTGTTTAATAATTGAGAGATTTTGGTAAAAAAAAACAAAAATCCGGCAGGATACAATAAGGAAAAGGAAGATAAAGATTTCATTTAAAATTACTCTTTGAGGGCCACTTGCACCAACCGGCTTGTTAACATCTGCTAATCGCCGTTAGATAACACGATTAACAATTTAACAGCCGGTTAAATTTTGATGGATTTCGCTAACCGTTTTTGGGCGTTGGTAATTTAACCAGGTTAGTGGTTGTAAAAGCGCTTTTTTGAATGTTGAAGCACCATATCTGCCAACTCCCAGCCAATCACAGCGCAGCTGTCACAATTGCTGTAATATTATGTCTCGAACATACCGCTACGTGCGCTCCGGCTTTTTTGGCATTTTTCAAGTGATCAGTATTTTGTTGCGTTAGTTTTCATTATTTTGACCATTTGGTTACGAATTCTTATACACGATTACGAATTTAGATTGGCAAAACTGGGAACACTGGAATGCTCGGTGGATCCAGTTGTTGGGTCTCCTTCGCTATAGGTAAGAAAATCATCAGGACTGCTTGGAGCAGGAACATCGGGCATCCTGGAAACAGAGCCAGGGATGTAGCCAGGCAAAAGCCATGATGGAGCTACCACTACAAAAGAAAACCAAGGCCCTACTTGACATGAGCAAGAAGAACCTTAGAACCACTATCGGTCTCCTCACCGGACACACGACCCTTAGAGCACATCTATTCAACCTTGGCTTGACCGAGAGCAAGGACTGCCGAATATGTGGTGACGAAACTGAAGACAGTATACACATCGTTGGTCGCTGCCCGGCCTCGCCGCAAAAAGACAGTTTACTGAGACGAGCCTTTCTCGAACCCGACGATCTGCCCAACTTGAAGGTCAGTGATCTGCATGGACTGGTAAGCAGTACCGGGCTACTAGCAGACCACTGACCCAACCACAAAGTGGGTAGTTAGAAAAGATCTTATAGATCCAGGTAACATGAAGGGCTGGAATTAAGCTCCCACTTCGTTTACTACTACTACTACTCTACGGATTTAGATTGTGATACCGTTGATTTTGGCTTTTTCCAGATTAACAATGAAACAACTGCTAATGACAGTTTTTCTGGACCGAAGAGTAAACAATAACGATACAAAACAATAGCCATAACGATAACAAAATCAAAAGCAAGTGATGCACAGCCTAACCTCAACACTGTGATGGTTCCTCTGGGCTGAAGAGTAAACAATAACAATATAAAAATAGCCTCAACGATAAAATTAAAAGCAAGGGACGCACAGCCTAACCCCAAAATGATGACAGTTCTCGCTGACAGCCGATTAACGGACGCTAACCGGGGATCGTGGCTCGTTTTAGAAAGTTAACCAACATTAGTATAACGGCATGTGGTGCAAACAAATTTAGGAATTATCCATGGTGAGCGCTGTTAACTGCCATTACCTATCTTAACCGGTGGAAGCCAGCCTTCGCTCGGAAAAAACTGCACCACAACTTTTTAGTCGATTTTGTAAAGAAATACTAACAATATCGTTTTTTTTATAAATTCCATCTTGTTACCTAGTAATTAATCTTGTTAGTCATGTATATTATATTGATCGTGCGCAGATCTGTCAAAGGACGCAAAATGTCATTGTTGGCGTCCGACCGGTTAGCCGGCGTTGGTGCAAGTCACCCTTAGGCTAGCGCCACACTTGTATGCAATGCATTTTGGCATCTAAACCCTTGAGCTTGCATGCTTAGACACACTTATCATACGCAACGTTGCGTAGGAAACATGTGTGTAACCGTGGAAATTCAAGAGTTGAGACGTCGTATAGGTGGGACAAGTGTGGTGCTGCCCTTATTGTACTAAATGATTACTTATTGACGCTCGACTGGGCGAGATTGGCGAGGATACACTGCACGACGTCCAGGGAAGTGTGAGTGCCGCCGAGATCCGGAGTGTGAATTCGGTCGATGTTTATGGTTCTATCGACGGCGTTTCTGATCATCTCGGCGTGGTAGCTGTGGCCGAGGTGATCGAGCATGTCAATCGAGGAGTTGATCATGGCAATCGGGTTCGCTATGTTCTTACCAGCGAGGGCAGTGCCTGAAACAGATCAAACAGAAAATATAAATAGAACCGCCATGGGAATAATAGACTGGAGTCAGGTTGGTCATAACACGGTAGAATATTGATTATCCCAAAACTTTAGAGTTGTCAACTACTACGGCCGAACCCGTCATCCTAGGAAGGCATAACGATATGTGATCGTTATTTCAATGCTGAGACATAAGGACAATACAGTCCACCGTTCAACTACACCAGCAGCCCAAGAGAGTCCAGCATACCGCGAGGCTCTGGGATGTGACCTCAGCGGGCAGCCTCGCACCTTTACTACCAGATTTGGCTGCATTTCTCCATCCTCCAGTCTGGTCGCAGGTTCGAAGTCGTTTGCACCGCCTCTACCTGATGTTAGCGGTAATCCGAATTTATCGCGCACCGTGGCTCCCTTTGCTTTCACGCGGAATCAGATGGCTAATAGGTAATTTCAAGAGTAACTGACATCAGGTCAACAACCACTCCCGCTTCTTAGGAAGCATATAAGAGCATTTCCAGACTTCCAGGTTATTCGCTAACACTGCACAAACTACCCAGTTCTGGCCCTAGGTATTCTCCCGATCCGGAACCTGTCCGATCCCCTCTGATCCCAACTGTCTACGACTAGGACACAGCCGCGAGCAGAGTTCACGGCAGCCATTAAAGGCTAGTCCTACGAGGTGACCGGATAGGAGTTGAACCACTAGTTAGTAAAAAAATTGAATTATGACACTGTCTCACCAAAACATTAATTACAGCCAAACCACTGTACCCATAATTAAAATAAAACATATTAACATAATAAAACATCCTACTACTATATAAACGCGAAAGTTTGTAAGAATGTATGTATGGATGTTTGTTACTCTTACACGCAAAAACTACTGAATGGATTTTGATGAAACTTTACAATAATATAGCTTACACATCAGAATAACACATAGGCTATAATTTATAAAGATATATAGTTTTCTATCATCATTATCACAATTTTCCATCACCACGCGGGTGAAACCGCGGGGCGCAGCTAGTACTAGAATAAAATAAATTAAATTAAAATTAAATTAAAAGGGTTAACCTCTAGGGGTTAGGTAATCCCTATAAATATATCAACTTTTGTAGCGATCTGAAAAAGTTAAATGTCAAAAGATCCAGCAACACCGTAAGTAATATACAATTTGGCTTTTACAATAATAATTCAGGAATTTGAATTTCAATTCAGACCAATATATTGACATCTTATCGAACCATATGATACGGGAGCTCCACCAGGTCTATCCTTCTAACGAGGGAATTTTTCAACAGAATCTCCAATGTCATTCTTCCATCCCATGTCATTCTTCGAAACAAGTTTAACAGTTTTTCACACAGAACCAAATTACTGTAGTTGAATGTCCCAAAAAATCCCCCCTCAACCCGATCGAAAATCTCTGGGCTATTTGCAAAAAATGGCTCTTCAAGATGGATTGTACAACGAAAATCAATATGATCAGCGCAGTAATTCAAGTCTGGTTTCACGATGATGAACTGAAAGGAAGCTGTCAAAACCTGGTAAATTCTATGGCTACAAGAGTGAAAGGTGTTATCAACGCAAAAGAACACATTCTATATTCAAACTAACAATCTATAACTAACTACCAGTACTGTTTTTGTATTTCTATGTCCAATAAAGCATTTTTCGAAGAAAAATACTCTGTTCCAATTAATTTGCACGGTACTGTAATATCACCTTGATCTTTAAGAAAGCACTACATAAATCCAAAAGTGGGGTAAAGGTAAATGGCGTAAACATCAGCAATAAGCAAAATTAAACCTTTATCATTTCATCTGCCATCTTCTCCTCACCCACTGATGAAGCAAAAGCAACACTTACCAGTATTTCTGGTGCCTGGTTCAAAAACTGCATAATTGTCGCCGTAATTTCTTCCAGAGACAATGCCAGCTCCTCCGACGAGACCACAGACAACGTTCGATACGATCGCACCATAGAGATTGGTCATGATCATCACGTCGAATTGATGCGGACTAAAATTAAACCATAATAATATTAATGATCGAGTAGGAAGACAACGTCCAGCTTGCCAAAACTTGTAGTTAAGGGGCCATCCACATATTATGTAATCGCCGAGAGGGGGGGGGGTTGGAGCTGGGCTTACGCTTGATTACCTGGGGGGTAGGGGGTGCCGTCCTGATTACGTAATCAACTTTAGTCACCATATTGGATTTTTTTAGGTCTAACCTGCACGGAAATAGCGCAGTGCCGCACCGAGTCCCCGCACGCGCAATGTGCGTAGATACTCCTCGCGCCCGTCTGCGATTGAGTGGCCCGAGCCTGTTCCTGGTTTTACTGGCAAGCCGCTGGCCGCTCTGCGCGGCTGCAACTCTGGCCTAGCACGCCGCTGCACCCTCCAACTCCATCGTAGAAAGATTAACGAGCTTGCGTGACGCATCGACTATGGCGGATTTACACATTAGTTTCTCAGTACAAATGCCAAAGCGTTTTTACTCCTCTCCGGACCGGAGGCTGAAGGCGGGGCCGACGAGGAGTGGGGGAAGTTTAAATAGAAATACAAAAAGTGCACGAAGGATTCGGAGTTCTGCCTCATTGTGGAAGAGTCTTCAAACACTATACAAACTTTGGGTTCATGATTCTTCACATTTTCCGCAAATTCGGGGAGGGGGGTCTGGCCGCTGATTACTTCTGTTAACATTGGGGGGGGGGGTCTGGCCGCTGATTACTTCTGTTAACATGGGGGAGGGGGGGGGGGTCGAAAATCCCAAAAACATGATGACATAATATGTGGAGGGTACATAAGACGAATATGATTATAATAAAAATAAGTTAAAGTTAAAAACTCACTTGTAAACCAGTTGCATGCAGCAGTTGTCAATGATCATGTCGTTGTGCTCCAATTCTGGGAATTCGGCAGCGATTTTCCTGGACGTCTCTAAGAAGAGCCCATCGGATAACTTCATGATATTCGCCTTGTGAATCGTTGTAACCTAAAAGAATGACAATAATAAATAAAAATGTTTGATCACCATGACGACCCTTTTTTTCTCAGTAATCTGGTTTATTTTCAAAAATGAGTTTCTAATTCTCGGAGCCAAAGACATCAATCAAAAGAATAAAAAAAAAACGAAAATTACTAGAAAACGATACAATTAAAACCTTTTTTTAGCAGGCGCAAAATGTGAATTATGTGAGTTTTTAGCAGGTGCAAGAAGTAATTAGGTCAACAGGCAGGAGGCGGCTAGAATATATTTTTGAATTTAGTGTGTAACAAAGAGCAGCTCAGTGTGCGCGTAGACCAGATTGCGTGGGTCAAGGGAAGATTAAAGCACACTTTACCAAACCTTCGTTTTCTTCAGTCAAGGACAGCGCAGAGCGATACTCAAGGAAATCTAGAAGCAAACTGTCGTTCATTTATCAATGAAACTGTGGCAAGTATAAGGAAGGCTGATTATCCAACCCTATTATCAAGATTGCAACGGTGTACTCGAAGCTTAGACTGCTCTACGAGGACAGTAGAGTAGTGATTCAAGGTACAATATTAGTTAATACATAGACATATTAGGAGACAATAATAAAGAGACCCTAACAAGATACTGAAGTCATTTATTACAAGCTTTTATTTACCTTGCAATGTTTGTCAGTATGTTTGTTTAGGTCAAATCTTGCAAGCAGAATTAGAACCTCTTCCTTTTATACTATTAAGTAAAAATTTTACATGTTGGTTCAGTTCCGACGACAAGGCATTTTTATGGTAAGCATGACCTGATTCTGCAACCAGGATTGGGAACCCCCAACGGTCAGCAGCACAGCCATGAAATTTTGTATACGCATTCAATTATGATAGCCGGCACCGGGTAGTTAACCCAGCTGGCAAACCGAGCGCCTTTGCTACCAGTTATGGCCTGATTTCTCCGGCCTCCCGACTGGTTACAGGTTCAAAGTCGCTTGTGCGATTCTCTCCCTTGTGTAGCGGTGATCGGTGTAAACCGAATCTATCTTTGCATGATAAATGACATTGGGATTTGTCATGGATTTGTTTCAAGCCGAAAAAACTAAAGAAATGGATGAAGAATTTACTAAAATGCTAGGGAACGCAGAACTGGCGATCCTGATTCTCATTATGTCAGTTTCAGTAATAGTCTGACAAGATATAAATAAAAAAAATAAATACAAACGGAGCTGCCATGAAATTCATCGACCGAAATCAGGGCCCATCATATATAATGATTACACTTCCGGGAGGTGAACGGTGGATTCCGGACTAACGACCGGCTGTGGTAGGTTTAGGACAGCTGTCTTGCCACATGTGAGCGTCCACCTTACCACCCATTCACTCCCCTTTCGAAGCCATAGAATTTGAGATGCGGAAATCCCAGTTTTAGATATTTTTTCTAAGGAGTTGATTATTTTCCTGGAGAGGCCAAGATCTTTAAAAAGGTGAAACAAAGATTTAGCTGGCAGGACACAAGGGCCAACTTCCACCGCGTGAAGGTGAACAGTAAAGCCGTTCCGGGTGACGGCATTTGCGAGATCATGGTATTTATTTAATTTGTAATTGTGGTCTTTTGGGATATTTGATTCCCATGGAACAGTTAATTCTACGATAAGGACCATCTTCCGAGATAAAGAGTAAAGAGTTATATCTGGACGCAGGGCTGTGCATCCGAGACTTTCAGGGAATTTATACTGCTTAACCCTTCAAGCCCCGCGACTTCGATATCGAAGTCAACTGAACGCGTCCAGGAAAAGTGATTTGATTGGGTTTTCATGTCATTCCGTATGCAGTTGTATTTTATTTAAATGCATGATGATACAAATATCATCGTCCATTTAAATAAAATACAACTGCATATGGAATGACATGAAAAACCCAATCAAATCACTTTTCCTGGATGCGTTCAGTTGACTTCGATATCGAAGTCGCGGGGCTTGAAGAGTTAAAGACCGAATCGACCTCCATAATCCAAGACGGAGAATCAGACGGAGTGGCGAGCAGTGGGAGACGTCTATATCCATCATCAGAGAGACACAAACTGGCGTGTTAAGTAAGTCAGGTAAAGTGTTTATAAAGATTTAGAATGCATATGTGGGACCTATTATTGGGTATGGCTATTGCTCTAGAACTCCCTTCATATGCAAAGAGTCCTGTAAAAGGTGCAGCGAAGTGCAACCAAAATGCCAGTGGCCTGAAGAATAGGAATTATGAAGATCGCTAGGAATTACTTGGACTGACTACTCTCAAACAAAGAAGACAAAGAGGGAACCTGATTGAGACATAGAAAATCATCATAAATTATTACTATGTACCTGGGCTAAAGAATTTACTAATCGTCAACACAAATCTTCGAGGTCACAGCAAAAAGTCAACCGTGAAAAAAAAAAATAATCCTCTTAAGAACGTTCTGCAAAATAGTGGTGGACATGTGGAATAAACTACCATTTAAAGTGATTAGTACAAGCTCTGTCAATCAATTTAAAAACACACTCGATTTGTACCTAAAAACTTGTTAATATTGTGGATGACTAGTTTACAAGATCTGATCTGGACGTATTAGCAAAGCTGCATGTCCAGAATAAATAATAATAAAAAGTGAAAGTATGTACCTTCTTCTTGCCCATTCTCTTGGCATAATTGAAGGCATATCTGGCGACTCTCTCGGAATTCTCGCGGGTCACAACCTTCATTGACTCCACCACCCCCGAGACAGATTCATGCTCCAACATGGCGTATTCTCCTTCTGTGTTTTGCCTGACAATATAAAAATAATGTTTATTCTACACAAATAAAGATAAATGTTTATATTGAAGAAATTCAGTTCCAAAATACATTTTATAATTTAGAATTTTTGGAATGGCAAATAATGAATTAGTTATGAGTTTATTAATTAACTAGTTGTTCCCCGCGGCTTCGCTTCAATTAAAGTTTCAAATCGGTTTGTTAATTTAAATAGCGTGTCATTTATTTCCTTTTAGACGTTACCTTTAGATATACCTATAGTGCAAGACGTCCCCCTCAGATGCAAGCTACCTATTTCGTAGATTTATGAGTCTTGTTTCTCGCTACCCGCGCCGCCTTCCGCTGTACGCTGAACTAGGTATTTCGAGGTCTTTGCATGCATCACTAATTTCAAAATATCTCTATAATTATACCACCCAAAAAAAGTGAAGCGCTGATTTTATCTCTATTTAACACCCGTGATAATGGTTTAATTAATTTTGATAAGGATTCTTATTTTATTGCTAATCTATTTAAAAAACACTTCCTAATTATTTTTCTTATTTTTCTTGAGACATAAAAACAATTATTATAGCTTAAATATAAAAGTTGGATATGTGCTGTGGCCGACTTTTTTATAGATCTCTTTCAGGCAGATGTTTTTGTCATATATTGTCTTTGCATGTATCAAACCGTTTCGTCAGCGCACGCCGATAAAACAACTCACCAGCTCATTTTTCTCCGACTTGATATACAAACATCGTGTTTCGTATTAAAAACCAATATTTATCGCAATTAAATATAGGCTATAGCACTCTACGATAATGGAGCTTTCCATCAGTGAAAGAATTTTTGAGATCGGATAAGTACTTTCGGAGATTACCCGCCACATACAAACTTACAAACATTACTTCTTTATAATATTAGTATAGATAATGTTGCTTAACCCTTGGAGTAAATGGGTATTTTCATGGATGCATCTGTCTCTTTTGCAGGATTTTCGGCGACATCGACTTAAAGTACTATAACTACGAAACTACTACACCAATCATAAAAAGAACAACTGCACAATGATTGCATTGAAATTTCGAATATAGAATATTGAAATATCATTTTGTAAAACAATTAGATAATTATGAATAAATATGAGAACGTCAAAGAAGTGAAAAAAACGCGCGACCAGATTTGGTCGACTCGTACTCAACGGATAATTGTTTCGCGACCAGATTTGGTTGACTCATACTCAAAGGGTTAATTTATAAATTTATATGTTCGTGAGCCTCTGGTCATGAACAATAGTTACAATAGAACAATATTAATAATAATAATAATAAACTCTTTATTTACACTTAATACGAGCTAATCGCCACATGGAAGTATCTTACAAATAACCTAATAACAGTGCAGTAATACATTTGCGTATTGTTGAAATAAATATAATAAATGAAGGTTTGTCTGCATGAAATCCAAATTACTATATTTAAAACTAAGAATGCCGTGATATTGACAGGAAATTAGGAAACTGGAGGCCATGACTTCCCAACAGGGTGACTGTGTCATTCAGATAAGGTGAGGTTGTTGAGCACATTATGCAAAATGGATATAATACGTAGATTCCCGCAATTTTGAATTTAAAAACGAATTCTATAGGAATAAATGACTATGGCTAAATTCCGTAGTACCATTGTTTGTACAGTGGAACCTCTCGACGCAACGACGAACCTCTAACGAGTAATTGCACCTCTCATAACGAGTATGGGAAAAATTGGTTCGCTTAGCGAGTAAGAGTCTGGAAGGAATTATGCTCGTTATGAGAGGTTCCACTTTATATGGTATTAATTGCTCAACTCCATAGTACAATTTGGCAACCCTTCGGCGCCGGCAAAATGCAGGTGGCGCTGATAGCATTGATGGCGAAAGTAATAACAATTTATTTGGCCATCTATAATAACACTGATAATGAATGGATTCTTATAATGGACTGATTGATTATAAAAACCCAATACTTTAGCCAATGGTAACATTAATAGCATTCAATTATTAGTGCCATCTATTGCATTTTTTTATTACAGGAATAATACGGAGAGATAGACGGCCATCTATCTGAACATTGCAGTACTAAAGAACTTGTATACCAAATGAAAAAATAACATCTTTTGTAAATAGTATTAAAATAATAAGAGCTATGATTTAAAAACTGGTTTGTTATTATATTATAATAATCTACAGTGCGCCGCCATACATCAATACTACAAAAGTCATTATAATAATAGAAAATTCATGAATTTTTGGAAATATGAGTGCGTTTTGTGGTAAAATCCTAGTTGCCAAATGTTAGCTCGACGTAGATCAATCTAATTAGGGATGGACAAAATTGTTGGTGCAAGACTCTGAACGATCTCCCAGCAAACATACGAAACTCGCCTTCTTTACCGTCGTTTAAGACTCACCAAGGATTACTACCTTTCTAAGAAGTAACCAGTTCTTCCCTTTCTCTCCTCTTCCTCTCCCAATTTCCTCTCCTCGGGCATTATTAGTTTAAAATTCTTCCGCTTGTCGGTATGTTATGCAAACGGTCTGTATGTTAAGTAATAATCTTTATTTTCACAATGCGCGCATGTACCACTGTGTTTAGGTTAGTTGTAAGACATTGCTATGTGGCAATAAGCTCGCCTTTTTGTATAATAATTAACCCTTGGAGTAAATGGGTATTTTCATGGATGCATCTGTCTCTTTTGCAGGATTTTCGGCGACATCGACTTAAAGTACTATAACTACGAAACTACTACACCAATCATAAAAAGAACAACTGCACAATGATTGCATTGAAATTTCGAATATAGAATATTGAAATATCATTTTGTAAAACAATTAGATAATTATGAATAAATATGAGAACGTCAAAGAAGTGAAAAAAACGCGGAACCAGATCTGGTCGTATCATACTCAACGGATAATTGTTTCAGAACCAGATTTGGTCGTATCATACTCAAAGGGTTAAGTGCAAATAAAGACTTTATTATTATTATTATAATTGCATAAATACATACATAGGCGGCCGCAAATCTTCACAGCTTAAAAACTACCAATCGGCGGGAATGGCCACCCAGGGTTAAAGTATTAAGAAATATCGATTTTGATAACATATTATTATTCATATATGAAACACAAGAAAACATAATGTATAGTTGAGAAATATCGACGGAGGAACATCGATCTCTAACCATCAATGTTTTCAATATATCAGACATCGATGTCCATCCCTAAATGTAATATACTATACACACTGTGAGTTTTTAATTAGAGACATCCTTGTAAGAGGGTGAATTAGTAGGAGCAAGTAAGCAACTTTTGATTAATTTAATTTGTTTGATTATAACAGTGAAAGTTTGAGAAGAAAAAGATCAGCTGTTCATGATGACCTACTTGCGGGTTCTGTTTACAAACGTAAACAGTCTCCAGGTCACCGGCCGCCGCGTTGAACTGGCACTCGAATCGCATTGCGATTTTTACGCATAATGATGTCAATGTCTCTCGGTCTATTTTTTTATGTGAAATTAAAGGCTCACTAATTAAAAACTCACCCTGTACATTCAATGGTAACTCACCGAATAATGGTTATGTCTATGTCCTTGTGCCTCGAAGTTACTCCTGCCTGGGACTTGCAATTGAGTATGCTGATGAATAGATCCAGTTCGTTCCTGAGCATTATGTTCCTAGATACCACCACAGCCGACTCACTCTTCGTCTCGATGTTGCCCTTGATGCCAACGCCGTTTCTCTTAATCGTAGTAATGGCATAGTTGAGGTCATCGTCACTTTCCGAATTTGGATCAATATCCACAATTTCGAAATCAATGGGCGCCCCAGCGAACCTGTCAAAAAATAAAACCGGTCGTCTACACCAATAGTCCGCAGAATTTTCGAAAGCGCAACCTCAAATCTTTAGTTTAATCACTAGAGCCCCAATTGGCCGATATCGGCCACAACACGATTCAGCGTGACGGCCCCGTTTTAATTTTATTTTAATTTATTTTGTTATATTTTATTATGTTTTATTATGTTAATATGTATTATTTTAATTATGGGTACAGTGATTTGGCAGTAATTAATGTTTTGTAAGAAAATTTTTTAGGACATCAACTTGTCAATCGGCTGAGGGGCCGAGGCCTGAAGGGTTAAGCCAGTGTTTCCCAAGTACCCCCAGGGGTATGCCTACCACTCTTGACTAAAATAATTTAATCAGTAAAAAACCATTACGCAAACAACAATTGCTGACATATATGTTACACGACGTACCTTTGCGAGAGCGAATTTTCGGCCATGACAAACTTAAAAACTAAACATCGTCACAGACTTCAATTCGAAAACGACTTGAGACTGAAGCTGACCAAAAAGCAACCAGATTTTTCAGTTGTGGAAAGAAGAACGTGCACATTTGTCACATTTAACTGATTTTCACCGTCATTAGAACTGTATTTTGATGGTAATAAATGTTTAAAAAACCTGATTTCATTTTTATTTGTCATTCCTGCAATAAGGGATACGCGAGTTTGAGGTCTTTCTTTAAGTGGTACGCAGGAAACACTAATTGGGAACCACTGGTTTTATCCTATGGTCTATGGCCTAACCTAACCTAACCCAACGTCTAGAAGTTTTACCAGATACCAGGGCCTGGATTCTGAAGCGAGGATACGATACACGATTATCGTCACTCGATATATTTGTGATTTTGGAAGCGAATTGACAGTCCTTCAATCAGAAGTAAGGTTAGGACAGACAGCAAGTGAGATGACGCCGTCCGAATTAACCTTAAACTGCTCAAAGCACTGTCAGCACACTTAGTGACCGGTCCGAAATGATCATCGCCGCTCGCTTGATATAAAAACGACACGCTGAAAACAGTGTAAAAATAGTAAGATAGTATTTTTGTTTACAAGTGTTTATTTATATTTTTGAACTGATGTCAACCAAAAAAGACAGTCAACATGAAAATTTCTACGAACGTCGTGTCACAGATTTACCACATTTTGGTAAACGGGCGAGCCCAGCTAATCAGAACACGATATCGAGGTGGGAATCACGTGGGAAATATAGAGTTCCAAGATTAGTCGATTATTCTGAACCAGAATCAGTCAAGTCGTCAGATCGAGGACGATTTTGAATTCGATGTTGTGTCCCGTTGATGTATTGTATTGCCACTTCATAATCCCGAGGCAGGTGACACTTCAGGGATCTTTATGTAACGTTTTCATGACGATATAAAACCATGGAACGACTCAGAAACTAAAAGTGTGATGGGGATGGTTTCGGTGTCATTCTAATCGGCGTTGAGCTGATGCTACGAGAGGGTAGGGATGGGCGTTCAAACGAGCGCATTCATCAGGACAATGTCACTGCGGTAGGGAGTGTAATGGTTATGATCGCCTGCATTTACTATACTTGCGCTTTCATTATCTTTTGGGTATAACTAATACTCAATTCTCAATTCAGTTCGTATACAATATTCTAATTTCTAGTTCTTGGAAAAAAAGGCACGGTGTATTTCCTTGTATCTCCCAGAAGAGCTGCATAACTGCAGTATAGGAACCTCTCCTGGATTGTTGATTTTTAAACGTCACTGGACTATATTCGCCACGCAGATTCCGAATCTGCAATAATCTTTTGTCGCTCTCAATAAATAAGCGAGATATAGGCATTTAAAGTTTGCATACTAAACGTCAACAAAACGGCCATATTGTTTCAGAAGTAGTGTCAGAAAATATTCGATAAATCGCGAGTTCTGTAATATCGATAACAATTCGCAATATTACAAAAATGATGGCATGGTCGTGAAAAAACATGATATTTAAAAAAATGACACTATTTTCGAGGTTTTTTTTTTCAATGACTTTGCGTTTTGATAACAAAAGGTATCCTAAAACAATAGAAAACTCCTAAATATTTGAATATCACCGCATGTAATTTTTTTTTTTTTCAAATTTCACGTGAAATTCGAAAAGAAAAAATTGCCTGCGGCGCAATTGATGTTAACATGACAATGTGTTAACAATATTTCGTTTTTTTTTCGGGGTTTTCACAAAACAACTTTGGTGATAATGACAAAAGGTAACCTGAAACAAAAGAATTTTCTTCAATATCAAATTAACACCATGTGTTAGAGCCATGTGTTAGCGATCATCTAAAACAATTGGACAATTTTCGAAGTTTTTACGAAATGACTTTGTGTATTGATGACTAAAAGTAACCTGAAACGAATGACATTTCAGGATATCTTCTGTCATCAATATGCAGTCATTGAAAAAACATCGAAAAAAGAGCCCTTTTTTTAAGTTTTGCGAAAATATGTATTTTTTCAATCGTTTTTTATTCCAAATATTTCAATTAATCTAAAAACTCTGCCAATTGTCATAATTTCTGTAATATCGCTAATTGTTATCGATATTACGATATACTCGAATGTGTCCAACACGGTATGTACAAACAAAATGGCCGCAACTTTCTTGACATTGGGATGAAAAAATTGAACGCCTATATCTCGCTTATTAATTGAGATCGAATAAAGATTATGGAAGATTCGGAATCAGCGTGGTGAATATAGCGTGGTGAATTTTATTTTGGCCTATTTGTTTACATATAAAATTTAAACTTTGAATGCCTATATCTCGCTTATTTATAGCAACCGACACAATTTTCTTCTAGGTTTAGCATTAAAATAAAACAATCTATTAGTCTATATATTTTTTTTTTTTTGGAGAGAGATTCCTATACTGCAGTTATTCCGAGCTGCTTGCTTTTGTAGTATGAAGACCCTCTGGCGCTCTGTTGCAATACCCCAAATTAGTATGCCATAGCTTATTCGCCATTGAAATCATGCATAGTAAGATCTTAAAGCAGCTGATTCACTTGCCGGAATTTAAAAAACGGTACAACTGTTTGCACCAAAGAACAAGAAGCCGGATATACGATATCCTGCAAGGCCAAAACGAATACATAACAGTCTAACCTGAAAATCTCTCTGACATAACCCATCAGTTCGGGTCCTATTCCAGCCCCGGGAATCATCGTCACGGTGTGCCGTCCTCCATACTGAGCCTTGGGCAGAATTTTCTGCTTCCTGACGACGGGAGTTTTGTGCTGTATCTCGAAATCGGACAAAGTTGCAGCACTCGCGTAGCACTTTTTCACGGCGCGAATCTCGGGCAATTTCGACCGCGACAGGCCATACAACCTCAGCGCCATTATTATTTACGACAAAGCGATAATATAAACACAAAAAACGTTGAATTGAACACGAAAATCTATTCGAGAAAACGGAAAATCGTAATGAGAAAAATGACAGCTGCACAGTGTTGCCAGCAATGCTTATTTTCCCATTATTATTATGATTAAACGGGTCCCATCAAACTTGCAGAAGGCAGATTTGCAGACGGCAATCTTGCAGACGGCATTCTTGCAGGCGGCAGTTTTGCAGAAGGCAATCTTGCAGAAGGCAGTTTTGCAAATGTCAAACTGACGTTTCGAGGGTCGGCATTTTTGCAGACGGCATTTTTGCAGAAAATGAAGTTAGAAGCAAAACATCGTATTTAAAATTTAGTGTTACCAGAGTAGAAATCGACAAAAGCCGCGTTTTCATATGTCAGGGTAGGGAAACCAGTCCACTTCTTTGAGTGTCCTCTCCATCGCGGATCTCAGCAATCAACTTTCGATTTTAGGGAAAGAAAAACCTAACCTAACCTAACCTAACAGAAAAACTTAAAACATTTTTTTAAATGTTTAGTTTGATGTACTGAATCATCCACTACAAGGATGCCGGTAATTAATGTCACTTCGATTTTAGGGAAAGAAAAACCTAACCTAACCTAACCTAACAGAAAAATTTAAAACATTTTTTTGTTTAGTTTGATGTACAGAATCATCCACTACAAGGATGCCGGTAATTAAATGTGGAGAGGTAAAAATATTCACCACTTTAATTTACCCTGACATGATAATTTGCTACTTCGTTTTCTAAATATAAAATTAATAACATATGACCGCTTTACTGCTTTATTTTTGGTTTGTAAAATAATATAAAATTATTTTATTCATGTAATCATGTCCTAATGCGCCATTCTCAAACGTTGCTAACTTCGGGTTTGTATGCAAGTTTGCTTTCTGCAAGAATGCCGTCTGCAAAAATGCCGCCTGCAAGGTTGCCGCCTGCAAGGTTGCCGCCTGCAAGGTTGCCTCCTGCAAATCTGCCCTCAACAGATTTGGAACTGTCAAAAGTGACATTTGTGCAAGACTGCCGCATGCAAAACTGGCGCCCCCCGATTAAACAACGCGATTTCAAATGATTCCGTTTAATAAATAATGATAATTTAAATCAGCTAGTTTAAACAGTAATATGATATGAAATGTGACAAATACATTGAATTTGAAATGATTAACGTCCTTCACCATGGTAAATAAATATTAAAATGGCAATTATATGACAGTAGTTTGTAATTTATGTAGTAGATGCCGCTGATGTCGCAGCTTAAAGGGGACGTGATTTCATATACGATAAAATGTACGGTTCTTTAAAAAAACAATTGGTTTCTTATTGTTCGTCAATTCTTATTATTCGCAAGCGCATATATTTTTTTCTCTTAGATTACATTCAAGCGCAAGTAGAGCTTTTTAGAAAGTTTCATTACATTTCAATATGCAATTCGCATAAAGCATTGAAATAACTAGAGAAGGAAATTACAATACATAATGCGTGGTAACAAATACCACCTTCCCCAAATAATCCTGCGAGGAAAGGTAAAAGGCCGCCGAAGACTTGGCCGAAGAAGAACCCACTGGCTACAAAACTCGTTGAATGGTTCAACTCAAGCACCACCGAGTTGTTCCGCGCCGCAATATCACCGGCCAAAGTGGCCATAGTGACCACCGACCTCCGATAGGGGATGGCAATTTAAGAAGAAGAAGCTGCAATTCGCTTATTTTTAATTTTATCGCATGTACGATATGATTTAATCGCATGAGTCTCCATTCTCGCCGTTTCGCGAAAGATGGTAGCGAGGCGTCCATTTTGCGCAGCCATTTTGGATTTGTCGGACATCTTTGGCCGCCATGTTTAGCGGACATATTTTATAAACATTTTTGCGTGATTTTCAAATATTTATCGGCGATTATTTATGTACGTTTGTTTCGTGGCTATTTAAATAATAGCGAAAGCTAGGCGTCGGCTTGTAAAGGCGCCAGCGAAGAGATCTTGCCTGGCGTGGGTCTGGTCGCTGGCTTTTCTTATTCGATAAATACGAGGTAAATATCGCAGCCACCAGCCATTTGACGTTTTAGTTATGTGTTTACATTACCAATGAATTGAAATTACGATGAGTTTTTGGATTTCCGTTTGGGTTTCGCTCGATTCGGCGATTTTTGTTCAGTACTGTGTTGGTTTGTCTGGTGTAGAGATAATATTTGATATGAAACCGGAGAACCGGCGTTTGAGTTGTGTGCATAGCTATAACATTGACAAGATAACTCGTGCGGTTGTGTTCTCGGAAACGGGAAGTTTTTAGATAGATATGCCCTTGCTACTTTTGTCTTGTATCTTATTCTGGAACCTGATTTTCATGACGTTTTTTCCCAACGGTTGTCGCATCTTTTAAAATTCACCAAGGATCATTACGGTTTCATTCCGGAGCTCAATCAATTATCAATTCCACACCGACATTAAACTGTCTATCTTTATACTCCGGCTCCCACAGGAAACGGGCCTATAAGCAATTGTTTTTAGTCCCTCGCCATACTGGGGGTGTCAAACACAACAGGCGAATCCGTCACCCCAGGGAGTATAACGGCATCAGATCGTTCTGTCGCTCATGCAGTGAACGTGAAAGACTAAGCGGACAGAAACAATCCACTGTCTAACTACACCGATGAGCCTGTAAAGATGCGATTCCACCAGTGTGCAGAACTGTGCGGCACTGCAATGCACATTGTGCGACACAAATGTTTATTCTGGTCGACTCACTAAAGCAAACAATAACAAATTGTGCGCGAACATTCTAGAAATGTTCGCGCACATCTGTATACTTTTGTGCGCGCACACATGCAGGCAGTGGACTCGCGTCGACGTGTACAAACCTGTTGTGCGCGAACTCAGTCTTGCTTCCGCTACCGGAGTGAAAACATTGATTTGTGCGCGTACATTGTTAATTAACCAAGCTAAATATGGATTGGACGAATGATAAAATTATTAATTTTATTCAAGCTATTGAAACTTATCCTGTATTATGGGATTCTAGTCAATAAAAACAAAAAACACGACGGCACTCAAGAGTTGGCCTCACCCAACATCGCGGTTTCTTCCTTCGTTTCTTTTTAAGGAGACTACATAGTAAAACACATGCTGCAGCACAAAGCACTACGTTTTCCTGCCCGTTCATATTAACTACTGAACTGTCTCGGCAGAAACTCTGCTCAGTGAACATGTTCGTGCACAAGTGTGCTGAACTGTGCGCTTACAAAAGTTACGCACAGCCTTACCAGTGGAGACGGAAGCCAAATGCGACACCAGCTTAGTACCTGCACTGTTGGAGTTTTGCACAAAATGTGTGCAAGCAAATGTGCTGCACACTATTTTGGTGGAATCGCACCTTAAGAGTCTAACGCCTTACAGCGAGGCACTGGGAAAGGACTCAGCGGGCTGACATTGCTCCCTTACTACCAGACTTGGACGGATTTCTCCAGTCTGGTCCAAGATTCGGTCGCTTGCGCGGCCTCTACCTGATGTTAGCTGTAACTGACTTCAAATTTATCGCTGACCGAGGCACCCTTTCCCCGTCAATACCACATGGGATCGGGTTGATACCACATATCGTTTCAAAGGTGGCTGTCACCATGTGAACACAACCCCAACTGCTTAGGAGACGTACGTCTCCAGACTCCCCTGATTATTCACCGGTGTGCAGTCGATTGGCTAACCGCACGACGCGCAAACCACCCAGTTCCACCCGAGGTGTTCCCCCAGATTGAATCATCCGATCCCAACTGTCCGCGACTGGGCTTACAGCCACAGGCAGGGTTCACAGAATCCTTTCCAAGTTAGTCCCTCCTCGAGGAGACTACTGGATGGGAGCTGAAGGTAACAAACAGGTCATCAGACGCAAGTTGCACGGAACCGTTAGGAATGTTACACTAAGCCGGGGCACTTGCGGCCTGGCCGTGGCGGCCAATGAGATACTATGAAATGTATGGAACCGCCGACCCTTGACAAAGTCCCACGACACTGAGTCCCTCGACGATATGCACTCCTTAATGACTTCCGGAAAATCGTTGCAGTAAGCAATAAATGCCTACGGTTCTATTATTGACTGTGTTGGGCAAAATTTAATCAGGCTAATATTGATTTGTAATGCCCGGGCCACACTAATGGGAAATGCCATTAATTATCGCGATAATTTCGGTGTGGCCGCAGCAAAAACGCCCATTATCGTCGTTAGTAACGGCATTTCCCGTTTGTGTGGCCTGGGCATAACGGTTGAATGAATGCATTAATCGTGAATCGTGATTAATGACAACAATTGATTGATTAGTTTCAATCGTAATCATGACAAAAAAATAGTGATTGAAATTTGCGACTGCGGTCAATTTCAAGTTTTGATCTCGTTGACTACCATCACTCGTACTTATGAATAATTCATACAGTGATTAGTCAGACAATGATCCGGTCTGCCGGCTGGTCAGTTGGTTGATCAGTCGGCCGACCGACTGATTGACCGACCAACCGACCCAATGACCAACTGGCTGACAAACCAACCGGCGAAACCAGTGAGAATCTAAGTACAGTCAACCTATAGATGTAATGAAGAGCATTGTCGGTGGCATCTAAAGAGCAAGTCAGTCATGATTGACGATTGAATGATAACGACTAATTGATTTAGTCATGATTATTTCAGTCGTGATTAACTTTAGTCATGATCAAAGTAGTCATGACTAAATTGTACACACTGATTATTGAGCGTTGATTTAGCAGTACTTGTATCTAAGTACAGTAGAACTCCAATTATCAGAACTCCGACTATCCGAATCGCTGATTATGCAAAATTAGGATGGAAAAAAATTAAGATGGAAATGAGCAAACCTACACTTTTAAACTTCGTGTCAGTGCTTGAAAACGAAGATGGAAGTTCTTCAAGAAAATCAATGAAAGCAATAACAAACATAAATGTAGAAAATGCCATTATCAAGTGGTTTTTCCAGCAACGTTCTACGGAAATTCCAATTTTGGGTCCGATCCGATCCCGTGTGAAAAAGCTAAAATATTAGCTTAGAAGCCTGGTTGTTCATACTTTAAAGCAAGTAACGGCTGGGTTTTTTTCTTCAAAAATAGTTTTTACGTGCCATTTTCAATATACACACAGTAAATAATTAAAATGACCCTTTTTTAAAAAAAAAAAATATTATCCGAATGGGGCCCGGTCCCAATTGATTAGCTTAATTGGAGTTCTACTGTAGAAGACAATGTATACAGATTCTCACTCATGTTCTGCCATGTTGTTACAGATTTATGTATGAAGTATGGCGCATCACCAAGACATCATGTGCGAGGTGGAGATCGCCGAAAATATGGTGGAAATCGAAAGCGACGACGTTAAGGTAAAGAACGCTAAACAAATATCTTCTTTTCAGGTGCTTTCTTTAAAATAACTATCATCTTAAAGAATATGGTTCAATGCGGATTTTGATCTGCTATTAAAGATTGACCATTTTTGTTTTGGCTCTTTATAGTCGGTCGTATAGAATAGTCCTTGTATTCTGCATAAAAACCACTCTCTTGACGCTATGTCAAGGCTCATGATTCTGTAGAAACTGCGTCACAATGTTATAATTCATTTGCACCGCCAGAAGAATAATCAATTTTCCCACGCGCAGTATTGCCATGTGGGAAATAATTATTGGAGTCCGATAAATTGTCATGTAACTTTTACTGTATAAACATTGGGGCCGTCCACATATTACGTGATGACTGAGGGGGGGTTGGGACTGAGGCTTAAGCTTGATTGCATGGGGGGAGGGGGAGAGGGGCGCCCTGATTACGTAATCAACTTTGGTCACCGCATTGCATTTTTTTGGTCTAAACCTGCTCGGAAATACCGCAGTGCCGCACCGAAGATACCGAAGATGCAAGGTTAACATGGTTATGTGGCGCATTAACTATGGCGGATTTACACATGGAGTTTCTCAGTACGGAAGCCAAAGCGTTTTCACTTATCTTGGGACCAGAGGCGAGCCGACGAGGAGTGGGGGCAGTTTAAAAAGAAATACAAAAAGTGCACGAAGGATCCAGAGTTCTGCTTCAGTGTGGAAGAGTCTTCAAACACTTTACAAACGCTGGGCTCACGATTCTTCACATTTTTCGCAAATTCGGTTGACCACAATCTTTGGGGGAGGAGAGAGGTCGAAAATTCCAAAAACGTGATTACGTAATATATGGACAGCCCCATTGCGAGTGAGCTGGAATGCAACGTCTCGTTTGCCAGTTTGTAATTAAATCGTCAGCCGAACAACACTGCATTTTTACATTTGCACACCTCCGGTAACTGCCATTGCTGTGAACGCGAACGGAGGTCAATCTTTACAACGAGCCACACAGTTGCGGTAAAGGGATCCTAATCATCATTACAGTGGTAACGATAAAGAAGTAACACAAACACCTCTAAAATTCCATGGATTAAGGCTTCTTCTTCTGATGCTATATCCGCTACCTAACATTGGCTATTATATTGACTATAACATCTTTATTGGCCGCTGCTCAAAAATAGGATGTGGCAGATTTCTGAGACCTACTCTGTAGATTACGAAGCTAAGATGTTCTTCTTCATCACGGACCTTTTCTGGTTATTTTGCCTTGGATTATTAGATGGGTTATGGGTTAAGGCAGGGATCTCGAAAATACGACCTGCGGGCCAAATTTTGTCCTGGAGTTTTAAACCGGCCCGCGAAAACCCTCTGGTCATTCTTTGAAATCTGACCCTTGGGCCATTTCATATCTCTGATACATAACATCGACAGGTATGAAATGATGACCGGTATGAACGGTGCCACAAGGAGAACGACTCGATTTCATAAAATAGATAGATAGATAGGAGATCTCGTATCTTGTTGCTGCTATTTATTGTACTAAAACTTTATTTTTATTTGTTTTAGTATGAGGAAATAGAAACGTCGCAGTACGAAGAATACATAACGGAAGACCAATATGAGGAAGTCGAGGAGCAAGTGATTGGTATACAAAACCTGGATGAATGTAATTTTCTTTTACGTTTTTAACCTTCGTTTTGCCATAAGTACATACTGTCTAAAGAAATATTATGTGATGTTGGATGACTTCTTGGTACCTGAATTGCAAAGCTGCCCTGTTTATAGCCAAAGAACATGGTTTCAAGCGGATGGAGCTCCGTCACACACGTCCAATATGTCTGTCACGGTTTCTTGAAAAAAAGGCAATGGACAAAAATGTATGGTTGCTGGGCTCACCTCTTCAATAATAATAACGTATTTACCATTGGAAAGATCTATTTATCTAGAATGTTGTAACTTTGTAACTTTGAAAAAGTTGTAACTTTGCATCTTTTGGACCACATGGACATTTATGTCCCATTAATTTACACAAAATCTATTGAACCAATTTTCACAAAACTTGACATATTATGTTATTTACATCACCCTTAACCCCTCAAGACAGTAACGTCCCGAATCGGGTACGATGTATTGTAGTCAATGCTTAGTAACGTCCCAAAACGGGTACGAGTGCGGCGCGACAAACCGCACTCTCAACGAACTGAATTTACACCAAAATCACAGTGCAACTAACCCCTGTTAGATATGTGTGAGAAAGACGGATAAATTCTGTATTGTACGATTATTCAGTCATGCTTCTCGCAGTCTAGAACCCCTAATATAATTGTTTGTATTCTGGGGGAACTTAGTCGAGTGCTGCCATTGCTCAAATCTGTGCTTCTCTTTGGATATATGTATGAAACTAAATAAAACAAACTAATAGATTTAGTAAAGCATGTATGTAATAACGTACACAAATGTGTTTACAATTTCTAGATGGGGTTTCGTATTTTGAGATAAAACGTCGATATTGCTGAATAAGTGGGATTTTTTCAGTTCTCCAACTTTCTAATAATTATTCATAATTATCTAATTGTTTTACAAAATGACGTTTTAATGTTTTATATTTCAAATTTCAATGCGATCATTCTACAATTCTTCTTTTCATGATCCATCAAGTACTTTCTTCCTTATGATCGTTTTTCTAAAGTGCTATATTTTTGACCTTCAACTCTCATTAATGACAGGTGACTGCCAAGATTTACACCCGCCGCTTGAGGGGTTAAACAGTTTTACGTATCGAAAATTGCCACACCCTACTAAAAAGCTTCTGGTCCTCATAGAGTTAAAAAACCTTCATTCGGCTGGCACACGAGCGAGGCGTCTTCCCCGCTCGCCATCTTGACAGCTTGACGCAGGCGGAAATTAGCCTCAGTCTCGCCTATGATTATGATTCGAATTGTATAGGAGTAGTAGTTTATCACACAGGCGGAGAGGAGATCATCCTACCGGGCCCCGAGGAGGATGCGGGGCTGGACGACGGCTCGGGTGGGGCCACTGATGGCCTCTATCAGGTCGGTGTGGGGCCTATCAACGACTTCGGACAACTCACGCACGTCGTTAACAGGTGAGATAAACATTTTGTTATCGAGGGTATAAACCTGGTGCATAAGCACCGGTTGATTTAACATAGAAGAAGCCCATCTTTTTCTTTAGATATCTTCTCTTCGGAGGTTGGCTGTCATAGTAATCTCAATTTTAGATGCTGCTCCATGAAGCGAGGCAATCTTGCTCCTTTCAAACCAATGTCTTCATTCAGCCATTTATTATATATAGTGTTAGATTTCTCAACTCAACTCCATAGTACATTTTGGCAACCCTTCTGTGCCGCCAAAATGCAGGTGGCGCTGATAGCTTTGACAGCCAAACTAATAAAAATTTATTTGGCCATCTATAAAAACATTGATATTGAAAGGTTATTTATAAAGGACTGATTGATTATTAAAAAAACTATAATTTAACTAGTGATAACAATAATGACATTCAGTCATCAGTGCCATCTAGCGATTTTTTATATAGGCTGATTACAGCTCAGTAATAATACGGAGATATAGAATTAGAATTAAAGTCTAATTATTACATACTGAAACCTTTATATACATACTTTGATTATGTTCGTAGTCTATTAGAATAAGCTCCCATCATTTGGTTCTTTAAATATGATACATATAATTTTTTTTTTAACTTCCATTTTAATCCTATTCTGAACACTTCATTTTATAGACAATTTACTTACTGATTATGTAACATGATTTAGGAATTATTGCTTGTATTTTTATATTTTTACTCGGATTATTATTTGATTATTTCCAAATTGGACTCCTTGATTATTATTATTATTATTGATTTATTTATTTGCGAGATCATTCAATGGATTTGCCTTTCTATTATTTTTCTTTTTTATTTATAGATTTATACTCTTTTTTTATTCTTTTTTTGGATTTGGTATTTCTATTTTTGATATTTCTTAACCCCTCAGGCCCCAATTGGCCGATATTGGTCACAACACGATTCAGCGTAACGGCCCCGTTTTAATTTAATTTTAATTTAATTTGTTTTATTTTATTATGTTTTATTATGGTAATATGTTTTATTTTAATTATGGGTAGAGTGGTTTGGCAGTAATTAATGTTTTGGTGAGACAGTGTCATAATTCAATTTTTTTACTAATTTTTACTAAAAAATGTTGGGACATCAACTTGTCAATCGGCTGAGGGGACGAGGCCTGAAGGGTTAGTTAGTTAGTTAGTTTGTCTGGGCTTTTTCCCGCACTTGACCTCTTGATTGGGCCGTTGTGCGTGGCTCATGTTTCTATTTATGTTACTCCAGCCAACCCAGGCTGTCCCAGAAGGAGGCCTGAAGGGTTAATGCCCTTTTTAATATTTAGACAATGTAATGGTTGATTTTGTATAGTTTATTGACTTTCAGATTTCTAACGTGATTTAATTTTATTTTTGCCAGATATATGATATATTTAAAATATGAATATAATAAAAAATGTATTTTTTAATTGTAAGTTCTATACCCTCGCCGGGTTTTTTTTGGAATAAATAAACTTTGAACTTTGAACATACAAACATTGACTATATATGGTATTAGATTGCTCAACTCATAGTCCGATTTGGCAATGAGCCCTTCTGACATGGAGAATGCAGGTGGCGCTGATAGCATTAACAGCCAAACTAATAGCAATTTATTTGGCTATCTATAATAACATACAGGACTGATTGACCCGATAATTTAACCATTGATAACAATGATAAAATTCAATTATTATTGCCATCTTATCACATTTTCATATAGGCTGTCTACATCACAGAAATAATAGGGAGAGATAGAACACCATCTATTGGTCTATCTGAACTAAAAGTGTGTAATTATGACATATTGAAACCTGAATGCCAAATTAAAAATTGATATCTTTATATAAATATTAAAATAATAATTACGATTTTAAAAAATCGTTTGTTATTATATTATTATTTTATACCAAATAGGCATGTTTAGAGACCCATTTATAGTGCGCTGCCATACTTTTATACTGCAAATCATTATATTGAACAAAATAGGTGGAGATTGCCATCTACTTGTTGCGTTTCGTAGTAAAATCCTTGTTACCAAATTGTTGTACGACATTGAGCAATCTGATACGCTATATAAGCAATGATAATACACCCATTACTACTCATTCACTCCCCTGTCTCAAATCCTATGGCTTCGAACGGTGAGTGAATAGGTGGTGAGGTGAACGGTCACATGTGGCGAGACAGCTGTCTTAAACCTACCACAGCCAGTTGTTAATTCGGAGTCCACCGCTCACCCTCCAGAACCATAATAATGATATTATGATGGGCCCGATTCCAGTCGGTGAATTCCATAGCAGCTCCGTTTGTATCTATATTATCTCAATTTTAGATGCTGCTGCCTGGAACAAGCCATATCATCCAAACCATGTTTTAACCCTTGGAGTAAATGGGTATTTTCATGGATGCATCTGTCTCTTTTGCAGGATTTTCGGCGACATCGACCTTAAAGTACTATAACTACGAAACTACTACACCAATCATAAAGAGAACAACTGCACAATGATTGCATTGAAATTTCGAATATAGAATATTGAAATATCATTTTGTAAAACAATTAGATAATTATGAATAAATATGAAAACGTCAAAGAAGTGAAAAAAACGCGGAACCAGATCTGGTCGTATCATACTCAACAGATAATTGTTTCAGAACCAGATTTGGTCGTATCATACTCAAGGGGTTAAGGTTATTCAGCCGAGAAATTCGGCATATTACTACAGCGCATATCAGAAGTTTTGGAAAGAACCAATTCAAAAAAATAATAGTTAATAGCTTAGTCATCCAGTTTATGACTTTAGAGATTTGGATAATGCTGAATAGAGTATCACATACTCTAAGAGTATCACAAGGTAAAATAGAAGGAAATTTTTGATAGTTGACATTTGCCAAAGAGCGTATTTATTTTTATAATGAATAATAAGGAAGGCTAAAATATATATTGCTGGATTTGACCATTAATTTAAATTTTGTCATTTTTAGTATACGATTATCTATTTTCATGACTATCACATTATTACTTTAATTATTAAAGTTATATACAGTCCTCTTTATTTAATCAGAAATTTAAATTACTACATTATTTTTTAAATATACAGGTTTTTGAAACTAATTATAAATTATTTAAATTAATTTATATAGTCACACTATCACGACAATTAATTTCCCCTAATCACTAAGAATGTTAGATGCAATGACTCATCCAAGTGTAGAAATTCCTACCTACTAGGGTAGAATAAATTGTATTGTATTGGGTTAATATATTTTTTTTCTCTAGACAGAAAGCTTTGCCAGTTCGGATCAAATATTATATTCAGTGTTTTAAACCTATTTCTTTTCTTTATTTGCAGAACCAAAGTAAATAAAAATAGACAAAGGAACAATGTGCAACACCTGATGCCAATTGGTTAGTATTCATTCATGTTTTGGTATACCCAGAAGACTGATCAACCAGATCAAATAATTTCTGAGGGGAAGACAATTTCAAGTAAAGGTTGGGCCTTCAATATCCCATTTAAAGCTGGTAGAAAGTGGAGTGGTAATGGGATTGTTTCTTGGACATGGGATTTGTCTGCTCTACATATCCGATCTAGATCTCTATCTAGGTCTAGGTCTACGCTGATGACACAAAACTTTGGCAGCTGTCTTTTGCTTGACAAATTGCAGAGTGGTCTCTACCGAATCAAGAGCCATTAGGGCATGCTTCATTAAGCTAAACAAAGAAAATGTGCTGTGAAATCAAAGACTTTCGCGATTATTTGACATTATAAATAGGATAAAACGAATTTACCGAGTGAAGTTTGCGACACCCGGCGTTTTGAGGGTAGACTGGTCTACCCCGTCTTCCTGACTGGGTAAGCACCCAGTCTATCCTGGACTGGGTAAGCACCCAGTCTATCCTGGACAATTGCAGTTGTAACATCGCCGAAACACCGGGTGCTGCAAACTTAATGCGGTAAATTCGTTTTATCTTATTTATAGAAAATGTGGGCGAAAAAACTTTCCCACTGGATTTAAGCTAGGAATAAGCTGAACTAATAGTCGTACAGTCGCAGAAGGACCATTATCATTTATTTTTCTTTCAACCAATAACATAATCTGTGGTGATATTGCTTCTAACTCTACAATTTAGAGAGATATTTGCCTTAAACCCTAAGAAATTTTGCAGGAAAAGCAATCCCAACTTTTCTCTGGCAACTATTCTCTGGCAAACGCCCAATTAGAAGCAGTTAAGCAACAAAAAGATCTTGGAATAACAATTAGTGATCTCAACAGTATGGCTATCATCTCTGGAGTCCCTACGTACGCAAATATGTATATGTCCTGGAAAAGGTGCAGTGCAGAGCAACCAAAATGCCAGTGGGCCTGAAGAATAGGAATTATAAAGATTGCTTGGAATTACTTGGAATGACTACTCTCAAACTAAGAAGACAAAAAAGGGACAAATTATTATGATGTATCTGAGCTAAAGAATATTTACGAATTCAACGTCGACACAAATTTTCAAGGTCACTGCCAAAAACTCAAATGTGCAAAATTTCAATGTAATTCTTTTATGACTTCTGCAAAAATGTGCAGGTTCTGCCAAGGGGCCTAGGAAACTCCCCTGCACCTCATGTGCGAGTGTGGCCCGCTGATGCGTAAAAGATACACCCACTTGGGTGGTCATTACCTCCAACCTGAGGAGGTAAAACAATCTGGCGCCAAAAGCCTGTTGCGGTTCTTAAATGACACGAGGCTTAGCATAGAACTATAGTAGGTGGCGAACACAATAGATCAGCAATGGTCGCAGTGTTACAAGGCTAAAAAAAAAGTTGTTTATGACCAACTTTACAAGCTATGAATAATATACATATAATTAATATTATTATTAATAATAATAATAATAGAATGGTTGACTCATGGAACAAGCCGCCTGACAGTGTGGTGAATGCGGGAATGTTTAAAAAACCAACTGGACAAATACACAAAACTTATACACAATACACATAAACTTGTTTTTGTTTAATTTGATTGATTTGATTTCAATCAATTTGACGTGCACTTACTTTTGACTAAATGTCCTGCACTTTTCCTTCAAATGCAGGTTCGGTTCCTGTGAGCATGATAGATGGAACTGGCAATAATGCTGTTGTATCGAGGCCTGCGACCGGTGCTTCGGCTGCTGGCAGACGATGGGAACAAAAGCAGGTCCAGATCAAAACCATGGAGGGAGAGTTCTCAGTCACCATGTGGGCCACAGGGGAAGATGATGGTATAACGATCTCATTGTTGTCTATTAATGCTACCTGAGGGATATTCGTTACGTTGCATGCATTGAAAAGGTGACAGTGTTGTCACAGTATACCGAGAGAAGAGTAGACGCACTCTCAACAGACAGGGCGTTGCTGGTATAATGTGCGAGGGAAGAGCTTTTGGTTGGCTTTACATGCGGGTGAAGGATGGCGATTTCTCGAACGTTTGAGCATTGCATCGCCGGAGTAGCAGACATATGGCGGCCATATGCAAGCCTTTAGCCCTCCTGTCCATACACCTTTTTTTCTGTGAAAATTTGCGGTTATTTGCTGTGTCTAGGCGCCGTCGTCAGTGTTGTATGAATCACTATGGACGCTTGTCAACAGACAATTCGAAAAAAGGGCACGGCGCCGCCTGCGTATGCATCATATTTATTGCGATATTTGTATCAGTGTCGTATGACAATGTATGAGGCTTGTCCATGCACCGGACGTTTTCACGGTAGATAATTATTGCATCACCTTGAAGTTGCTTACAAAATGTATGTACCTAACGTATCATATGGCAAAAAAACCGTGCAGTGGACAAGAGGTCATGTTTTTTCCTATGGCGTGGCTAATGCGCAGTACATTGAAAAAAAACGTCTCGTGGACAAGAAACCTTAGGAATTGTGACTATAGCTCACTTCGATATCAATTTTGTTCTAAGAGAAGCTACGGTCTGGTGTACTGTGGCGTAGTGTCATCATCACATCACACATACTTCAAATAAATTGATGTGTGAGAATTTATTAAAACTGTGGACCGATAAGATACATTTGCGACATGTAATGCTATACGAATTATGGAAAGGCGCTAGTGTTGGGACTGCGCAAAAAACATAGAGTGTATTTAGATCATGCTCCTGCTCTCCGGACCATATATAGATAGATACAAACGGAGCTGCCATGGAATTAAACGACCGGAATCGGGCCCATCCTAACTTCTGGGGGGTGAGCGATGGACTCCGGACTAAAGAATGGTTGTGGTAGATTTAGGTCAGCTGTCTTGCCACTGTGAGCGGTCACCTTACTACCCTGCGGAAATTGAAGTTTTAGATATTTTTTCTAGGAAGGAGTTGATTATTTTCCTGGAAAGACTAAGATCTTTAAAGAGATGTAACAGAGATTAGGCTGGCAGGCCAGGTGCGCCAACTTCCACCGCATGAACTGTGATAGCATTTGCAAGATCATAGTATTTATTTATTTGTACTTGTGGTTTTTTGGGATATTTGATTCCCATGGAATAGTTAATACTACATAAGGTAATTTTCCAAGATAGGGATTAAAGAGTTATATCTGGACGGAGGGCTGTGCATCTGAACTTTCAAGAAAATTGATTATGCTTAGAGATCGAATTGATCTGCAGAATCCAATCTGAAGTGGTTTGGCAGAGTTCAAAATGGTGATTTTAATTTGGAAGATCTAGACGACCTTCCGGTATCGACGACGATGTTGCGTGTTTGATAGTGGAAGAAAATCCAAGGATTACAACTGACGAAATGGCTGATACATTGAATATTGACAATTCGACCGCTTTTCGCCATTTCAAAAAGCTTGGGATACATTTCTAAGCTCGATACTTTGGTGCCGCATCTCCTGACTGAAATAAATGACCTAAAGCGCCATTTCTCTACTTGCATAAAACGAAACTGAACCGTTTTTGGATCAAATCGTAACAGGTAATGAGAAGTGGATCCTGTACAATAACTTCCAGTCTTTGCAGAATAGTTTGAATGGCGAAAATCTTAGGTCCATGGAAGCTGTAGAAAACCACCTCACTTTTTTTTAGGAAAATCAAGCAGTTTCTTCAAAAATGGAATCGACAATTTTGTTGGTTGTTGGAAAACAATTATAAAGAAGAACGGAGAATATATACTGGAAAACAATTATAGAGAAGAATGGAAAATATATTTATTTATTTATTTATTTATTTATCCTATTTTTTATAGTTACATAGAAAGATTGCGTTCATTTTTTAACACATTTTAACCCTTGGAGTAAATGGGTATTTTCATGGATGCATCTGTCTCTTTTGCAGGATTTTCGGCGACATCGACCTTAAAGTACTATAACTACGAAACTACTACACCAATCATAAAAAGAACAACTGCACAATGATTGCATTGAAATTTGGAATATAGAATATTTGATATATCATTTTGTAAAACAATTAGATAATTATGAATAAATATGAGAACGTCAAAGAAGTGAAAAAAACGCGGAACCAGATCTGGTCGTATCATACTCAACGGATAATTGTTTCAGAACCAGATTTGGTCGTATCATACTCAAGGGGTTAAAAGAATACATATGAAGAAAATCGCGAAAGGGCATTAACTTGTCAGGATTACATCACCCCACTAGGTATACGCCTGTGTTGGGGTGATGGATACATAGTTCTGTGGTATTATTTGTTGAGCCTGTAGCCTTGCCTGCTATCCTTCTTCCGTCTTAAAAACAATACGTAATATAATTTAGCATAATATAATATAAATAATATAATATAACATATTACAATATAATATAATATATGTCATAACATATAAAATAATGTAGCATATTTATATATAATATAGTATAACATAATAAAATATAACATATTATAATCTATATATCTGTATACATATCCATAATTTACATCTATATATCCTATAATTTGTGGTTAGAAATAGAATATTTTAATATATCATACTTTCGCATTCTTCTCTAGTATAATTTGAGAGCCAATGAGACACCCGTCTCTTGAACTGGTTGTCGGTTATGTTTAAGATCTGTCCTGTGTACGAGTTAAATATATTATAGAGTTTCGGTCCGAGATATGCGTAGTGTCGTTGTCCGTATACAGTCCTCATTTTTGGTTGAATCTGTTTGTCTTTGTGTCTAGTGTTGTGTTTGTGCTCTGGTTTGTCTTTATCCGTGTTCTTCATGAGGTCCCTCCGATAGCGCACCAGAACAGCGCGTATGTATAGTTGGCGTACGTCAAGTACTTTAAAGTCTGTATATAGGTCGTCTGACGGGGAGCGATATGGCTTCTTGTTAATGACTCTGAGCAAAGCCTTTTGCGCTTTGACCAGTGGGTCAAGATTTGTTCTTGCCATACCGCCCCAACCGATTTGTCCGTATGTAAGTAGAGTCTGCGCCAGTGCATAGTAAACAGTCCGTAGTAGGTTAATGTTGAGTATGCTTCTTATATTTTTAAATATATAAATCAACTTTCTAGTCCGTTTAGTCGTAGCCTCAATGTGTTGTGTCCATTTTAGATTTTGGTCAATGACTATTCCTAGATATTTTATTGCGTTTGTGCGTTCAAGTGGTAAACATGTACAGTTCAAGTAGTCGCATTTATGTAACGTAATATGGTGGTTAGTATTGGGATGATGTCTATTGTCGATGCTAAAGGTCATATATTTAGTCTTGTACTCGTTTAGCGTCAAAAGATTATTGTCAAGCCATCGTTTACTATATTAATAAAACTGCTGACTTTAACATTTAAAACTGGTTGAAGTTTACCCTTTAATTAATAACACGGCCCCGGTGGCATAGTGGTTAGGTCGCCTGATCTTACATTGTAAGGTCCCGGGTTCGATTCCCGGCTGGGTCACCATTTTCCGTTGGGATCAAATTAACGGAATTGCATTTTCAATTCTATCGATCAAATGCAATAGCAAGACACGTCATAGTAGGGTTGGTTGTAAGAGATTGTCATATGACAATAAACCCGCCCATTGTGACATTTCACAATAAAGACTATAAACAAACAAACATAATTTGGGTCTCCAAATTATACTGTCGTCTAAAATAATAAACACTAACAATATTGTTAAGCTCATCATATTGTTATTACACTTCTGGCGGGTGAGCGGTGGACTCCGGACTAATGAGTGGCTGTGGTAGGTTTAGGACAGCTGTCTTGCCACATATGAGCGCTCACCGTATCATTATATGATAACAATCGCATAAATATCATGACAAATATCAATGATCTATAACTGCACTCAACCAGTCTTTGGCGGTGAAAATTCGCACTGTCGTTTCCGCCGTGTGTAGAAACACCTTTAACATTAAAAATTTGCAAAACAAAAGGCTTTTTTTTATTGTCGTATTTTTTTTTCTTCAGATGATGGCTCAAATCCAGAGCCAGATCCAGATTACACGGAATACATGACTGGGAAAAAAATGTCCATGGATGGAATTCCAGGTAAATATGCTAAAATCGAAATTTAAATTCCAAGCGTCAACATATGTTTTGAAATTTTCTCAACAATAAATAATAATTAAATAATAAATTTAGTGAATATATACAAGGTTTAGTGGATAGTGACCAGGTTGCCACAAGCCTAGGAAATGGAAATATTTTTCTGAAAGTGTGGAGCTCGCCAAGACGTGTGGCCGACGTGGCGGGTATCGGGCTAAATACCTCCAATCATGATGATGAACAGTACAACCTTACCACGGCCCCCAGTCCCCAGCGGCCCCACTAGCCCGAGCCACGGCAGCGGTTACCGTAACGGCGGGGCAGAGGGTGCTAAGAATCTCTGGGTACGATCAGGCTGCCGAACCAAACTGACACTGGCAACGTATGACATCAAGGAGACAGCTGGACCGCTGTCTGGATGAAGGAAGACAGCTGTCTGGATGAGGGAAACGGACAACCGATCCGGATGGAGAGTGATTGGAGAGGCGTATGCCCAACGGTGGGCGAATGCACGCTGATGAAGAAGAAGAAGAATGCTAAAATCCATAAATTAGGAGGGAATGCTTAAGTAGCTACGATCTTTATATTTTCTAATTCAAATTCTTCACTCCCAGCTTGCGTTCGAGGAGCATATCACTGATTTGTCCAAATCCTCTATAAGTTGCTGGGTTTCTGGTTTCTGCATACATGCATTGTATATTCAGTTAAGAGAAGTAGATTAAAAACGAACACAATTATTACATTCTCATATATTCTCACATATTTAGAGAAAACAACGCATACGTGCGCATCGCCCGTGGTTAGAGTGTCAATGGATTATTTGAAAATAAGGAAACTATAAAAATAATATATTTAAAACATATTTTCTTTTCTTCTCCAGGTTTAGATCTCTCGGACCCAAAACAGTTAGCGGAATTTGCAAGACCCGGCCACAGAATAAAAGTGAAAAAACCTTCGCAGGAAACTCTCGATAGGACCATAGGTATGAGGTGTTCTGTTGACATTATTATTTTATGTACAGGTGTAGCGAAATTTATCGACTACAAAAAGACTTATGATCATGTCTTCTTAAGTATTTGCCCTTTATAAGGCGTTAACGATCATACAGCAGCACAGAACAATTGTTCCAATGTTAGTTTCACTGATTTTTCATCTCTCATAAACATCTCTTCTGGCAAAATCATATTTCTCGACTAAACCTCTACTCGTTACGTCTAAACAGTTTCTATTTACTCGCGAGTGGCTTCCCCTGCCAAGCATCCATTTCTACCCACAACATCACTCGAGGCATGAATGGTGTATTTGAGTCTCCAGACTGACTTGGTGTGTAGCAGAATTAGACTCGGAACCGAATACTGGCCACAATAGTTAGTTAGTCCGGACTAGGTTAGGACACGTCTCTTCAAAAATATGCGGCTTGGGTGCTCTTGTTATTCGTCTCTTGTAGGTCCTGGTGTGTGATAGGGATTGACATCTTCATCACGCAACGTTCCCCAGTCGTATGTTGAATTCGCTGTGTAGCCCCAGCGGACGAGATTTGCTCGGCATCTTGTCACAGTGTCCTTTGGCCCGGTAGTAGAATGATTGGTCGGTGAGTTAAGACACCGTTTCCAGGGACGCCCGATTGTTCATGGTCGCAGAACAGACAGTCGAAAATGTGGACAATCTTCGGGGAGGCTCCTGTGTCCCATTTAATATTATATTACAATTTTAATAAGGAAAATTCACAATTTAGAAATTTTGGCCACAATTTAATTGCATCATCCTCGATAATGAGTTTTAAATACTGTATACGATGACCCGAGGCTAATGAGAAGGGTTGCTGATCTTCTGGAGAATTCAAAAAGGCTTGGAGTTTTAGGAGGTTTTAATTTAAGCCACGTTAAAACGGTTCGAGGTTCCCAAATTGTTGGCTTTTTACACGACTGCCTTATAAAGAAGTGGTATGTTTTCAGGATTCATCTATGTCTGTTTTCCGTTTCTTTATTCCACCGTGACTTCTAAACGCTTGAACCGATTTTGAAGTGTGTCGTATTGCTAGATCGTTTTGTAAGTTTAGTCTTTTTTTCGTTCGTCCTCTTCGCACCCGTCAGGAATAGATCCGGTAGGCCTAGTAACGAAACGAAATATTTTAACCCCTTGAGTATGATACGACCAAATCTGGTTCTGAAACAATTATCCGTTGAGTTTGATACGACCAGATCTGGTTCCGCGTTTTTTTCACTTCTTTGACGTTCTCATATTTATTCATAATTATCTAATTGTTTTACAAAATGATATTTCAATATTCTATATTCGAAATTTCAATGCAATCATTGTGCAGTTGTTCTCTTTATGATTGGTGTAGTAGTTTCGTAGTTATAGTACTTTAAGGTCGATGTCGCCGAAAATTCTGCAAAAGAGACAGATGCATCCATGAAAATACCCATTTACTCCAAGGGTTAAGTATTCATTTAGCAGAATAAATTATTCAAAGTATTATTACACTCCACTAAATCATTATTACACTAACGGCAGTCGTGTTTTTTATTTTTTTTAATATATTTACTTGTCCGCTTTGGGTTTTATCACTACTGCAGCCTTCAGAACCTGTTTTACCAATGTATGAGAGCAATACCAAACATATTTATGCAGCAATACCATAGTCAGTGAAAAGTTATGGACCACCCAAGTCAGAATTGTTATTAGTATTCACTCCTTGTCATCCAAAATATTCATGCAGGTTTGTAGTATGCCAACGCCAGGTGTCTCGGAGTCTGGCCTGCTGACTACCCCGGCATTCTATGGCCAAAATACTGTCTGATCTGAGTGTCAAGTTTTACAAAACTCTTGCACTTTTTTGTCGCTGGCTCCTTAACTATTAGTTACTTTGCCTTTCAACTTAGGGAGCTAAGGGGCCCTTGCTAAGTTGGCCACGAAGACCCATTCTGTTCAGGGTTTGTCACACTCACGGGTCAACACCCATCCGACGGCCTCCATGCATGAAGTGCGAGCCTGGGCTAGTTTCCCCTAGGAATCAACATTCTGGCGCTCATGGACGGTCTGCGCACCGTGCGGTGTAAGCCAATCGATTGCGCACTCTGACTAACAGTCGGGGGAGTCTGGAAGCAGTACTGTTTCCTATAGAGCGGGGGTGGTTGTGGACCTTACGGCGACTGCTCTTGAAACGACCATCGGCTACCCGATCCTGGATGAAGAGCCGGGCAGATTCGGAATACACTGTTTCACCGCGCGGAGAGGACCACGCAAGCGACCTCGAACTCGTAACCAATCGAGGGACTGGAGTAATCTGGTCGCAATTGGAAGTAAGGGCGTGAGTGCAAGCCCGCTGGACAACACTCCTGGCTATCTCGTGGTTAAGGCGTTGGCCTCTTACGGGTTTGTGGCGGAGCTTGATGGTGGACTGTTCTGTCCATGTCTTCTGCGCTCACTCCAGGGAGATAGAACGACTAATCGTTAAAACTTCCTGAGGTGACGGGCTCTCCCGTTGTAGTTGACAACCCTAGTTGCCTTTCAACCGTTGGATATAGTTCATCTAATAAGATTGTAGCATTGTTCCTTCGATTAGTGTTTCTTTTTATACATGCGATTGGTACTTGATTGGATAGATGTATAACGTAATTAGGTGGCTTGGTTACAGCGTGCCCTCACAAGGGCTGCATGAAGATGTTCAGAGATAATTCAGCTATGCGGAAACACCTCCATACACACGGACCGAGAGTTCATGTATGTGCAGAATGTGGTATGTACAATTTTTGTCTTCTCTTTCTTCTAAACTAGACCTACCCTTTCGTGCGCAAAAGAACCAATCTCCACTGTGCCCTTTTTACGAATCATCAGAATTTACATAAATGATAAACATATTGATATCACGTTTCGTATCTTATGGCCTCACCTTTTATTTTTTATTTATTTATTTAAGAATTAATTACTGTAAAACATTGATTTGCTTGAAAACATACCTAACAGGAACCTGATGGCAAAACCTTAACCTTTTGCTTATTTGTTTCTGTCACCCAACTGGGACTAGCCCGTTCTAGGGTGGACAGGACTCTAATATTACAATTAAGTTTGCTTGATTGCTTGATTGTTTACAAATTTACAAGTTTTAGTAAAAAGCTAATAACACTAAATTGCCCCAAAATGTGGTTTTAAAAATAAAAAATAAATAAAATAATAATAATAATATTTTTTTTATAGAAAGTTAATTTAATAAATAAAATGCAATTCCATTATATAATCGGCAATAAATATAATATAAAGTTCGATTAAATAATATAAATAAAGTTATATGTGAGAAAAGAAAGAAACAGTCATTAATATTTAATATATGTTAATTAATATAAGATTTAAAATAAAAATACCAATCAAAAAAGTACAATTCATTGTCAAAATAATATATAACAACAAAATCAAATAATTTTTGGTAGTTAGTTCAAGGTTTAAAAATACTCAACAGGTTTAAAAATATGTTAATAATTTGTGCACCTAAGTTTTATTAAAATATTATTTCTAACTATGGTTAGTCTGTCTTGATTCGATAACTATTTCTTTAATTTATTTTTGAATTCCCTAAATGTCAAATTCATTTTTATTTCCATATTGATCAGATTGTAAAATCTCGGTGCAATGAAAGAGTAATGTCTTTGTCCTAATGATATTTTCATTCTGGGTATTATTAAGCTATTTTATAAAACTTGTCTCGTTGGTCGCCGGTTCTGAATTATTCCTAAATTTGAGTTATTGTCCAAAAATAGCCTTAAGACGGAAGTTTTTAGAAAAGTTGCCTACAATCAAGAACTTTAGCTTCCTTATAAAGTTCATTAGTGGGATGGCGATATGGTCTACGTAAAATAATACGTCTACCTAATAATGTATTTTTATTTTTATTGTAGTTTTATTATAAATGAGATAAAACACGACGTTTCGGCGATGTTGTCTAGGGTAGACTGAAGAGCTGTCAATTAGTTGTTCCTTGGTTAGGCCACATACCGCTGCTGCCACTACGTATTTTATAACTATGGTGGGGGGACAGGCTCGGCGAGCGCGAATTTTGATAAGCCGGCATGCATATAACACTCACTGTATCTTGTGTTACTTACTTCCTTGCACTCGGCGATAGGCATTGGTAACATTTTAAGAAGAGGTTTCCATGTAGAAGGGAATTTGTAACTGTTTGTATTGAAGTTTGGGGTGATCGAAAAATTGTTCTTTGTTATAGCCCATTGGGAATTTGAAACTACACTTAGTGGTTAGTTCGCCATAGTATACCGAGAGAATAGTAGATGCACTCTTGAGCGACGGCATTGCGGGGATAGGGTTAGGGAATGCAGCACAGGTTTACGTCTCGATGAACGCCTTTTGTTAGCGTTACGCGCGTGCGAAGGTTGGCAAATTTCTCAAACTTTAGAACATCTGCATCCGGGGAGTAGCAGGCATGTGGCGGCCATATGTGAGCCCTTGGACTCGTGAGGTAGCTCACATCGATTTTAATTTTGTTTTAAAAGATGCTACTGTCTGTTATACTGTGGTTCCGCTATCCAATATATGTTAGCAGATGGCTGATTTTTCTCGTTGAATGTTTTTAACAGCTTTAATATTTCATATCAGTCAATTGGCTCTAAGCCGTTTCAATTGTCTAATGTTCTATACCACAGCTGCGTTCGATTTTATACTTTGTACTATAACTTGATGCGGTAAATTCGTTTTTATCTTTTTTTATAACGCCAAACAACGGTGATAGTCTTTGATTTCATATTTGGGCATGTATGCTCTATCTAGGTAATAATAAATAAAACTTGTATTTTCCAGGCAAAGCGTTTGTGGAGAGTTCGAAATTGAAAAGGCATCAGCTGGTCCACACTGGCGAGAAGCCATTCCAATGTACATTTGAAGGCTGTGGAAAAAGATTTTCATTAGACTTTAATTTAAGGTAAGGAAACATTCCTCATTTTATTTTATTGTGATTGTGGTGTAGTACCATTTATTTATTTATTTATTTCATAAGCAAATCAACATAAGAGTTTATACAATCCGTTGATATGCAATATACACATAAATATAAAAATAATAGAATTCTTACAAGTACATACACAACATGTTTAAATAAGCATTAAATACAAATACAGGCATTAACCCCTCAAATGTGAGGCGTCCCTTAAGGGATGCCTTGGCAAAATGTATACAAAATGTATATAAATTTATATAAATGTAAATGTGCGCCGCTTTATAGTAATCCGCTCTATAGTAATGCTATAGCTCTATAGTAAACCCCGCTCTATGTAAATGTAAATGTAAATGTAAATATAAATGTATATACATTTTGCCGTAGGCAACCCGAGCTAATTGCCATTCATTTGAGGGGTTAAGAATAAAAGAAACTTACAAACTTACAGTACATAAAGAGTGAAAACAATTTATCTTATTCTGGCATAAACAAGTAGGGCAATGCCCACACCTTGAAGAGATGCGGGCTCGCTGTAAAAATATCAAAATCTGACGCTGTCAAACATAGCGCATTTATGTGCCGCAAAGCTTAGGTAAGCAGACTATCGACTTAGGTTGGTGCGCGAGGACGGCTCCGCAAATAGATCATGAGTGATGCACGATTATAATTGTCCGGAACAAAGAGACAAACCTTCGCCAGCATGCTAGGATTAAATTTTAAAGTGGAATTAAATCATTTTATTATTTCATAACAATAGAAGATATCAAACTATATTTTTTTTGTCATGTGGTCATACTCATATTGCATTTAGTGCCATTAGCCCCTCAAATGAATGGCGATTAGCTCGGGTTGCCTACGGCAAAATGTATATAAATTTATATTTACATTTACATTTACATAGAGCGGGGTTTACTATAGAGCTATAGCATTACTATAGAGCGGATTACTATAAAGCGGCGCACATTTACATTTATATTTACATTTATATAAATTTATATACATTTTGTATACATTTTGCCAAGGCATCCCTTAAGGGACGCCTCACATTTGAGGGGTTAACCTTTCGGAAGCCAGTCATTCCACTCAAAGCCCTTGAAAATTTGTTTGTAGAAGTGTGCAAGCATACTAATATATAATGGTGGCTTATTCAATGGCAGGCTTTAATGACAGGCTTACAGACCGATAATTGAATACATACAGATATAATACGGATAATACGAAATACGCCGATCGGCGAGTTGCTGTAATGGCCAAACTGTTTTCTGCCCTGTCGCTTTCATAATTTTGGTGCGAGAGCTTGAGTTATTTTAAACGCCTGTTATACCGTAAATAAAATATAGTTGATCACAAAAGTAGTTGATAGAGACTATTTTTCGTCTGTCGTAATCTAAATCAAGGCTGTCCAACTACAAGTGCCCCAAGGGCCGCTTTAAAAAAAATGCAGTTTGGAGGGCCGCATTATAAAATACTTTGTGTGCAACTTTATCAGTGAGTTTTAAAAGGTATGGTATACAATGAAAGAACACGTTTGTATTAATATTTTAACTTATTCAAAAAATATCAAATTACAAAAAACAATAGTGGTAAATTTAGGGACGTTGGTTTTAATAATAATAATAAACTCTTTATTTGCACTTAAAAAGTATACAAAAAAGGCGAGCTTATTGCCACATGGCAATGTCTTACAGCTAACCTAAACATAGGTTTTCACTAACTAATGCACCAATATTAACTTTAATATTTGTTGTTGATAAACAAAGCAACTGAGTAAGTGAGGTCATAGAGGGAACATCCATATTTTGACTTTATAAATTTCATATTGGAAAAGCTGCTTTCGCAAAGATACGTGCTTCCCAGCATTGAGCCAAGTGTAACCCCTAAGATTCGCAAGTTGGGGTATCGTTCTTCTGGCAGCAACTTGAAAAAGCCAATCCAGTTTCAGTTCTCCCTTGGTAAAAAGGATCCGATTGCAAATTACACAATTCCAGTTGAAGGTCTGCTCTGCTGAAATTGTAAGGAGTCGAACCTGGAAAGGACTCTGTTTCCCCGTCACGGCAGGTGAATCATTCCTTCGGGAGATGTCCTTCGGGCGCTGCTGAATAGCCAGAGGAGTCTGGAAATTTATCCTTAGGAACGATCCGTTGGCTACCCGATCCTGTGGAAATTTGACGGGCAAAAGACGCCTTGGCTTACAATAAACTCGAACTTTGAATTACTGCTTACGTCAAAGGATGGAGAAATTCATCCAAATCTAGTAGTATGGACGCGAGGGCAACCGCTGGGTGCTGTGTTTTCCCAGTGACTCGCGGTAAAGCATTGGACTCTTAACCTTTCGGAAGACAGACTTAGTGCCCAAAAATGGCAGCGCACATTTTGGGTCAATTTTGTATGTAAATACTAACGATATATTTTTTTAATGAATTATCTCTTGTTACCTAACAATTGATCTTGTTACTATGTATATCATATATTTATATAATGTATATGGAGGCCGGCCGAAATGCCTGCACATAGCCATTTCGGCCGGCAATTTCGGACCACCACAACCACTGACTGGCGTTTTTGACCTCCTAGTTAAGGGCATAGTTCGACTGTGGATTGTGTTCGACTTTGGATTGTATGTGGAGGGAGTTAATGGGCCCTTGCTGAGTTGGCCACGAAGACCCATTCGGTTCAGGGTTGGTCACACTCTTGGGTCAACACCTATCCGACGGCATCCACGCATGAAGTGCGAGCCTGGGTAGGACTCTGGCCTTATGGTTAGTTTCCCCTGGGAATCAACCTTCTGGCGCTCCTTGACGGTCTGCGCACCGTGCGGCGTAAGCCAATCGACTGTGCACTCTGACTAACAGTCGGGGGAGTCTGGAAGCAGTACTGTTTCCTATAGAGCGGGGGTGGTTGCGGACCTTACGGCGACTGCTCTTGAAACGACCATCGGCTGTCCGATCCTGGGTGAACAGCCGGGCAAAGGACGCTGTGGTCCGCGATAGATTCGGTATACACCGTTTCACCGCTTCCTAAGGGAGAGGACCGCACAAGCGACCTCGAACTCGTAACCAATCGAGAGACTGGAGTAATCTGGTCACAATTGGGAGTAAGGGCGTGAGTGTAGGCCCGCCGGGTAACACACCTGGTTATCTTGCGGTTAAGGCGTTGGCCTCTTACGGGTTTGTGGCGGAGCTTGATGGTGGACTGTTTTGTACAAGTCTTCTGCGCTCACTCCAGGGAGATAGAACGACTAATCGTTAAAACTTCCTGAGGTGACGGGCTCGCCTGCTGTAGTCGACAACCCTAGTTGTGGATTGTGTTTGTCCTTATATCTTTGCGTTTCATCCCATGGGAGATAAGATGGCAAGGGTCGTTACTCTCTGGGGGTGGTGGTTTGCCCGTAACAATTGACACTTTCCTACTGATCTTAAAATCTTTTTCATGGCTCCCTAATATAAAAATCCTTTTTCGGCTAACATTAATTTTAAAAATGATTATTTTCAGGACACATGTTCGCATACATACGGGTGACCGGCCGTACGTCTGTCCTTTCGACGGCTGTAATAAGAAATTCGCACAGAGCACCAATCTAAAATCACACATACTGACACACGCTAAGGCCAAGTAAGTAATTCTATTAAAAGTATCCTTTTTCTTAGGCACTACGCCATCCTTACTTCCGCAATCCTTACTTTGTATACAGTTCATTTCTAAATTCTATACTTTGTCTACCTTTCATTCCTGTGTCAAATGACGGAGATTAGATGAGATAGCTTATAACAACCTCATTTCTTTTTGGTTACTTTTGTGATCAGTCGACATCTGTCATTTTGAGAGATCACTTTTTCTGATTCGGACCGTGAGGGCCGCACGTGGAGAATCCGCGGGTGGCACAGGCCTATAGCTAGTATAACATAAATTAACATATTCTACAGTAGCGAGTGTATTGATTGAATCAAATGCATATTTTTGAAAACCAGAGTTTTTTGAGAATATACATACATTTTCTTTTTAATTAATATTTAATTAGTTGAAACCCACCATAATCGACAGTCAGTTTATTGACAGTAATGTTTAAAAAATAAACGGAAACATACTTCTTATTTATGAACAAATAATATTTCTTTGGATTAATTCGATTACTTTGCGGTGCCTTGCTCATTTGATCTACTATCCTGAATGTCACCATCGAACGCTCAACCTTCAACCCCTCTCCCCACACGGCAATTCAACAGATGGCACTATAATTTTTTTTTTTTTTTTGACGATATATCTACAGACTGAGGGCTTTGTTTTAGACACCTCAACCAAATGTGTACACCTATCCTTTCTCTCAATTTGGCTTTTACAGGAAAAACACGTTTATTTATTTTTTTCTTTTTTGATGACTTTTTTTCTCTCCTTTAATGACACATCTACAGACCGAGAGCTTTTTTTTTAGACACCCAACCAAATGTTCACACCTAGCCGTTCCCTCAATATGGCAGTTACAGGGAAAACACGTTTTAAAAATATATATAGATATGCCCTCCCTTCGCTTTCAAAACCATTTTCACTCATTTTGGCATAGATTCAGGTTTTTATAATTTTTGACAATTTTTTCATCCATTTACCGTATTTGACTCAATGAACAAATGAGGCTATTTTTTCAAAATCAAAATGTTCCTTATTCATATAGATACAATTAAATATAATTTTTAAGCCGTTTTGTCATTTACATAATCAGATATTGTATTGTATGCTATTTTATACAATTTTGCTTTGATGGTAGCTTTAAACTTATTTACAGATAGTTCTCTAATAGTATGATGAAGTTTGTTATAGAAGCGTATACATTGTCCCAAAAAAGAATTGCTTATTTTGTGTAGACAAGTAGCATGTACAATAAGGTTATGCTTATGTCTAGTATTAACATTATGAGTGACGCTTTTTTTTTAAAACTTGGCAATATTCTTGTGGACATACAACAGATTTTCGTATATATATTGTGATGCAACAGTAAGAATATTTATCTCTTTGAATTTTTCTCTAAGCGAAACCCGAGTACCAAGTTTATATATAGCTCTTACAGTTCGTTTCTGTAGTATAAAGATGTTATTGATGTCCGCACAGCTTCCCCAGAGAAGAATCCCATTTTGTTCTGCAATCCATTTTTGCGAGTCTGCTTGTAGATTCCCATAGATTATCTATGGGATTCAAATCCGGAGAATTTCCCGATCACTCTAAAACAGCCACATTGTTTTTAGCAAAGTATTCCTTCATTTTATTGGAATTATGGCGAGGAGCCAAATCTTGTTGAAATATTCCATCTTTGGATGGAAACCTCTCGTTTGACTCCGGCCTCATTATTTCTGGCATTATTTTCTTGTACTGGTCACTACTCATCAATCCTTTAACAGGAACGAGTGGTCCTACGTCGAAAACACCCCCAAAACATTTGCTCGTCGGGGTATTTAGAAAATCAAAAAATGTACTGCTGGTTCAATTAATACGCTCGCTACTGAATTTGCTCAAGACGAACACATCTTTCCAAACATTGTAATTTACGACACAATCGGCACAAAGACATTCGTTTTGTACAGAATAGGATTGTTTAACCTTTCGGAAACCAGTCATTCCATGCAAAATTTTCCAAGCCCTCGAAAATTTGTTTGTAGAAGGTGTGTGCAAGCATACTAATATTATATTTATTTATTTATTTATTTATTGAGATACTTATGATACAGTTCATTGATCATGTAACGGTTGCTTCTTATAATAATTATATAAATTATTTAATAATTAATATAGGGAGGTTTAACACATCTTACATGACCTTTCCTGCCAATAACACATCTAACTAGGCGATAATTTGGCCCGTCTCTAGATGTGCATATATAATGGTGGCTTATTCAATAGCAGGCTTGAATTACAGGCTTTTACCGCAGTGGATGGAGAAATATAGTTGATAATTGAATAAATACAGATATAATATGGATAATACGAAAAACGCAGTTGGGCCTGCGTGGCCAACCAGGGGGGTGCAAAAATTTGGACTTTGACACTTTTTCCAATATAGAGACAATATCTGTAATTTTGCTTCCAGATCACGCAACGCCTTAAGTCGCAGTAGCTACGACTCGCGCATGATTCACTCGTCGCAGTACGTCCAGCTGGAAGTCGGAGAAGAAAACCCACAATTCATCGTCTACACCGACTAGGAGAGTGCGGAAACGTAAGCGCTCTGCCCGCTTCCAACAGTGACTTGAACTATTCTAGTGATTTAGTGTTTTAAGTGGAACATCCCTGAAGTGAGTTATGTCCGTCGGTCGATCCGCACTATTCACACGAATCGAGGTCTGGATTTGCTTAAATTAACCCTCCGATAGACGGGTAGATTACGGGTGTAATCCAGCTATATTAAAATTATTGTTCCATAGCAGCAAATAGTGAGAGTGTGGCGTAGCCTTCAATACTATATTCTCTAGCCTAATAGTACTATATCTTTATAAGCCGTCACGACTATATCCCTAATATTCTCAACACCCTTTTCAAGTATGAAATCGAAGACTATTGCGGTTGTTTGACATTATAATTAAGATAAAAACGAATTAACCGCATGTAGTTTGCAACACCCGACGTTTTACCGATGTTGCAATCGCCATTGTCCAGGTGGATAGGCGGCAAACTGCTGCTGTTACTTTGTAGATTATAACTCATGGATCACTGCAAGTTGAATAAGAGTCTACATCGAATGGTTATCAGAGACCGATCTGTGTAAATTTTTCTCTGGGAAAGCGGAATCTTCGTTCCGGCCCGGTGGCATAGTGGTTTGGTCGTCTGATCATACATTGTTAGGGTCCGAGATTAATTTCCGACTGATCATTTTCCGGGAGCTAACGGGCCCATGATGAGGTGGCCACGATGACCCATGTGTTCAGGGTCGGTGACACTCACGGGTCAACACCCATTCGATGGCCTCCACGCATGGGGTGCGAATCCTGGGTAGGACACTGGGTCAACCAGTCTCCCCTGGGAATCAAACCTCTGGCGCTCCTGGACGGTCTGCGCACCGAGCGGCGCAAGCCAATCGATTGTACTCTCCGACTAACAGTCGGGGAGTCTGGGAACTGTATTGTTTCCTATAGAGCGGGGGTGGTTGCCTACCTTACGGCGACTGCTCTTGAAATGACCATTGGCCATCCAATCCCGGTTCAGAGTCGGGCAAAGGACGCCTTGGTCCGCGATAGATTCGGTGCACACCGTTTCACCGCTTCGTAAGGGAGAGGACCGCGCAAGCGACCTCGAACTCGGGACCAATCGAGAGACCGGAGTAATCTGGTCACAATTGGAAGCAAGGGCGGAGTGTCGGCCCGCCAGGTAACATACTGGCTATCTCGCGGTAAAGGCGTTGGCTTCTTGCGGGTTGTGACGTAGCTGGACGTTGGATTGTTCTGTCCAAGTCTTCTACGTTCACTGCAGGGCGACAGAACGAAAAATCGTTAAAACGTCCTGTGGTGACGGGCTCGCCCGTTGTAGTTGACTCCGCAAGTTGATGATTTTCCGTTAAAATCAACAGAATTGCATTTCAATTCTGTCGATCAAATGCAATAACAAGACACACTTACCTGTGCTCATGGCGGCCCTGTCAGGTTGCCCTCTACGAGAAGGCTACCGGATGGAACTTGAACTGTGACTTGGGCAGGCCAAATAACATAAAATTGGCCAACCACTCAAGCTACGCGGAACCAATAAAAACATTTGGAGTTGTCGACTACAACGGGTGGACCCTTCACCCCAGGAACTTTTAACGATAATGATCGTTCTATCTCCTAAGAGGTGCTAGAAGACTTGGGGACGAAACGATCCACCAAGTAGCTCCACCACGGCCCGTCGAGAGTCCAACGCCTTACGCGAGACACTGAGATGCACCCAGCGGGCCGTCTCGTCCCTGACTACCAGTGATAGCTGGAATTCTCTGGCCTCCCAACTGGTTACAGGTTGGAGGTCGCTTGCGCAGTCCTCTACCTTATGTTAGCAGCAGTGGCGTGCCCGGGGTTGGTGAATGGGGCAAGCCCGACATACCTTTTTGTGTTTTTTTACAGTAACAAAAAGTAGTACCTCTTTCCTCTTGAATCTTCAATTTGAAATTTACTGCTTGTGTCGTAGATTCAATAAAGCACACTGAAGGCATACTACTGCTAGACAGAATTTAACATACACTTATCAGCAGTCGAATACCTCCGGTGGCTTTAAGAAAAACCGTTTTATTTGCTTGAGCGAGTGACATCGAGTTAAGAAGTTGACCCTTGCTTGTATGAGCTGTAAGACTTTTTTATAAAAAAAGGGAACAAAAAGTAATTAGGTGCTAGGTACATAGCTTTAACTAGCTTATTTATATTCTAAATCGAAGCGTCTATCTTTTTTCAAAAATGAGTTTATTACGTCTGAGTAAAATGATGGCGAACGCTTTAATTCTATTAACAACTGTTTTTCAATAGCAACCATCGATAACTCAGATAGACGTTCCTGACCCTGTGTATTTCTTAGGTAAGTATGAATACGTTTAAGAGATGAGAATGCACGTTCCGCGGAAGCACTTGTAGCAGGAATAGTTACGACAAGATACGCTAACTTCAACAATTGGGGAAAGGCGTCTTCGAGGCTATTCTGACTAATGAAAACAATTACTTCAAAAACATTGCAATCTTTCAATTCAGGAGAGGAGTACAAACAAATCAATTGGTTCTTTAAAACTTGTTTGTCAAAATGGTTTGCATAAATATCAAATAATGAATCTAATGCCTCTGTAGGAAAATCTAAACGGTATTTCTCGTATAGTTTGTTGTTGAAGAGTTGGAAAAATTTCAATTTGAAAATTTCCGAATATCGATCCTCAATCTCGCAGAATATGTTGTCAATTACCTGGACAAAAAGTCGCTTATATTCAGTATAAGCACAGCGTACGTTACGTCTCAAACGAGGAGCTGAGTTATTTTGCAGAATGTTTTCATAAAGGAGATCAAATTCTGATTGAAATTCAACACGTAACCAAGTCTGAAATTCCTTTATTTTATTGCTACAATAACCTACATCGACTTGTGATTTTTGAAGGATATTGTACAAGCTATCAGTTTTTTCAAAAATTCGGTGGAAAACAAGGAGAAAAAAATTTAAATGGAATGATCGCAACGAGTTTTCAAAATTCTCCGCTGCTAAAACCGTATCCCCGTCCCAGTCCTGAGGGTTGTCACATATGTCAGAAAACAATGTAATAAGATTATTTTTTTGCACAAAAACTGTGTTTACAGTTCGCGAGATATACGCCCAACGCGTAGCGGGGGCAAGAGGTAATTTTTTGCTACAATGAGTATCGTAAAAGGCAGATCGTTTTGTACTGTGGCTAAAAAAATTACACAAAGACTGTAGTGTTGAAAAAAACGAACTGATTTCTCCAATTCTGTTGCATGATTTAGACAACACCAGGGCTAAAATGTGTGCATTGCACCAAATGTAAATTGCTTGTGGACAAACATCTTTTATTTTTGATTGCACTCCGTTTCTAACACCCGACATAACACTAGCGCCATCATAGCTCTGTGCTACTAATTTTGCGGTACACTCCTGTTTATTTAGCAATTCTAAAATAATATTACACAGTGTGTCTGCTATACGACTTTCAGATACATTAACGAACCCCAAAAAACGGTCATGAATGTCGTTTCCAAAATAATATCGAAGAATCAGGCATAATTGTTCTTTGTGACTGATATCGGGAGTTTCGTCAATAATAATTGAAACAAATTTTGTTGTTTTGATTTCAAATTCAATGCGAGTTTTCATAACAACCGCTACGGAATGAATAATATCATTTTGAATTTTATTAGACAAATAACTCGGTCCTCGCTTATCAGACTGTTGAAGCTGCATGTGTTTTTCTAAAACGATATCGTATTTCGAAAGAAGTGATACGAGTTCTAAAAAATTTCCCTTATTCAACGAAGTTTTGGACTCATCGTGACCTCTGAATGGAAGTTCTTGTTGAGCTAAATGACAAACAATATCCACTAATCTCTGAAAAACACTACGATTTTGATCAACGCGAATATTGTGCTTCAAAATTTCATCATTTAACTGCCGAGATAAAGATGTTTCAATTCGTTGTTTACCAAAATTACTAAACGAAATAACCGCATTCATGTGTTTTTGCGAATTCATGTGTCTTTTTATCGCGCCGGCTAAATTATTTAGATCATCATAACCGGACGAATTCCAAACATTTAAGTCGTTTGAAAAAAAAATACAACAGTAACAAAACAATTTATTGACATGTGAGCATCCAACTACCCAGTGAGTTTTGTACACTGATCTATTAAATTGTCTTTTATGCGATTTACTTGTCTGAGAAATACACAAATCGGGTGTAGGTTTAGGTCCAGAAATTAGTAACTTCTTTTGCTCAAAACTCAAAGATTTTACTTTGTCTTCGCCGATTAAAAGTCGTACACATAACTCACCACAAGGGACAATTTCCTCCATTGTTTATCAGGCACTAAAAACCACAAATGAATTGAAATTCCACAATAAAAAATACCGTGATGTCAGTCGCACAAACCTACACTAACTACAGTCAAGTGAAGTTCGCGCTCATCGTTTCACATTGCGACATTTGACACGTTCGCTGTCACCTTCATGGGCAAGCACGGCTTTGGTTTCCATAGTAAAATCCTCTATATACTTATAATTGTTTTGCGTAATTTGCTACTGGTTAGAGCGAGAGGTACACTGATTTTGAAAGCCACATTGAAAGCCCACATGTGCGAGCGAGCGAGAGGACACGTCGGTACACAGCTGCAATCGCACGCTGCTTTATCGACGCGCGGCCATAACGAATTTTGTCGCGTGGAGCGAGCTCCGTCCGCTAGATAGCACTCGTTAGATAGCAAATTAATTTATTTAATTGTTTTTTTTTACGAATTGTGTTATTAATTTATTTAATTGTTAATTACGAAGAATAGGCAAGCCCGGCTTTTCGGCTTATATGAAGAGACCGCCACTGGTTAGCAGTGATCTACCGAATCTATCGCGGGCCAAGACATCCTTTGCCCAAATGTCCACTTGGGTTCGGGTGACCGATTGGTCATTTAAAGAGCGGCTGTCATAAGGTTAAGAGCCACCCCCGCTCTATAAGAAACAAAGTCGTTTCCAGACACCCCCGATTGTCAGTCGTAGTGCACAATGGCTGACGGTGCGCAAATCTTTCAGGAGCACCCGAAGAACAATTCCCAGGGGAACTGGCTCTAAGGCAATGAATCCTACACGCGCTCGAACATCTACTTGGAGGCTACCGAATGGGTGCTGACCTGTGAATAGGGCTGACCGTAGACACAATGGCTCATAAGGTCCAATTGCACTGGGCCCATTAGCTCCTACTTAGTAACCTGCCAGTATCAGTTTCAGTGGTCACTGTCAGTATTTGCAAGAACAGGATTCAGTTGATCAAAATATTGCTGGAAATACTCGCCACTAGATTCGAAAAATAGGAAAATCACACGTCTCCGCAGTTCAATAGTTGTCCAAGCGATGGTGCCACTTGTTTCTTCCACAAAAAACCTGTCCCGGAACTTATTGAACCCAATATGTATGTATAATTTTGAATAATTTGATGTAGCATCAAGTGAGACCATGCGACTGTCGGTTCAAATGCGTATAGAATCGTGCGGAACGACCGATCTAACTCCATACTAAAATTAATAGGAAAAATAATAACGTTTGTTAGGGACTATCAAACAAATTAGGGAATACTGCAAAATGTGTCTGACTATAGGTAATGTTATAAATAATTTTAGGCTTGGCGACTGTCGATATTGGTATTTACATTGGCTTCGAATTTTAAACGTTGCGGTGCGATAAAATAAAATACTTTTGCAAATCTTGAAGCCGTTTTTTTACATGCTTTATTTTTACTACGCATATTAGATACTTGCCTATGAAGATTAACACCAAAACTTTTGTTTTAAATTACTTATTAAATTTAACACATTAAATGTCATACCTGTTCAAAGCGAATTTGTTTATCAGAGAGAAGTGGTTCTTGCAAAATTTAAGAATTCACGAATTTGTGGACACAACTAAGACATGCACAAGTCAAGAAAAAAAAACCGTTTCTTCTATGTGCACTATTAACCGCTCGAATGCCATTACCACCGATCGGTGGATTTTCTGTTTTGACATTTCGCGGGCCACTGATCTCCGTATTTATGCAATTATGTAATTATTTTTGTAAAAACGTCCCCGTCATTAAATAAGCCACCTTTATACATTAGTATGGTGCACTAAAATCCCCTACAAATAGAGTTGTCAACTACAACAGGCGAACCCGTCACCTCAGGAAGTTTTAACGATTGTTCGTCCTATCTCCCGTGAAGTGAGCGCAGAAGACTTGGAAAAAACAGTCCACCGTCAAGATAACCAGGTATGTTACCCAGCGGGCTCACACTCACACCCTTACTTATTGCGACCAGATTACTCCGGTCTCTCGATTGGTTACGAGTCCGAGGTCGATTGCGCGGTCCTCTCCCTTACGAAGCGGTGAAATGGTGTATACCGAATCTATCGCGGACCACGGCATCCTTTGCCCGGCTGTTCACCCAGGATCGGGTAGCCGATGGTCATTTCAAGAGCAGTCACCGTCAGATCCGCAACCACCCCCGCTCTATAGGAAACAGTACAGCTTCCAGACTCCCCCGACTGTTAGTTAGAGTGCACAATCGATTGGCTTACGCCGCACAGTGCGCAGACCGTCCAAGAGCGTCAGAAGGTTGACTCCTAAGGGAAACTAGCCCTAAGGCCAGAGTCCTGCCCGGGCTCGCACTTCATGCGTGGAGGCTACCGGATGGGTGTTGACCCGTGAGTGTGACCAACCCTGAACAGAATGGGTCTTCGTGGCCAACTCAGCAAAGGCCCATTAGCTCTTTAACATCCCCTACAAATAAATTTTCGAGGGTTAAAAATATGTTGTCGGCAGTTTCATTTCCATGGCTGGCTTTCTAAGGGTTAATGAGCACCGACTAGCCATTTCATTCCAAGTTTCGAGGACTTTGGTGGCCAGGCACATTGGTCCACTACTCCACCGTACCGACGAGTCATTCCATTCTGAAGAGCCGACTCCTTCCTTTGGCTCCAACGCGATGCGCCATTCCACTTCGAGGATCTAGTTGCTTCCAGAATGAGCCATCGCTCGTCACTCCTAACCGAGCCGTGAGTCGTTCATTCCAGTGATGCAAACATTTCTTTTGTGAGTCGATTCCTCTAGAATCGGTCATTCTAATTATTTTCAATTCATTCTTCGCCTGAGCGCAAGTGCAGGTGGCCTCGGACGTTATGAATCTTCTCGATGGATAATAACAGATGACAGATTCATTCATTAGCTAAATGAGATTTTTATATCTTGTAAATATCTTGGTATATTATTTCAATAAAAAGAACCCGGAGTGTTCAGTATAATTTTAAAGGAAGCGTATTTATTCCGGGTAGAGGAGTAGGGATCAGAACCCAGAATGTGCGCAAAACTTTTTATATCCTGTTAACTGGGGAAGTCCCTTTTTATTTACGCAACACAACGGGCGCACACTTCTTCATATAAACCTGTTATCAATCATCAATACATGTATCGATGACTCACACATTCCTTAAACGAAAAAACAAGTCCCGCCCTTTTCAGGGTACAACAAATATTTCGAGGATGTTTCTATACGTCCTAACCATACTCGATACTGTTTACGTTTGCCGTACATATAAGTCATGCTCGGTTAACAGGATATGTGGCGCTAGCGGCGATTGACCCATGGAGGTGTGAAGTGAGCGATGCACCGTGGGAGCAAGCCTCGAGTATCTGCACAAAGCTCATGCAGTTGAACATCGCATTGCTGCCAGATAGATGACTGGCAAAATTTCTAATCATAATACTGTTAAAAAACGAAAAATCCCCTACAAATCCCAGAAAAACCAATTCGTACATTTCCAAACATAAAAGCCCAATACACTCGCCAAACTTTAAAAAAACGGCCAATTCGGCAAGTAATTATGAATCTGGTAACACTGTCGATTGATTTTAAGTGCATATTCACTTCACACCTCCATGAGTGTCGCCATCTAGTGGAGAAAATGGTACTAAAGATCTCCATTGAAATTTAGCCCTTTCGTTGATGGCAAGACAGATGTCCTAAGCCCACCATAACCGGTTGTTAGTCGGAAACTCACTCACCGCTCACCCCCAGAGGTATAATAACATTATGATGGACCTTATTTCGGTCGGTAATCTCCATGACATGGAGATTACCGACCGAAATGTTATTATTACAAGAAAGACATGGCTTTTAATTAAAATTTATTTTAATTTGGGTTTCCGCCTCAAACCGAAGTTATCCAAATTCAAAATGGCCATTGTAAATAAACGACCATTCATAGGTAAGCACCTAATACGTAATTTCTGCATAAATTTTTTTTTTTTTGGCTTTTGGAAAAAATATTGATGCTGAGCACCGCAACAGTAATATTTTTCTAAATCTGTAAAATGTATAACGTGATAGAATCTCCATTATCCAGATTATAGTCGTTTTCCATCTTTACTTTCCCGGGCCATCAACCAACAAAATAGAAAATTATTGTAAATTAAAAAAGGAAATATCCGTGTTGCTGTGGCCATACTAACGGGAAACGCCGTTAATTATCGCGATGAGGACGTTTAACAATGGTGTAGCCATGACTTATTGCAATAATTTTACAACGGCATTCACATTGCCGTTTGACATTAGGCGATAGCGATATTTGACGGAAGATTTAATGCATTGAAGCGTCCACACTACGTTTGTCATTGTGCACAGTGAGCGCAGGTATTTGTCTTCGATAATACATGGAGTGAACTAACGAGAAAGTCATTGTGTTTCTCAAAATTCTGCAAACAGAACCATGTTTGTGGGATCCGAGGGGACGATAATTGGCAACAAATAATGGAATTATTACCATTTAAAACAACAATCGAAGAAATTAAAAGAATAAATTAATAGTTTAAAAAAAAACACTAAAAACACGCTTTTATAAATGCACGTAAAAACCATGGATGAATCAAGTTATCAAGTCCAAACACGGCTATGATACGATATTCCATCATGGAATGCCAGTGCCTATCTTCCGGCTTCATCATCAGACCTTGAAACCTAATTGTGGTCAAAGTTAATTCCAAGACTTTTCTATCAAGTCCAAACACAGCTATGATACGATGTTCCATCGTGAAGTTCCAGTTCATATCTTCCGACTCCATCATGAGATCAGTTCGACAGTACCATATTATTGTATTGTCATCAGAACTACATACAGCTGCCAATTTTCATGACGCTACGATCCTTGGAAGATGGTTAAATTAGTTACTATAGATTCCATTACATAGTTAGTTACATACAGGTCGACCTAATAAAAGCGTGTTAAAAAGGAAACCCTAATGGGTTATTATAGAACCTATCTAAACAAATTCAGAAAGTCTTTGAAGTCCACTCTTTTTTCTTCATTCGGTAATGATAAGATACCAAGAATAGGCGTTGACGTTAATCGTTCAAGTGTGGCCACTCAATTTGACTCGTTAATAATTAACGCAATATTTATCGCGGCGATGGGTATTGACGTTTCCCGTTAGTGTGGCCCCAGCATGTGACTGTCCGATTAAGCTGAAATTTGGCATGCAGGCATTATTTGTTCCCTTTCATTTTCTACGCTTTCCACATGCCCTAACCACTTAACCTTCCAATGTTAGAATGTTCTGTGATTGTTCGTCTTCTGTCACTGAGAGACTCGCTGGTGAGCGAAGTCATTTACCAGATTTATGGTGATTCTATGCTATAAAAAAAAACTACGCTTTCTGTGGAGACACTTCAGGTTAATGGATTTTCTATCGCGTTTAAATGGTGCAAGAACGTATGTTTGTAAAGCGTAATCGCCTCATCGGCAAAAACAAAGAATTCGTTTTCTACATTGTATTAAGTAAGATTGTCATTTGATTTAAGGAATTATCAATTTTAAGTTTTGATGTACAGATAGGTTAGGATAGTTATATATTTTCAATACTTATACGAGAGCCTGCGGTTCAGTTGGGTCGGGTGCCACATTGCTTTTCTGAACGCTGTTAAGAGATGGTAAACAGCTCAGCTATTGTTGCCTTCAAACATTCCGTCGGCCCCTTCAGCAGCTTAACCAGTCGGACGTCATCAATACTTATAGGCATTTTGCCAATCCGCGCATAGCTGTTTTGGCCGGCCCCCATATATTTATTGTATCCTACTAATATTATAAACGCGAAAGTTTGTATGTATGTATGGATGTTTGTTACTCTTTCACGCAAAAACTACTGAATGGATTTTGATGAAACTTTACAATAATATAGCTTACACATCAGAATAACACATAGGCTATAATTTATAAAGATATATGGTTTTCTATCATCATTATCACAATTTTCCATCACCACGCGGGTGAAACCGCTGGGCGCAGCTAGTAAATATATAATATACATGACTAACTAGATTAATTACTAGTTAATAAGAGGGAATTCATGAAAAAACGACATTTATTATTTACAAAATAATAATCACGACAGTATTTATTTACAAAATCGACCAAAAAGTTGCGACGCAGTTTTTTGTGCGCAAAAACTGGCTTTCGACCTCTTAAAGACAGATTTATATTGAATCAGTCTATCAGACTTCAAATTACTTAATTCAGTGCTGCCATTGTGTCAATTGATTTAAAGTCGGTACAGCGCTGTCGCGTCAGTCCCTTTGTATATTTTGAAGTCAATCCGCTCCCACCGCCACCTGTGCCAGTGGTACTGACCTTGTCTGAACCCCGAAAATAGTAGTTGGTCAGTCGCTGGCACTGCGTTGTAGAAGGACATCGCGTTGTGTCAAAAAAAATTACTAGCGGAAATGACACGTTTCGTTCGTTTCTTTCTAGATACTTCGCCTAACATTTCCATTACTTTACCAACAGCAGATAGGATTTTTTACAAATAAATACATCAAATTCGGCCACTTTAAGGAACTCATTTTTCCTCACTATACATACATGCAAACACCGTGAATAAACAAGCATATCTATATGTAAATAGCGTGTCAGTCAGTTCTCGGCCTGTAACTGACAATGTAAATCTGCCTGTGGCGCCGAGAACTGACTGACACGCTGTTTACATACAGTCAGTCAGTCAATTTATTTCTTCACGGTGTTAGCATGTATGTATAGTGAGAAAAATGAGTTTCTAAAAGTGGCAGAATTTGATGTATTTATTTAGATTTTTTTTAAAAATATTAATTTATTATTATTATTAATAATTTCTATTAATTTAATAATTTTTTTTTTAAATTTGATGTATTATACAGAATTATCATAGATTCGTTTAACCCTTCAGGCCTCGGCCCCTCAGCCGATTGACAAGTTGATGTCCCAAAAAATTTTAGTAAAACTTAGTTAAAAAATTGAATTATGACACTGTCCCACTAAAATATTAATTACTGCCAAACCACTGTACCCATAATTAAAATAAAATTAAAACGGGGCCGTCACACTGAATTGTGTTGTGGCCGATATCGGCCAATTGGGGCTCTAGGGGTTAAACTCTATTATCACAAAACACTGTATCTCAATTTACAGTATTTAGTCATGACATGACAGGAGTTTTGATTTGGAAACATCAGTTTGATGGACCATCCAACCAGTCCTGACCCAAGTGCGAATGATTATTTCACTTTGTCAAGAGTCTGCTGTTTTTAAGTTCCGAAGCCTTCAATTGGTCATTTTGACAACTCCAATTGAAAGTACTATTTCAACAACCAGTGCTGTCAACTACAACGGGCGAACCCGTCACCTCAGGAAGTTTTAACGATATTGATCGTTTTGTCTCCCGTGAGGTGAGCGCAGAAGACTTGGGAAGAAAAACAATCCGCCGTCTAGCTATGCCACCTGCTTGTCAGAGGCTAACGCCTTACGGCGAGGCACCGGGAAAGGTAACAAGCGTGCAGCCTCGCCCTCTTACTACCAGTTTTGGCAGGATATCCGTCTGGAATTAACCTTCAGGATACCTCCTTCCTCCCGACTAGTTACAGGTCCGAAGTCGCAAACACGACCTCTACCTGTTGTATTACAGCGGTAATTCAGTTTAAATTATCGCGGACCTGGGCGTTCTTTGCCCGTAGTGCCACACGGGGTCGAGTGGCCCAAGGTCATTTCAAGAGTGGCATGACAACAGGTCAACATCCACCCCCGCTGCTTAGGAAACAGTATATTTCCATAGTTTCCAGACCCCTTCAGAAATTAGTCAGAATGTACAGCCACTTTTAAGCCGACCGGCGCGCTTACCGTCCATTGGCGCTGGGATGCAATCCCGCCGGGAGAAACCGGTCCCCCAGCTCTTGAGGCCTGAGACACGGGAGTCTTACCGGGTGTAGCCTTCCACTCGAGGAGGCGTCTGAATAGGAGCTGAATCGTGAGTTGAGCCGATCCGAGAACAAAATGGATCTTGTGGCCCAAGCTGCATGAAACCTTTCACCACCACGGTGCACAAACCGTCCAGAAGCGCCCGAAGGTTGACACCTAGGGGGGACTGGCCCGCAGGCCAGCGTCCTACCTTCTGCATGGAGGCCGCCGGATGTGTGTTGACCCGTGAGTATGACCGACCCTGAACGAATGGGTCTTCATGTAGCTCCCAGTACTATTTTAGTTGGATGGGAAAATTAGAATGGGAAAAGTGCACTACTTTATTGGAAAGTGCTTCAAAAAAACTAACTATTCTTAAGCTATTTCCTGTCTCTCTTTTTCCTTATGTCTGAATTTTCTTTTGCTTTCTCTGTATTCAGCTTCATCCTATGGACGATGTATGAGGGCATCTATTGCTGAGTTCTATCCAAGTGTTTACCTTTTCTTGTGTCTACTGTGAGAAAATTGAAGATTAAACTGTTTTTTGATCCGTGGTCCATAACAATAAAGCAATGGGGCACTTTTAAACAAATCACTTAATTTTTGCTGCGTATTTTCCAAATTTCTCAAAGTGGATTAGAAATTATAACGTTTACGATCGCATATTATCAATTCTTTTTATACACAGGAGCGAATAGTGGTATTTTTATATAAAAAAAACATCCCCGACTAATTTTACATTGGTCGGTGATTTTAAAAGTCATTTCAGCAGTTTATGGCTTTTATTTCTGCATAGAATTTAATTTATGAATAAATATGTATGTTTTCTTTTCGAATTTTTGGCTCTATCTCAGTTTTTTTATTAAGATATGGTACGAACGGACGGTGAGAGAATTGAATAAATGAGTTTGCAATATTTTCTGACTTTTATTTGTTAGGAGTGAGTATCAGCAGGCAGGACGTCGACATGGTGGATTGTAAACGACAGCTATAGGAAAAAATCCTACTGCTGTCGCGTGTCACTCGGAACGCTAGGGTTGTTACTCTTAAGCTGGGTCTCCGACGTGTTTTTTCAAAACAATTTGTGTATGCAAACATAAGTTTTTAAAAATGAAGATATGTAAGAACCTATTATTGCGTTTATAACAACGATGCATCTCTCTTTAATAAGCAATATTGAATAAATGAATAAATGAATTTGCAATATTTTCTGACTTCTTGAGGTGACACAACCCCTTTTTTAAATGTTTCGACTAGGCGGCCGGTGTCATCGAGTTGCAGAATAATACCGTTTTAAACGAAAAGTAGACCTCAAATAGGTAAGAAAAAAATTGGTCTGCCAGTCAGTTTGGGGGGTTTTCCGCGGCGAAGAGATAAATGGTTCACCTTGAACCATCATTTTACCTCCGATGGTTCAAGGTGAACCATCGAAGGTACCGATTGGTAACCGAACGAAACATTTTCGTTGTCTTTAGAGTCCATTAATAGAGTTTAAAAAACCGCGTCTGCCGACCTTGTTTGAGGTGTTGGCAGTCCAACCATTTTTAGAAAACAATCTTATTTTTACCTCAACTAGTTACAGGAAGAAACCAAGTTATCGCAGTAGCTAAAATTATGCTCTTTATATATTAATTGGTCTTCCAGCTCGCAGCCTGTTAGTTTTCACAGTCTAACCAATTTTGCATTATTTGTTTTTAGTTACCGAAATCCTTGAAGTCCGTGGCTGAGGTAATAAAATGAAGCCCTAATCTCCTCAAAGCACTGGGAAAATGTGAATAGTTCACGTAATACTAAATTTGCAAATAAAACATCGAAAGTTTGAGAAAGCTAAGTAGTTCCATATGACGATTGTGACGTCGCAATAGCAAACGTAGTAGACTCCGTCATCGACATAAGTATCTATACTGCGCGCAACTACCCAGGGCTACCACACCCATACACAGGTGGTTACCGCATAGTAGAAATGCTATTCTTTATAATTAATGTATAATAATGTTATTATAATATATTTACTTGTTACTAGTGTAACATTTTATTCTATAAAAGCTAAGCTAATGCTGAGAGAATATATGGCTTAAAAAAGTTATAGTGTTCAAACTGCAAAATATTGTTTTCAATAATTACATATTTTAAAGTAAAATACCCTATTATTTTCTTTTTTAATAAACAATATAGTGGTTTATAATATTTATATACAAGGTATGTAGACAAAATATTTAGCAAATATCACATACAATAGAAACCTACATATAATAATAATCAACTATTAATATTAAACAAATTCAATATTTATATTAAAAATACCTGCATAGTACCGAGTGAGTACTTTTATATTATCCCGAAAGCTAAAGCTGTAAATAAGTTTATGGAAGAATAGGAGACAGCTACCTTCCCAGTCAGTGATAATTTAGGCGCCGGCCGAACCAGACGTGCTCCTGTTTGAGTGTTCTCGTTATCGTGCTGTCATAGTAATTATCTCGTTCGTGAGCTGGCCAGCCGAAGATTTGGAGACATTTGGAGTAAACTTTGATTCCTTCTCCTCTCCACAATGATGCCTATAATCCCTTTAAAATAACCAACCTTCCTCACAGTCCACTCTCTATATATATAAACTTAAATCCAACATAGACAATCAGTGTGCGGGTGTCAGGTAAGATTTGGCTGTAATCAAAAGTTGTAGGTGATTTAGCTAATTATTTTAATTTCTATTCTGGCAACCAAGTTCCTATAATGAACGCCTTTGGGTGCTAAATTGGCAGAATGGCGTAAATAATATACTATACCAATACAAGTACACTATATAGGTGAGTTTTTTATTAGTGGCATCCTTGTAGTGGGTGAATCAGTACGAGCAGGTAAGCAATTTTTGATACAATTTTTTGGACCAAACAAAAAAATATTTTGCTTTTTGATTGCCAAATTTGTAAATCTTATATATTTAAAAAAGTTAGAGGACCATTGAGTTCATCTAGCATTAGGTAACATATTGCGAATAAACAATATTTTCGACATTTTACCTACCTCTAGATGGCAAACGCGCTCAACAATATATTTTTTCAAAAGATTTTTTTTAAAATTTAATATTTTTTTTTTGTTTTTTCCAAATTTTCCTAACAAATGTTACTTACCTGCTCATACTTATTTACCCACTACGGCGATGTGATTAATATAAACTTATCCTATATACAAGGGTGTATTTTTAGGAATAACACAAAAAAAAAATTTTTTTGGAACTCCAAAAATTGTATGTTTTGAAAAATAGTATAAAAAGAAATGAGCTTGTTGCGCCATCTATTGTTATTGCTAGATGGCGCAGGGCGCTCAACGTTTGTCAAACTTTTATTTATTAGTCAGGTTTTTCAAATTTTGAAAAAAAAAATTTTTTTTCCTATTTTTTTTAATTAAAAGTTGCTTTTTTTGCTCCTACTGATTCACCTAATTCAACGATGTCATTAATTAAAAACTCACTCGGTAAGATTCTAAATGTCAAGCTGTAGTTGTTTAATAAACTTTTTTTTAAATTTCATATTTTTTGGAGAAATCACCTGTCCCCAAAAAAAAAAGTTCAACTTTCAGTATTGTTGTCTATCTTTAATGGTTTTAGATTTCCCAATATTGTCCTGTTTTAAAAACTATGTCCTTCAACTGCATCTGCTGTCATGATTCCAATTGTTTCCGCTGAATTAAACATAATTAATAAGAAAAAATATATTTCTTCAACAATTTCACAAACGGTTTAGAGATTGAGCTCCCCGTTTCGCCACTGTTCTTCGAGCCTTGTCCACAAGTTCATCCTGTGCGCATCTGGGTTCTTGCTCGGCACGATATCATTGTTGATATCCAAGTAGTTGACAACTTCTTCTGTAACCGGCTCCCAGATCCTCGGAAGCAAATGAGTGATAGGTGTGGGTGTTGGGTTCCTTATGAGAAAATAAAATATACTTTATTATTATTGTTACAGACAACCTAACTAGCACAACATAATTGATTCGTTCAAAACTAAAACAGCCCAAGTGATCTTTTTGGCGAATATGAGTTATGAATGCAAAGTTGTTCGATTTTAGGTTATCCATCAACCTAATGCATAAAACAAACCAACTGCTCACGTTTGTGATGGACCACCCCTCACTGACTCCAAGTTGTTCGGTGTGAGGTGGTGGTATCAACTTACGAGTTATCTCCGTATTGAAAGGCTGTTTTGCGTGAAGCAGAAGGTATTTATTGAATCGATTGAAAGTTTGATATTGCCAGTTATAACGCTTCCCGAATAGGTTATGTTGTCGCGAGTGTTTTGATGCGCGACTTTAGCTACGAGGGTATATGGATGAGGATTGTATGTGTGCTCCTAGTATCTTGTACTGGGCACGGCTCAAGTCTGTGGGATTGCAGACTGATGCTTCGCGACTGGGAAAGGTAAGGAAAGGAAACCAAGGAGCCGGACTCGTTGAGCGACCTCGTGAGAGGGGTACCGATTATGCCGTCGCAACCTTGAGGGAGGTGATCACTCGAGGAATGATACTTTGGTTGCTTTTTTGCCGGTTTATAAAGGCCGGGAAATGATGCAATGCTAAATATTCCGAGTAAAAGTATTGTTTCATCGTGCTGATTCATAATAGCTGAATTGTGTATTTCACTGGATATCGATGCATTTGTTGATCGCATGTAACGTACTTAAGGGCCGTTATACGTTTCTTAAACAAAATTGTATTGAAAAGATTTGACTCAGAATGTGTGTCATTTAACATCTGGAAGACATTTTGTTTATTAACCCTCTAACCGCGGGCGATTTTCTTATTTTTTTCGTACAAATTTGCGGGGAGATTTCAGTAGTTATTTAAATGTTTGCGTTTCTATATCACTGAATACGTACAATTCACCACGGATGATATTCAAGTAGCATAAATTGATTTTAATTTGTAAATGATGAATGTTTGTAAATGATTATAATTTGTAGGTAATTTCGTTTCTAAATTTTACATATTTCAAAATTTTATTTGTTTAAAATAAATGGGACTAAATATTATTTGTAATTTTAAAAAATATTTAAAATTTTTATTTGAATCGGTAAAAAAATGTAATTTAATTTATCATTCTTTAAATTTGAATTACTTCACATGCTTTTAATTATTATTATTTTGCTTTTTCTATATTTTACGGTTTTTAAATTTTAATTTTTGATATTACATTTTTTTTCTCTTGAATTTTATTTGGTATAAGTGTAAATATTTTTTTGACTGACTGAATTTGATACTGTCTTAATTTGTTTTGAATTTTTATGTGAGTTCTTTAATTTGCAATTGCTTAATCACTATCCTCGCAAAGTAAAAGCTTTCCCGTACCGTTTCGACCGTGAAACCGTCGAGCGTGAAATCGCCGTGAAGCGACGGCCTTCAGAAAAACGACCATAAGTTATAACATTTTATATAAATTTACATTTACGAAGGAGCTAGACGCGTACGTGCGCGTCGCCTGCGGTTGGAGGGTTAAAGTTCAGAGTTCTCAAAAACATGATACTCCCAGGTGAAGATTAAATAATTTACAGGAAACCATTCAGTATTAATATAAAACAGGAGCAACTGAATGACATGAAGAAACTGTATCAACCATGAAAGAAAATGAAATGAAATACTTTAATTTTATTGAGTCAGAAGAAAATCAGGAACATGCCACGTCTGAAACTGACGTGGACGAAGGGAATAAGCTGGAGTAGAGTAGCTTTAGTATAATCATTGATTTTATTACAGGTATAATGTAGGCAATAAATGTAACATTTTTAAAGAAAAAAGAAAAAATATAAGCAATTTGTTTAATTTTAAAATTCTCAAGACAAAAACAGACCATATAATTTTTTCCCAACAAATAAAGCACCTATTCCAAAAAATATATTTAATATTACTGAACAAATCATATGTATAAAAGATGTAATTAAAAAATATTTATTATTTCACGACGATAGTATTTTTTTTTACATTGAGATGTTTTTATTGATTTCCCTAAAGTTTGATCGATGTCACATAGTCTGTTGTTGCAACGTAGTATTTTAAGGTTCTGGGTTCGATTCCCGGCTGAGTCACCATTTTCCGTTGGGAACAGTTAACAGAGTTGCATTGCATGTTGATCAAATGTTATAACACGACACACAAATACCAACATGTTACATGCACACATGGTTGTAAATTGTTGAAATTGTCTTATGATAATATACCTGACCATTGTGAAACTTCACAATAAAGAATAGGAAAAAACAAACAAAACGTGGGTGTAAATCTGTTACGACAACGTTTTTGGGTTTCAAAATGGTGTTTACGATTGGTCCTATATGTTTTTTAGAAACAAGTATACAGCGCGGAAAGAGCCCCTCTTCGAGAACTAAAATCCGAATTAGTTCAAGCGAGCGAAACAGGCTAATACGTTAAGAGCTGAATACAAAATGAATGATTGTCACTGTGAGAGTGGCCACCCTTCACTTGATTCCAATTAATTGTGAGCGAAGGGTGGTTCTCATCAATAAGTTTTCTCCGTATTGAAAGTCGTTGTTGTTGAAGTTGAAGTGTTTATTCAGAAGGTCTGTGATCGGTTGCCAGTTTGTAACGCCTTGTTTGATATTTCGCCCGTGTGTAGGTAGTGTGGGCTCGAGGTGATGTCGTGGTTGTGTAGCCGAAGTGTGAAGTTTGAAGATCGCGGATAATATATGACCGATCGATGTATGAGCGCGTACTTAGAGCGGGCACTGTCCACCAGGGGAATGATGTCCACCAAGGGAATGAATAAAATATGTGTCGAATGTACTGCTTTTTATATGGTACGTAGTGATGCGGTATCCACCGGTGGGGGAGAATAACTGTGTCAATTCGTATCGATCAGAAGAAATGGCATGAGTCATCGGTTGACTGTGCATAAAATGCCGAATTTAGTTGGAATTCAATTGCAGTTGCCTCGTGTATATTTGAGCGTATTTGCGGTTTCAATTCTATAGAAATTACTTCTTTTGTTGTGGGTATGTTGGACGAAGTGACTCCAACATCACTTTTCCAGCATGAAACTACTAATCGAACATAAAGCGGCCTAATCCGGCTGAACCGGATGAAATGTTTTAAAACTAATTTAGATGGTTTTATTATCGGCAGGTAGTTTTTGTGCAGGAAAAGATACGATCGTTCACTTTGCATTACGCTCTAACGTACTTTTCTGTCTCGTTCGCATGAACTATTTTCCGACATTAGTTCATGAAGGAATGCAATGGAGCCAGTTGGATCTATTCTTGATTCTCTTAAGACTAAGCATACAGAATGAGTTTTTAATTAGTGACATCCTTGAAGTGGGTGAATCAGTAGGAGCAAATAAGTAACTTTTAATATTTAAAAAAAAATAAAACAAAAGAAAAAATTTCTTTTTAACACACTTTTGTTAGGTCGACCTGTATGTAACTATGTAATGGAATCTAAGGTAACTAATTTAACCATCTTCCAAGGATCGTAGCGTCATGAAAATTGGCAGCTGTATGTAGTTCTGATGACAATACAATAATATGGTACTGTCGAACTGATCTGGTGATGGAGTCGGAAAGATATGAACTGGAACTTCATGATGGAACATCGTATCATAGCTGTGTTTGGACTTGTTAGAAAAGTCTTGGAATCAACTTTGACCACGATTAGGTTTGAAGGTCTGATGATGAAGTCGTAAGATAGGCACTGGCATTCCATGATGGATTTTTTGGTTTTTACGTGCATTTATAAAAGCGTGTTTTTAGTGTTTTTTTTTAAACTAATAATTTATTAAAATTTGACCCAACTTTCACGCTGCTTTTGATAGGTAACGTATGCGGGATGGTTTATAGTATCCAAATCCAAAAAAAAAGTGATGTTGTGGAAAATGTGATTTTATGGGGTTTTTGAAATGACCAATTCAAACGCACTAATTTTATTTATTTATTTAATTAAGAATTAATTACTATAAAACATTGATTAGCTTACGAAAATAACAGGAACCGAATGGCTAACCTTAACCTTTTGCTTATTTGTTTCTGTGAACTCTGGGACTCTGGGAACTACTCTGAATGGGCTAGTCCGAACTCTGGGACTAGCCCATTCTAGGGTGGACAGGACTCCAATATTACAACCAAGTTTGCTTGATTGCTTGGTTGCTTACAAATGTACAAGTTTTAGTAAAAAGCTGTCTAAAGTGCCACTAAAGTGTGACACTAAATTGCCCTAAAATGTGGTCTTCAGAATAAAAAAATAAAAAAATACGTGTGGCACTCGGGGACTGCCGCTGTAAAGCTATTGCATAGCATTTTTAAAAACTTATGCAATTAAAATTATAAATTTATTTTATTTATTCTATTTTTTCTGATATCAGATAACTGCGCTCTATCGGAAAACGTTGAAATTATTCCGAATCATTTGCGGCTGCGTGCGGTAGCAAATGATTCGGAATAATTTAAACGTCTTCCGATAGAGCGCCGCGCACGAATTTTTTATTCGATAAAGCATAAAAAACGGATTTTTCGAAAAAAATCGTAGATAAAAAGATAGATAATTAAATTATCTTTAAAATGGTGCCGGTTTTATAATAATACGCAGGATAGTATTTGCGTAGTAGTCGTTTTTGTGTTCGGTTAGACCTAATTTCACAAATTAATTACACTATGTAATATAAACAAAATCTAAAATATTCAAAGCTAAGAATATTAGGAAAATGTTCTTGTTTAACATATATTTTTTCGAATCGTAAGCAGTACTCGTTTAGACGTAATTATCAGTTTAAAATAATTAATTTTCGTTAAGAAATTTCTTCATTTGGTCGCCGCGCTGGCCTAGGCCCGCGATAAAAGCTATGCAATAGCTTAAAAATATAATAAAAAAAATACGTGTGGCACTCGGGGACTGCCGCGGTAAAGCTATTGCATAGCATTTTTAACAACCTATGCAATTATAATTATTTATTTATTTTATTTTTTCTGATATCAGATAACTGCGCTCTATCGGAAAACGTTGAAATTATTCCGAATCATCTGTGGCTACGGAATAATTTAAGCATCTTCCGATAGAGCGCCGCGCACGATTTTTTATTCAATAAACCAAAAAAAACGGATTATTAAAAAAAATCGTAGATAAAAAGATAGATAATTAAATTATCTTTAAAATGGTGCAGGTTTCATAATAATACGCCAGATAGTATTTGCGTAGTAGTCGTTTTTGTGTTCGGTTAGACCTAATTTCACAAATTGATTACACTATGTAATATAAACAAAATCTAAAATATTCAAAGCTAAGAATATTAGGAAAATGTTATTGTTTAACATATATTTTTTTCGAAACGTAAGCAGTACTTGTTTAGTCGTAATTATCAGTTTAAAATCATTAATTTTCGTTAAGAAATTTCTTCATTCGGTCGCCGCGCTGGCCTAGGCCCGCGATAAAAGCTATGCAATAGCTTAAAAATACGTGTGGCACTCGGGGACTGCCGCGGTAAAGCTATTGCATAGCATTTTTAACAACTTATGCAATTATAATTATTATTTTTTTTTCTGATATCAGATAACTGCGCTCTATCGGAAAACGTTGAAATTATTCCGAATCATTTGCTGCTGCGGAAGCAAATGATTCGGTATAATTTAAACGTCTTCCGATAGAGCGCCGCGCACGAATTTTTAAGCTATTGCATAGCTTTTATCGCGGGCCTAGGCCAGCGCGGCGACCGAATGAAGAAATTTCTTAACGAAAATTAATGATTTTAAACTGATAATTACGTCTAAACGAGTACTGCTTACGATTCGAAAAAAATATATGTTAAACAAGAACATTTTCCTAATATTCTTAGCTTTGAATATTTTAGATTTTGTTTGTATTAGATAGTGTAATTAATTTGTGAAATTAGGTCTAACCAAACACAAAAACGACTACTACGCAAATACTATCTGACGTATTATTATGAAACCTGCACCATTTTAAAGATAATTTAATTATCTATCTTTTTATCTACGAATTTTTGAATAATCCGTTTTTTTTGCTTTATCGAAAAAAAATCGTGCGCGGCGCTCTATCGAAGGAGGTTTAAATTATTCCGAATCATTTGCTTTCGCAGCCGCAAATGATTCGGAATAATTTCAACGTTTTCCGATAGAGCGCAGTTATCTGATATTAGAAAAAATAAAATAAATAAATAAATATAATTGCAAGTTGTTAAAAATGCTATGCAATAGCTTTACAGCGGCAGTCCCCGAGTGCCACACGTATTTTTTTATTCGATAAAGCAAAAAAACCGGATTATTCGAAAAAAATCGTAGATAAAAAGATAGATAATTGAATTATCTTTAAAATGGTGCAGGTTTCATAATAATACGCCAGATAGTATTTTTATAGTAGTCGTTTTTGTGTTCGGTTAGACCTAATTTCACAAATTAATTACACTACGTAATATAAACAAAATCTAAAATATTCAAAGCTAAGAATATTAGGAAAATTTTCGAATCGTAAGCAGTACTCGTTTAGACGTAATTATCATTTTAAAATCATTAATTTTCGTTAACAAATTTCTTCATTCGGTCGCCGCGCTGGTCTAGGCCCGCGATAAAAGCTATGCAATAGCTTAAAAATATTAAAAGATAATATAATAAATAAAATGCAATTTTATTATATAATCGGCAATAAATATAATATTAAATTCAAATAAATAATATAAATAAAGTTATATGTGAGGAAAGAAAGAAACAGTCATTAATATAAAATATATGTTAAGTAATATAGGATTTAATATAAAAATACCTAGTCAAAAAAGTACAATACATTGTCAAAGTCAAATAATTTTTGGTAGTTAGTTCAATGGTAAAATATACTCAACATACTTGTTTAAAAAGATAATAATAATGTGTGCACCTAAGTTTTATTATACTATTATTTCTAACATTTGATGTATGGTTAGTCTGTCATGATTCGATGACCATTTCTTTAATTTATTTTTGAATTCCCTAAATGTCAAATTCATTTTTATTGCCATATTGATCAGATTGTAAAATCTCGGCGCAATGAAAGAGTAATGTCTTTGTCCAAATGATGTTTTCCTTCTGGGTATTATTAAGCTATTTTCTATTTTCTACATTTCATTGGTTGTGTCTGCCATAAAGTTAAAAAAATAAAAAAATAAAATAAAATGGAATAACCTTGTGGAAATTGATTTTCAGATGTTTTTAAAATGACCTATTTAAATACACTAATGTCTGCTACATTTCATTGGTTTACATCTGCCATGTAATTAAAAATGTAATAAAATAAAATAAAATGGAATAACATTGTGCAAAATGTGAGTATGGGGTTTTAAAATTGACCGATTCAATTGCACTAATGTCTGCTTCATTTCATTGGTTTGTGTCTGCTATGAAATTAAAAAATAATATAAATCAAACTTACCCGGTTTTGCAGAAATTGCTGAATAACTTGACTATTTTTCGGTTTACCCAACCATCTACAGAGTAGTCATCTTGAATATGCTCTATAAATAGTCGATAATCATCACCATGACTGGCTCCCTGGCCTCCCAGATTGTTGACGGCATTAGAAGTGAATGCTCCACGGAAAGAATATCTGAAAAATATATAATATTGCACTCGAGTTCATTATGTTTTAAACCTAACGTAGTTGTAGGTCACAAACGTCTAATATTATACGGGTACTCATTTTTCGACGTAGTACTTCGAGTGGTGAGGCGTGGGATTCCATCAGAGAATAAAGTTTTCTCACATCCATCACCCATCAAACCACACCTAAACGCAGTGCCAGATCAATTCACTTAGAGGGCCTTAAGCCGTCGAAATCTTGGGGCCCCTTTGCTTTTTTGGGGCCCCTTTGGGCTGTCAAACATCCTGACGACAATATAATGTAGAATAGGCATGCATATAAACAAAACAAGATTGCACTGGCAAAGTGGGCCATTAAGCATGTCTGACAATGCTTATGTCGCGTAGCAAAGATACATATTTAAATAAAATACGATCGCACAGGCTGGCAGCAGCCAACTATCGATAATTTATAACAATTATACTATTAGCCGGATCAATAAGGTTTTTAAACATTTTCTCCTTAGAATTTCAATTCAATGTTTTTTCTCCTATCTATTAAGGTCCTCCTATCCATTACATTCGCGCATCAGCTCTGCTTCGGGCATCCGCAACTGCTCCAGTAGTGGATACGTTGGCGCTTGTGAGGGACCACCCCTCGCTAGACTCCAGGTTGTGCGGTGTGAGGTGGTGGTGTCAACTTGCGGGTTATCTCCGTATTAAAAGGCGATTTAGAGTGAATCAGAAGGCATTTATTGAATTGATTGAGAGTTCGATATTGCCAGTTGTAACGCTTCCCGAATAGGTAATATAGATGCGGATGAAGTGACTCGCGGAATGAATGAATTTACGAGGATGTGAGGATAAGGATTTTACTTGTGCTCCTAGTATTTCGTACTGGGCACTGCTCGAGTCTGTGGGGATGCAGACTGATGCTTCTCGATCAGAAAAGGGCGGAAAAGGAAACCAAGGAGCCGGACTCGTTGAGCGACCTCGTGAGAGGGGTACCGAGTATGCCGTAGCAACCTTGGGGGAGGTGATCACTCGAGGAGGAGTACTTTCGTTGCGTTTTCGCCGGTTTATATAGGCCGATATATGATGCAATCCAAAATATTCCGAGTAAAAGTATTGTTTCATCTTGCTGATTCATCGCTGCACGAGGTAGCAAAATAGCTGAATTTGTGTCAATGTATTTCACTGGAAATCAATGCATTTGTTGATTGCATGTGACGCGGAGCGTGCAACGTTGCACGCTCCGCGGCGAGCGCTCCACGCGTTGGCCGTAAATACTGCGAACACAAGAGGAGCGCAGTGTGTTCGTAAGTTCGCAGACGCGAGCAAAGTGAGACGTTGGTGTACGTCGTTCAGTAAACGCAAATTCATCGCTAGTCTAGCTCTAATCGAGAAGTATCAAAACTATACAGTGCTGTGGGATCCAAAAATGAGAAATTTTAAAATAAATTCTGGCGACGACATGTTCGCTTAACGTTCGAACGAAAACTGCGGAGCACTTGTTGTTCTTGAGTTGATGCGCGCACCGTCTCCATTTGAGCAGTTGCAGATGCATGGAGCAGAGTTGATGCGCGAACCTAATGGATACCCACCTTTAGAAACAATAGATTTTTTTCTCCTATCTATTGAGCAAATCTTCAATATACTCCAACTTATAGAGAAATCCGGAGAGTTTAATATTCCAATGGCTCTCTGTTTCATCAACTATGCCAAAGCGTTTGACTGAGTGGAATGGGGGACATGTTTGAGGTTATGCGCGATATGGGGATCCCAAACCACCTTATATTTCTCATACAGAGTCTGTACATGGAAGGCTCTTCGAGAGTAAAGTTGGACGATGAGCTAATCCTCAAATCTAGGAATTTGATTTGGAGGCTAGATGAGTTTTGAAAGCATTTGTACATAACTTCATGAAAATTTATTTGTCTACACGCTTGGCACTATGCTGCACCAAAAAGTTATTCAATTCAGTTTTTGCATAAGCAAGGTTAGGTTGCAGTGAGAAGCAGTGCTTATCAAACATTCAACTTTTGAATAAACCTGTTTGATTTAACTTAATGATTGGTTGATTGATTGATAGAATGAATAATTTATTTATTCATTCATTTTTAATTGATTTATTGAAAGAATGACGGACCGACTGACCGACCCAAACGGTTGACTTTTGATTGACTCAATGATTGATAAATTTGATCGTTAATACCGTAGTGACAAATAATAAGATCCAGTCGAACCTCAGCCGCTGTGTCAGTGCCGCCTAAGCACTTGATTTTGCATCCTAAGCACTTGGGACCTATACAAACACTGAATAAGGCGAGATAGGAACCCACGAAAGAAGAATATCGGAAGAAGAAGAATATTTTCGTCCGAAACTTTATACATCCTGAGTAGTTGTACCTGAGTACCTGAGTTAGGCAGGACAAGACCCTTCCCTCTACCCTAATAGTGATTGATTATGATAGTAAATCTTGTATATTATTTTTGTAGTATTTCCATGGTATTAAAATGGCTATTTTCCAATATGGTTTGTTTCTCCGCTAGCCTCGGGCAGCTCGAAGTTATTATTTGATTAAAATGTATGCTGGCTTTTTTTGTGTCGCTTGTATAAGAGATATTGCAACCAAAATGTAACGAATTTCAAGTCTCTAAGTCCAATATTTCGAGATTAAAGTATAACTTAGTACCTATTAAACAACGAAACGATCGAAGATGGAATAAAAAAACAGTTGGAGCGGGCCGATATTTCCCATCCCCACATCCGAGACCCCCCGAGATCTCGTATCCGCGAAACCTGCTCGAAGACCATGACAAATAAACACAAATATAAACCCTACCCCCCCACTCGACTTTTCAGGTCTATCAGCAAACGGGAGGAAGAGGAACGCGCCAGCAGCCGACCAGTATCCTGTAACCCCACTTGTATGTTTTAGGAGCTGCTCAGGACCAAAGAATCCGGACACGGACTTCATCCGCACCCTTTCTTTAGATTTGAATCACACATTTTAAATGTAAATGTAGCAATAAACCCTACTTTTAGCCAAAATCGGACTTCTTCCGTACCCTTTGATACTTGCTAAGAAACTACCCTATATAAATGTAAATGTAGCTTCAACCCACTGTTTTAAATCGTAAAAAGAATTGTATAAATGTACAATCAACCCTGCCACCGTCTTTGTAATTTGTGGTCCCGAGAAGGTTCGTTTGTTTTGAGTGCGAACGATGCGTTGCGATCGTGAGACGAAACAAGGGAAACAAAGAAGGAAACAAGATACAGGCTATAAATGTAGTCAACGGAATGCATGTCCAGCCTGTGGACTGGACACACTTGACACACCCAAATAAGCGTGCAATACCCTTGGTCAAATCCCTTCCTCAAGTGGTTATTTTTTGTAAATTTAGCCCCATTGTTATCAATGTTATAAGTAATTCGGAAAAACTGAACACCGAAATGCAGCTAATGCTCATTGCCCACCTAACTAGGACTAAACTGTCCCGTATCTAGGCGGGTCAGTAATACAACTTATGTAACAATTAGCCTAATTAACGTAAAAACTTTTTATTTTTATAATTAATGAATGTACTTAATTAAGATTGAATAATATATAATAATAAATAAATAACAATATAATACAAATCAAAACACTAAATTTGTAAGAATAATACATTGTAGGTAATACAATATAGCAAATGCACATATACGTAAATACGATTTCAATAAATAATAAATGATATATGGTATAAATATATTTATAATTTAATTGCATCATCAGATGCATACATTGCATACACAACTCTTAACTACTCAACATCACAGCATTATTTTACTCTTCTGGCAGAGGAAAGTTTTGGGAATGCAATTCTGTGTGTGTCGGGAATGAAATTTGTTAAGAGCATGGCAAGAGTTAAGGTTAAAATTGGTCCACCAGGGGGCGCGCTAGTTATATTTCAATCTCGAAATATTGGACTTAGAGACTTACAATTCGGTGAAGACATCAGCGTCTTAACCTTTCGGAAGTCCATGCAAAATTTTTGAAGCCCTCGAAAATTTGTTTGTAGATGGTGTGTGCAAGCATGCTAATATTTAATGGTGGCTTATTCAATGGCGGGATTCAATGACAGGCTTTTACCACAGTGGAGGAAGAAATAGAGCCGATAATTGCATAAATACAGATATAATACGGATAATACGAAAAACGCCGAGCGGCGTGCCAGGTGTTAATATAAGCAAAAAAAAAATATTGTTTAAAAATATACCATTTATTTTAATATCGCAAATGACCAATAAACTGGTGATCTATATAATAAAAATGAGTCGGGTTTTATGTATGTTACCTAATAACTCACGAGCGCCTGGCCCGATTTGAACGATTCTTTTTTTGTTTTGTTCGTAATCATTTCGGTGTTGCTATAGGATATAAAAAAATTGGAAAATCTCTCGGAAAAGTGAGAAAAATGAGAAAAACCAAAAATTATTTTAGTGCCGAGCTTGATCATAGATGGCGTTGTTTGACAAGAATAAGAATACGAAAAATTCGAAAATCAAGATGGCGGCTCGGCGCGAAAACTGACATTTGACAGTTAAGTTGAATTTTTTCATAGCGTTTTCGTGATTCTGAAGATAAATCAACTGAATTAACTTAATTTGTGTAATTCGTGAATGTTTTTCCAGGTTTAGCACAGTTATAATTTTTCACAGTTATACCCTTGCGCAGACGCTCCAATCTCAGCAAATTGACCGCTCCAGCAAGACGACAAGACGACAAAGAGACAGGAGGAACTGAAAGCGATGAGCATCGCCAAGAATTGAATGAAGCGGCACGGATCCGTAATGTTGCAGTGCGAAGACGATTGAATTTGAGACAAAACACATACAGAGAGGCATTCTAAATATTATAATCTGGCGATACAATACACCGATTATAAATAAGTGCAAATTGGAGAAATGGATCATTTCTGCCAATATTGCAATGCCTTGAAGTAACGCCACGAACCACTCGGTTTGTGTAGCGCAGGGAGTAAAATAAGACTGACATTATTGGTTCCACCACCAGAACCATTTCTATATAAAAACATTAATAACTGGCAGAAAAAATAACATTTTGACGCTGACAGTTAAAATTATCCAAATTTGAATCTATAAGCCGTGGTCAAATTTCGATCTAAGAGTATGTTTCACGATAAAATTACGACTCAAACCAATTATTACATTATTCGTATTTTTCATTTGTGACATATTTAAAAACTTATTAATAAATAAATAAACGTTGTAAAATAAATATACTTCATATTTCCTTGCTGAGCGCTATTTATTAATAAATTGCACCCGTGCGAAGCCGGGGCGGATCGCTAGTTTTAAATAAATAAATAAAAGATTTATGGCAACTACCTCAATTTGTAAGTATGATTTCTGAGTTAAATGATAAATTAATCAAATTTTGGAAAAAGTTGTAACTTTGCCTCTTAATCCCATCTATTTATACAAATTTATTGAACCAATTTTTACAAAACTTGACATCGCCCTTTAACAGTTTTACGTATTGAAAATTTCCATAATCTACCGCAAAGCTTATGGTCCTCAAAGGGTTAAATATTAGTTAAACCAATACATGTTTATAATGTAATTTTGGTTGTTGCAGGAAAATTGTGTTTTTTTTTAAATCCGTATACTCTTATAAGGGTCATTTGACCGAGTAGTGTGGGACCGCTTCTCCTTGTATATTTAACTCTTACCTGTATAGATAGATAGAGCTGCTTAAGTGTTGTGTCAAGATCTTTGCAGTTTCCACGATGGGCTGTGCGAAGGTCACGTCTCCGAAAAGATCCACAGCGCTGAGCACTTGCTCGAGGTTCGTTACGTCCAGACTTTGTCCGCCTATGTAGTGTTCTCTGATGAGCTCGGCCATTCTTGTAACTTCGTCGGTGGACGCTTCTAATCTCCAGCGATCGGGGACTACAAGGAGGTCGTCTTGTACTTTCTGTGCTACAGAAGCCGCGGTCGGACCGAACATGAAGTATTCTTTGGAGGAATAACCCAGGATGGTCGGAACGTCGCTGCTCAAGCCACTTTCTATGTAATGTATCGGATGTTGATTATAGAATGCTTCTACGTTTGAGAATTCATCTTCAACGACCGGTACGAATATTAAGTCTTCGTATAAACCGCCTTGGTCGGCTTCGACTTGAGCGGCAGCCTCGACTAAGGCATACGCGTCTATTTGTCTAAGACTCTGGGCAAAAGTTTCAGCGTTTGTTGAACTGAGGTTTAGTATTGCGGCTAATTTAGCGTTCATTTGTTCTGGATGTTTTTGCAGAGCGAAGTCGGTAAGCGACGTGCCTGATAGCGCGATTACGTTGTGGAATAGTCCACGTGCCATCGGTGAAGTTTGAAGATGCGACACTGAAGCGCCTCCAGCGCTGATTCCAGCGATCGTCACCCTTTCGGGGTCGCCGCCGAAATGACGGATGTTCTCCTGCACCCACTTCAAACCCAGAACTAGGTCTTTCATCGCCGCATTCCCAGGAACGTCCGCCGTGCCCAGACTGAGAAAACCGAACACCCCTACGCGGTAGGACAGCGTAACCAGAACCAAATCTTCGTTGATAACATTCTCATTCGCCCGGCTGTTAGAGCCAGCGCTGAACGCTCCACCGTGCACGTCTACGTATACAGGCAGATCGCCGTCCATATCAGGAGAGAACACATTCAAGTATAAGCAGTCTTCAGAGCCATGAGACTCGGCAGAACGTTGGACGCATGCTGGTTTTTGATTGATGGCTTCCAGTACTTCGGTCCACGGTTCATTTGGAATCGGATCCTAAAATACATAAATAGATAGATAGAGATTCTTTATTGCACATTTTAAGAAACAAAAACATACAAAAGGCTTATTGCCTAAAATACAATCTCTTACAGCCAACCTTGGTGAAAGTAAAATCAATAAATAAATCAATAATAGTTCTTCTTATTTCAATGGCTTCCCGGAGCATGCGAGGAAAGTAGAATTGTTAAACAATTCTACTTTTCTCGCATGATCCGGGAACCCCGAACTTCAATAGAGACGACGGTTACAAACTCTCTTCTACAAGGAACCCTCTTCTTAAAATGTTCCCGCCGCCGAACGCCGAATGCAAGGACGTAAGACAGGATAGTGAGTGTTGTGTGCAAGACGGATTTTCGAAATCTGCACACTCCGAGCCCGGCCCCCCACCACCTCCGCAGTGGCGGCAGCGGTATGCGGCCTACCCGCAAAACAACGGATTGACCGCTCTTTCAGTCTACCCTGGACAACGGCGGCTGCAACGTCATTGAAACGTCGGGTGCTACAAATTTCATGCTGTAAATTCGTTTCTATCCTATTTATAATGTCAAACAACTACGATAGTCTTCGATTTTATATTATATGCATTATATTGCTGAAAAAGTATTTTGGGTTAAAAAAGCAAAAAGAAACAGATTGCATTAGAGTATAATTATGATGTATGCTGAAAAAATGTATGCTTATCTTTACGTAGGTATAAATCGTAATCCTAATGTAAAGTAATCCTAAATTTGTAATCCTAATCCTTTGTAATCCTAATCCTAATGTAAAGGATTAGGCCCTATGGACCTAATCACATTAATTTTATGATTGAATCGCGAAAGCCGCGCCCCGTGACCGTTGGCGGTCCACGAACGCAGTGTGTGCTCCGTAAGAAGGTTTAATTTGAACTGAATGAGCGAACCGTCTGTCCGCTCCAGGGTTGGATTCAGGCCCTCAGAAAATTATTGTCTATGGAACTTAAAAATTATACTTGCCTAAAATTATACTACGTTTCGTTTATTGCCGATTCTGTATTGAATTAAAACAAAATTGCATTCGTTTTTTTTTCATCAAAATAGCATATATTAAATATATTTACAATTACAAATATTAGATACAATTACAATTACAAATATTTACAATTACATCTCCTCTTTCAACGCGTTTTTTCTTTGGTGTTGAAACACAAGCCTTTCCATCGTCCTCGCTTTCACTCATCATTAAAAATTACGACCACAAAATATATTTTCAAAATTGTCAAAGCACAAGAAACAACAATGTATACACACACACACTCTAATTATGTCCTTTATCTGACAAAAATGTTGAAATCTCTTTCAAATTTCGTCAAACTTCAAATATTCGTGCGAGCTAGCGGCTTGCAGTAATTCGTAAGAAGGTGGTACTCTAAAAAAATTTCGCTATGCCATATCAATTATCATTGCCCACACAGCATTATCACGCACGCGATGACAAGAATAGTAAAACATTACGAGGGGAATTCCAGAGCTTGTCATTGCCCGATTCGATGTTTCCATACAGACAAAAATTTCTTTGTATAATAATAAAATAATATATCTTTCAAGTATAATAATAAAAAGCAAAATGACAACTAATAAAACAAGCTGGTCGACCTGAAGGCAAAATTATGGTATTTTCGTGTAGTATACTGGCATTACGATACCACATACTACACATTATGAAATTATGGTACAAATAGTATAATTATACTACGAAATCCAACCCTGGTCCGCTCTGTCTGCGTGTACTTGCGCTGGCAACATTATCTGCCGTTGCAAATGGCAACATTTTCTGCCTCTGCGAATGGCAACATTATTTAGCGGGCCAGTCTCTGGGGTTTACAAACTGCTGTGGTGAAGACGCCACAAACTAAAAAATTTCAAGCAAGACCAATTCACTGATTCAGCATATGAAGACGAATAGATGAGTAGGAACTTACCTGAAATAAAACTGTATATTTTTCTAAAAATGCGTTTTTTTATTTATTTATGTGAAAATAAATAATTTCTGAAATATTATTACTGTGGTTGAAAAAAATATGTTAATTATGTTTAAAGACGTTCACATATTTATTATCAACTTGTATATTTTAAAACAAATTTAAATTGTGCTACGCATGAATTTAAAACACCTTTATTTAATACTTTTTCTATTAATCTTACGTCCTGACCTTAGTGTGACACCCTGTATATGGTTTCAACCCTTATCTAACTTCTATTTTTGTTTAAATGGCGTTAATATACATTTTATTAAAAAAAATGCAGCAAATCATTTTTGGTTAGGTTTTGAGGCCAATTACCACATTGTGCGGCATCAACCGTAGGTTTTCACGGCAAAAAACGTATGTGGGCTCAAGGCTGACTTGCAGCTAGCAAAACATGTCTGACTGCAGGGGACACGAACTACGAACTACCCCCTGAAGTCAAAGCATTACTAACCGCAAATCTCAGCGGTCCAATTGGAGGCGTAGCAAATGGTATTCCCCGAAAGCTGCGATACTCTTTTCCTCTGAACGTAGTCAGAATTTGCCCTTGCACTGGACCCTGTGCCGTATCCGTCACAATGAATCCAACGTCCTCTCTGGTTTGTTTCCATGTTGTGCCGTTTCTTAACACTGCAAAGAAAGTGAAATATACAGATCAGTTACCAACTATCTCCTATCATCAGCTCAGTTACCAACTATCTCCTATCAACGCGACTTCGCCTGCTTCATCTTACCGGTTGTCCAGTAACACTAGCGTTGTCAACTACAACGGGCGAGCCCGTCACCTCAGGAAGTTTTAACGATTAGTCGTTCTATCTCCCTGGAGTGAGCGCAGAAGACTTTGACAAAAAAGGCTCATGGTTGTACTGCCATACCCCAGAACGGCAATGGTCTGGGGTATGGGAGTACAACCATGAGCGATGTGGACTTCTTCAAGTCTCTGTTGCGGGGAGATTACGACAGCAATAGTGTGGCTCACGCTATTGGCCTTCAATGCCAGAATGATTGGACAACAATTGGAGACTTTTGCATTCCTCCTCCAATGCACTGGAAAGTAATGTTGTATGACTCTAGAAATGCAGCTCCAGAGGACGCCAGAGATGCTGAAATTTTATTTAAATGCTTTTCAACATACGCTTCAGCATATTCTATCTGGCTGCAAGGTGGCCTTAGATCAAGGACGGTACACTTACCGCCACGACAAAGTCCTTGCTGTTAATCGCGATGTAATTAGCCTCTCAGTGGCTTGTGCCAACAAGGGTTTGACAGTACCCTCCAAACACCCAATACAGTTTGCGGGATGGCTCTAAAGGCAAAAAACAGTTCACTACAAAACCTTTCTCAATAATCGAGAAAGTTTCATTGGATTCTGGAGGTCGATTCGGTCTCTAAGCAGTATAAATTCCCTGAAAGTCTCGGATGCACAGCCCTGCGTCCAGATATAGCTCTTTACTGTCTATCTCGTAGAATTAACTGTTCTATGGGAATCAAATATTGCAAAAGACCACGAGTACAAATTAAATAAATACCATGATCTCGCAAATGCCGTCACCCGGAACGGCTTCACTGTTCACCTTCACGCGGTGGAAGTTGGCGCTCGTGGCCTGCCAGCTAAATCTCTATTTCACCTCTTAAAAGATCTTGGTCTTTCCAGAAAAATAATCAACTCTTTCCTAGAAAAAATATCTAAAACTGCATTTTCCGCAACTCAAATTCTATGGCTTCGAAGGAGGAGTGAATGGGCGGTAAGGTGAACGCTCACATGTGGTAAGACAGCTGTCCTAAACCTACCATAGCCGGTCGTTAGTCCAGAATCAACTGCTCACCCCCCAGAAGTGTAATAACACTATATGATGGGCTCGACTGCGGTTGGTGAATTCCATGGCAGCTCCGTTTGTATTTTATTTATTATAGGCGTCCTCTGAGATCTGAAGACAACCTAGTGCTCTTGATCCCTGGCCACAGTATTGATTTTTACCCGCCCTCCTTCTCCGCACGTGAAGCCGCCCGTCTCTGGAATGCTTTACCCAAATGAATAAAATAAAATACAAACGGAGCTGCCATGGAATTTACCGACCAAAGTCGGGCCCATCATAATACTATTGTTACACTTATGGGGGGTGAGCGGTGGATTCCGGACTAACGAGCGGCTGTGGTAGGTTTAGGACAGCTGCCTTGCTACATGTGAGCGTACACCTTACCGCCCGTTGGAAACAAGGAAACCGTAGCTTACTAGCTAAGATATGCTAAGGATGTTTTTGTAACTAATAATTATCTTTTCGCTCGATCGCACTAGCCTTACGAGGTGAAATTTGTAAGCATTTGCTTTGCGGCGCTTCAATTACATTAACTCGATTGCGCACCATATTTGATATTCTTACCGCCAACCGTCATCACTTTTAATTACAGATGATTAGGTAATCATTGATTCTTATCTGATAGCTGCTATTTGATAAGACGCTATTTTGTATGATCGGTGGTTACATTATCTATAATCTGCTATATATTAGATTAGGTTTTCTATACTGTAGATAAGGGGCCGTCCACATATTACGTAATCACGTTTTTGGGATTTCCAACCCCCCCCCCCCCCCTCCCCCCCATATTACGTAATCAAATTAATTTGCGGAAAATGTGACGAATCGTTATCCCAGCGTTTGTAAAGTACTTGATGATGGAAGTGGAAAAAAACATTTTAGAATGCTTTTAAAAATGTATTTTATTAATTTAATGTAATGTATTATTACAAAAGTATTAGTATAAAATCTCAATCTCTTTGGTTTATTTTACAGATCCCAATTTTCAGACCGCAGTGGCTGTAAAGACGGTAACAAAGAGAAAATAGTAGATTGTATCACAAGGGAGCAAAATAATATTTTTACGGCGAGGGCGCTTTTTGAATCCAGAGCGAAGTGAGGGATTCTTTAGTAGAATCCTAAACGTAGCGAGGGATTCAAAAAAGCGCCCGAGCCAAAAATATTTTGCGCCCGAGTGATACACCTACTTTTCATCACCCTCTATGAGAAAATTTCTTGCCTCAGTTCTAATGCTTTCAGGAGTTAAATCTATACTTTCACTGTTAGTTGAAGAACTCATTTTTCAAAACAAAACAATAAATTTCTTACAATCCGTGAAAATTGTCGAAAACGCGGGCGACAAAAACAATTGACGTTCGCGCGTTTTTAATTTCATTTGTTTTTTTTTTATTCAGCCGGCGGCGCGACTAGGGGCCGTCGTACCAGCCAGTCTTTATTCAAACAATATTTGCGTTCGATTTCTTCGGCGCTGAAGACTAAGATGTTCCAAATTCAAAAAGTGAGCCGCAAAGGTAATTGCGGCGCACTTTTTTTTCTTATAGAAAATACCACTTTCTTATAGAAAATACCACTTTTGGGCGCACTTAAAGGCGAACCAAGTCGTCCTTTTCGAATAGATAAGATAAAAAAATATTTAAAAATGCGATCTCTAAGAAAACGAAATAACTGAATAATGTTTAATTATTAAAAATGGCATTAAAGGATGTATGTAAATAGCTTGGAATCAACGTCGTTCAGGATGATTTTTCAAAGTTAAGGGATCCCTTAACCTTTCGGAAGCCAATCATTCCACGCAAAATTTTCGAAGTCCTCGATTTTTTTTTTGTAGAAAGTGTGTGCAAGCATACTAATATCACAGATTACACTGAGATATACCCATTCTGTTCAGGGTTGGTCACACTCACGGGTCAACACATATCCGACGGCCTCCACGCATGAAATGCGAGCCTGGGTAGGACTCTGGCCTTATTGTTAGTATCCCCTGGGAATCAACCTTCTGGCGCTCCTGGACGGTCTGCGCACCGTGCGGCATAAGCCAATCGATTGCGCACTCTGACTAACAGTCGGGGGAGTCTGGAAGCAGTACTGTTTCCTATAGAGCGGGGGTGGTTGCGGACCTTACGGCGACTGCTCTTGAAACGACCATCGGTTACCCGATCCTGGGTGAATAGCCCCGGCAAAGGATGCCGTGGTCCGCGATAGATTCGGTATACACCGTTTCACCGCTTCGTAAGGTAGAGGACCACGCAAGCGACCTCGAACTCGTAACTAATCGAGAGACTGGAGTAATCTGGTCGCAATTGGAAGTAAGGGCGTGAGTGTAAGCCCGCTGGGTAGCACACCTGGCTATCTCGCGGTTAAGGCGTTGGCCTCTTACGGGTTTGTGGCGGAGCTAGACGGTGGACTGTTTTGTCCAAGTCTTCTGCGCTCACTCCAGGGAGATAGAACGACTAATCATTAAAACTTCCTGAGGTGGCGGGCTCGCCCGTTGTAGTCGACAACTCTAGTTGTGCTAATATATAACTGTGGCTTATTTAATGGCAGGCTTCAATGACAGGCTTTTACCGCAGTGGAGGCAGAAATAGGGCCGATAATTGTTTGAATTCAGATTTAATACGGATAATACGAAAAACGCCGTTCGGCGTGCGTGGCCACCCAGGGGTTAAGGATTCATTCACTGGAGACACTACCCTATCTACCCACATCGCGCGTGCGGCGTATCTTCGGCGCGGCACTGCGCTAATTCCGTACAGGTTTAGACCAAAACAAATGCAATGCGGTGACCAAAGTTGATTACGTAATCAGGACAAGTACCCCGCCCCCCACGTAATCAAGCGTTAAGGATGATTCATGCTACACCGGGCCGGGGCCGGGCCGGGCCCCGGCCGGGACACGGTCAGATATCTATAGTATACTTTTGTATGAAGCAATTCATGCTTGGCCGTGCTCCGGCCGTGACCGGTCGTGCCACGTCCGGAGCACGGCGTCGAAATGGCGGTGGATATTGTTTTCCCGGCTCCGGTCTGCTAATCGTTCAATGGGAGAGATATGCTTCAGAAATCTTGAATTTTGTTTGGTTAAATCACGTTTTATTTTTCCAAGAAATATGCTAAAGCATTCTTTAGACATCCTAAAATAACCGTAAAATTTGCTCTCATCATCTATTAATTCCTTGTAGAGCGTGGCGAATTCTCCCTCCGATTGTCGTTTTCTCCAGGCTGGATGTACACTCCATCTTCTTTTATTAGATTCAGTTCGTGTTTCCAATACTTCGTCTTCAAAGGCAATTGCAATAGCTGCCAACTCAAGTTGTGAAAATTGCATTAATAACACACTTATCAATCAAGCGAAAATAGAAATTAAAAAATATTATTATCACCAAAATAGATGGACGCAACACTAGTTAGATAAGTCCGCCATTTGTGCATAAATTGTCTTTTTTATAAAACCAGCGTAATATTCATTAAGTTATGTTTTTATAGCACAATAAAGTTATTCTATTCTAGTATATTCTACTAGTTATCGCGGACACGGCCGTGGGATAAATAAACTCGGAAACAGCCCGGTCACGCCCGGTGTAGCATGAATGACTGGCCCGGCCGGAGCACGTTGGAAACGACTCGGCCGGGGCCCGACCCGGCCCCGGCCCGGTGTAGCATGAATCATCCTTTTTAGCCTCAACCTCGGTGATTGCGTAATATGTGGACGGTCCCTAAGTAATAAGCGAAATATAACAATCTCCATCCGTCCTAGTCTTCCTGGATTTCATTTTTTATTTGTCTATTCATATAATTATTACCAATAGAAAATAAATCGGTTGTGTCGCCCCAAGACTTCAGTTCTTTCCCGGCAAGTAGCCAAGGACGGATTTCACCCTGAATATTAATTTCATAAATAAAATTGTTCTTTTCAACAGAAGACTTTCCCCTCAAATAGCCAAGGACTGATTTCATTTGAATCCTAATTTCATAAATAAAATCGGTCGCATCATCCCAAGACTTTCCCTGCAAGTAGCAAAGGACTAATTTTATCTGAATATTAACTTCATAAATAAATTCGGTAGTGTCACCCCAAGACTTTCCCGATAAGTAACCAAGGACTGATTTCATCTGAATATTAATTTTATAAATAAAATCGGTCGTGTCACCCCAAGACTTTCCCGGCAGTAGCCAAGGGCTGATTTGATCTGAATATTAATTTCATAAATAAAGTCGATGAGCGCCCTCTCTCGGCCGACAGTCGAACACGGCTGAATCCTATTGCGACGCCTCATTGAGCGCCGTTCATTTCTCGGTTAAATTCGGGACTCTCAACGTTAAAATTTGATTAAAATAGGTATGTGGCGGAATATAAATATTATTAGAGCAGTTTGCATAGTTCAAAGTTCAAAGTTCAAAATTTATTTATTACAAAAAACCCGGCGAGGGTATAGAACTTACAATTAATAAATACATTTTTTATAATATTCATATTTTAAACATATCATAATATATCTGGCAAAAATAAAATTAAATCACTTTAGAAATCTGAAAGTCAATAAACTATACAAAATCAACCATTACATTGACTAAATATTAAAAAGAGCATTAAGAAATATCAAAAATAGAAATACCAAAAAAAAGAGTATAAATCTATAAATAAAAAAGAAAAAGTAATAGAAAGTCAAATCCATTGAATGATATCGCAAATAAATAAATCAATAATAATTATTATAATCAAGTAGGTAGTTCAATTTGGAAAGAATCAAATAATAACCAGAGTAAAAATATAAAAATAAAAATAAAAGCAATAATTCCTAAATTATGTTACATAATCAGTAAGTAAATTGTCTATAAAATGAAGTGTTCAGAATAGGATTAAAATGGAAGTTAAAAAAACAAAAATAAATAAAATAAACAAGTAGTCAATTGTGAATATAAAATTTTAAAAGTCCGTGCCATATAGACATTTTTGCAATAAAAGATCCTTGGTAAGTTTTTAAAATAGTGCATAATATGTTTGTATATTTTTTAACAGATATTACAACCAAAATTCCAACATGCTCAACAAGGCATCTGTGTACCAAGTCTCAAAGTCCAATATTTCGAGGATTATATATTACTAGTGCGCCCCCTGGTGGACTGATTCCAACCACAACCTTTTCAACCCTTGCCATGACCAAATGATGCCTGCATACCATACTTCAGCTCAATTGGATTAGCGTTTGGGCGCTATCGTGGAGGAATACATGATAGCGCCCAATCAGTTAATCCAATTGAGCTGAAATTAATCGCTGTAAGACCCTAGTCTTCAAAAATGTACGCGAGATGAGATGTCAACATTTTCTATTTTTTAAAGTAAACATACAATATGAAAAAAAAACATTGTATGCGATAATTGGCAATATGAGTAATATTTAGGATTTTTTAAAACTTTTAGTTCGGAATGTAGGACTAAGTAAATGGGCCTCAAACTTAGTTAGTTTTCTTTGAATACGTTTGGAGTTGATTTTCTGCACTTAGATATGGACAACTAATAAGTTATCCAAAAAAATATTCAGCGCAAAATTGAATTCATATGTTCGTCTTTAGTATGCGCTGGTCAGATTTTTCAAAACTTTTTTGACTTTCTTAATCTAAACGTCACAATAAGTAAGATTTTCTCGTTTTTTTACGTCGAATAAACCATACTTTCTCTCTTTAAAAGCCACTCAAAATAAATAATATTTAAATATTACAAATATTTAAATATTATCAATAATATTTAAATAATATATATAAAGAATATCAGGGGCTCAAAATAGATATTTCCGATTTCGTTTGGAAAAAATATTTTGCGCGTTCACAATATCTTCCCTCCTTGTCGGTTGGTTGATCGGGAAAGTTAAATGTATTCAAAAAAGCGAGGGGGGCAAAGGCAGTGGCCAAAGTATTAGCCAACGTGTATGTAGAGCGGGTACGAGAAAGTAAAGCGACTCAGAATGATACATACCGGCACTTTCCACACTGGCAAATATAATGCAAATAGTAATTAATATTACATTTATTAACAACCTCCGCATGGTTGAGCTGTGTTTAGCTGTACTGGTCAACTAGTTTCTGAAACCATTATCTAATTTAAAATATAATGAAACTGAAATATTTCAACACGGCATATCACGATGATTATTTTTTCTTTATCTTAACTATCGATAAAAAAATCGGTTGTGTCACCCAAGACTTTCCCGGCGCTTGCCGGGAGAGTATACTTAGCAAAAGGACTGATTTTATCCGAATATTAATTTCATAAAATAATCGACAGCAAACGAACCCGGTTAAGTTTCATTGCGATGGCTCAGGCGACGTTCGTTTAACCCAGTTGTTACTGAAACTTTTTTTTATCTCGTATCACAGTAGTTTTTTAGTATTATTACCTTGATGCATAAAGTAAAGATGGAAAAATAATTTAAAAATCTGACTTTTCAGGAAAGCTTGGAAAATGAGGATTATTTTAACGATCAGTAAAAATAGGCAGGTAGGTTAACGCTCATATAACTACTATATTGTATCCTATTTTAAATGAATGAAACACAGTTATTACTATGAAAAAGGCTTTATTATCTATCTATCTATATATTCTATATCTACCTAGGTCATAAATTTATTAAAAAACGTGCATAAAATAAATTTCAATCACAAGCTTATTTGTATACACTTACCGTTTTGAAGACATAGTGAAAGTTAATTACGCTAATACGAATTAAAATAGAAAAGTACTTTAAAATTATGATAATAAGATAATTATCTATGGACCGAAACACTGTCAAACGATCTCTGCGGCGATTGGTAAACAATAAGCAAAAGTTATCTGCTCGTTATTATTTTTTAATTGAGGGTATTCCCCATACTTTTTTTTGATCTTTATAAAGATCGGTAGTTGTAAACGGGTTAAGGGCGGGTCTGGGCCAACCGCCAACAAATGGCGTTGATATGGCGGGGTGTGCGGCGAGAGGCGGCGCCGGCTCCTGCACCCGTCGGGCCGGGACTGCCTCCCGGGCCCTGACTTGCAGACACACCAAAAATTACATCACCAATGAACGACGCTATCGCGCGACAATCATTGAAATTTAGAGAGAAATTTAAAAATGAGTAGCTTGTATACGAGATATTACAACCAAAATATCACAATGTGAATTTGGTCTAACAAGGCATCTGTGTACCGAGTCAAGTCTCTAAGTTCAATATTTCGAGATTGAAGTATGACTAGCGCGCCCTCTGGTGGACCGATTTCAAATACAGTCTTTTCAACTCTTGCTATGACCAAATGATGGTTGCATGCCTAATTTAAACTCAATGGAATGACGCGTTTGGGCGCTATCGTGGAGGAACACACAGAGGCAGACACACATAAAGACACACAACCAAAAATCGGGGTAAGTAAGCGGACTAAGGTCAGGCTGGTTCGAGCTATGGTTTTCTCGATCTTTCTCTATGCATCGGAGACATGGACACTGAAGGCTCGGATACGCACCAAACTCGATGCACTGGAGATGTGGTGTTGGTGTAAAATGCTAGGAATTCCATGGACAGCACGCCGCGCCAACAAATCTGTCCTGGAAGAACTCGGCATCCAAGTGAGGCTCTCCACCGTATGCATGAGAAGGGTCCTGCAGTTATTCGGTCATGTTGCCAGGAGAAACCCAGAGAATCTGGAGAAAATGCTTTCCGGGGGTCAAGTGGAGGGAAGAAGAAGCAGAGGCAGATCACCGGCCAGATTAAACGACCTCATTAAAGAAGTTACAAAAGGGTCAATACAATCTGCGACCCGCCATGCAGAAGACAGGTTAAAGTGGAGGAGCCTCGTAGGCAAACTGTTGTCTAGTGGCCACGATCCTCAGTAATGAGGGAACGACGGAGAAGAAGTGACGTAGCATGAGTCATTTTTACTAAATTGTTGTAAACAGTCAATCCACTGATATCCGTTGATTAACGGTTATCAAAAAAGAGTGATTAGCAGTTGATATTTTAAGGGTGCCGTTGATTGTAAAGTCCTTTATTAAAATTAAAAAGAAAACATTAAGGACATGCTAATAAGATCTAGGACGGGTGTTACATGCTTAATCTGGCATCAGTTCAGTCCGCGACTTTGATCATGAACTGACTGACTATCAGCGCGATAAACGATCTTCTTGTCGGTCTGACAAACGTGACGGACTGAATTGATGCCAGATTAAACGTGTAACACTCGTCTATGATCCGGCCCAATCCGAGGGCCACGACTTTTCAATAAGATTTCACGACCCATTAAAATGACTTACAAAAGTAGAGCCTTTTTGGGTCCGATTGCGTTTCTTCGTGAACTAAATTGAAAAATGGTTCAAGCGAACGAAACAGAGCGATACTTTAGAGCAGTGATTCCCAAAGTTGTATATATGGACCCCCAGGGGTCGATTTCCAATTGCAGGGGGTCCATGTCAGCATGAAAAAAAAAATGGGGTGCATAAGATGTCAATGGAGGTCCACGTTAGCGGACCCCATCTAGGCAGGTTATAAACATTTAGGAGTTCCGTAAATGTCTATTACTCAAACAGATTGTGTGTGCAGCATAGTATTTTAAACTTATAACAATAGCAATAAACAAACGCGCGCGTCACAAGTAGGTATCATGGGAGGAAATCAACATTTAACTCAAATTGCATCACTAGTCGATTGAGGAGGTCTGCGAACATGACTAACGAGGGGAGGTGGGAGTGAGGTATGTGAAAAATGCGCTTCAATGGATATCCGTCCAAGCGATTAAGATAGACTACATGTGAGGTAGTGCACATGTGCAGTTTTGTGCGGCTTTCTCAAATGCTCCGTACTTCAAGACCGTGGACGCTTAGAAATGAACAACTAAATATTGCAGGTACATGTTTTTACTGTTCTTTTTACTCTATATGTCACATCAGTACCTACTGTTGCAACTATCAATTAGTCAGCTTTGGTTCCTCCGAGTCAGCCCTCTTTAAGGTTCATTCGGGGGTGTAATCTATATCCTGCTGTAATATTTCGAGAAGCGGAAATATTACAGCAAGATATAGATGCACTTTCAAGATGGGGCTCTGTCAATGACATGGAATTCAACACTAACAAGTACTCTGTTTTAAACCATCACTAAGAAGAAAACATCTTGCTTTTTCCCATACATAATAAACGGGTCAATTTTAAAAAGGTCAACCGAGGTCAACCTGGGAATTACATTTGATACGCAGTTGAATTTCCGTGCACACATTACAAATATTTGCAATCGTGCTAGCAAAATGGTCGGTTTTGTTATTCGCATATTATTATGCAAACAGTTTAATAATATTCATGTAATGTTTCTACTATATAATTGTTTAGTCCGTAGCATACTTGAATATAACTCGGTCATCTGGTGTACAAGTGAAAGCAAATACATTCAGATGGTAGAGCGTACCTATTCAAAGAAATTTTTAAAGATATATTTATTACAGAAAATACAATATTTATCCATACTTATTTCCGTCCGATTTTGTGCTAGGAATGGTAGGATACAACAGTCTTGAAACGCGTCGATATATTTCACTAATTATATTTGCATATACATTAATTCAAGGAACTATTTATTTGCCAGAGATACTATGTAAGTTTGAATTGTACGTACCGGTAAATTACACAGCGAGGAGATCGCATCTATTGTTTAATGTGCCGTACTACCATACAAATATTTTTGTATACAGGCCAGTGGGAAGGGTTATAGCTCTTCTTAATTCCTTACCCACAGAAATAGATATCTTTTGTATATCCCTTTGGCAGCTAAAAAGGCAACTCCCTGCTATCTTATGTTTATCATAATCTGTCTTTTATTTAGTTTTATATTTTTATGTTTTTTTCTTGTCAATGTTAGCATTAATTTAGTTATGTAGTCATTTATTTTTAGACTTACACTCTAGCTTTAATATTCAAGGGCGAATTGAATTCATCTGTAATGCCCTTGAATACTATTTGAAACTAATAAATAATAAATAATAAATCATCAAAAACACATTTAAAGGTAATATACTTGAGGAAAATTCAATAATAACCCTTTCAGGCCCAAACGTTTTTTTTCTAAACCCATGTTTTTCTGCACAGCAAACGAAGGGGTTCTTAAAACGGCGCAAAAATATGTTTTATTGCATCGTGCAATTCATACACGATCGCTTAGCGCGGGTCTCGCCTCACGGATTTGAATCGATGAGACGCGGGGATTTTTTAAATGAATGTGCACAAATGATCAATGATGATGTGCAACTAGAGTTGTCAACTGCAACGGGCGAGCCCGTCACCTCAGGAAGTTTTAACGATTAGTCGTTCTGTCTCCCTGAAGTGAGCGCAGAAGACTTGGACAAAAACAGTCCACCGTCAAGCTCCGCCACATGTCCGTAAGAGACCAACGCCTTAACCGCGAGATAGCCAGGAGTGTTACTCAGCGGGCTTACACTCACGCCCTTGCTTTTAAATGCGACTAGATTACTACAGTCTTACTACTATTACTACAGATTACTCGATTGGTTACGAGTTCGAGGTCGCTTGCGCGGTCTTCTCCCTTACGAAGCGGTAAAACGGTGTATACCGAATCTATCGCTGACTCTATTCACCCGGATCGGGTAGCTGATGGTCGTTTCAAGAGCAGTCGTCGTAAGGTCCGCAACCACCCCCGCTCTATAAGAAACAGTACTGCTTCCAGACTCCCCCGACTGTTAGTCAGAGTGCACAGTCGATTGGCTACGCCGCACGGTGCGCAGGCCGTCCAGGAGCGCCAGAAGGTTGATTCCTAGGGGAAACTAGCCCTAAGCCCAGAGTCCTGCCCGGGCTCGCACTTCATGCGTGGAGGCCGCCGGATGGGTGTTGACCCGTGACCCTGTATGCGCAATATCGTGTTGGACGGGCCTTAAGGCGACTACCTCTCTCTGCAAATAGTGATAAACTGACATTTTGCGATCAAATTTATGGGCCTCCCGCATGCATTTAACTATTATAAAAAATATGAATCTTGTAGAAAATTTCGTAATATTTTGTTCTACGATGCAGAATTTCATTATTTTGATTTTATTCCTAATCAAAATAAATAAAATCTGAAGTCATCACTTTTTTGTAAATTACATTTTTCTTGGCATCTACAAAGTCTGGCAGGGGTCTGCGGAAAACAGCAAGTGGGACAAAAAGTTTGGGTACTACCTCTGCGTTAGAGGGACCCTATTAAATTATAGGGTCATATAGACAAAGAAACGGGTTTATTTTTCATAGGTTATGCAAATAACTTAATGAAATCAAATAACTTAGGAATAAAATAGGTCATGCAAATGATCAGGCTCTAAATTTGCTAGATGGCGCATCGTGCTCAGTGCTTTGTATACTATTTAATTTTTCATTTTCATGTTTTCCCACATTTTTTAAAATGAAAAATTGCTTACTTGCTCGTACTGATACACCCACCTTCAAGGATGCTATTTATTTAAAACTCACCCTGTATAAAATCAATGCTTCAAGGTTCATGGTCAAAAAGTCATTAATGAGACTCACTGTTTGTTTCTCTACTTTAATTTTCAGAATATCACGTTAGGTTTTGGGTATTTGCTCAGCACCCGCCCTTAAGTATTTTTTTATCAATAGTTAAGATAAAAAGAATCATCAAGATAATCACATGTCTTGTTGGAATATTTCCGTTTCTATATATTGTAAATTAGATGTTTATTAAAAACGAATTGATCAGTACAGAAACACAGCTCAAACATGTGGAGGTTGTCAATAAATGTAATATTAATTACTAGTTCCATTATATTTGCCAGTGTGGAAAGTGCCGGTATGTATTATAGACCAAGAGACAGCGACAAAAAAGTGCAAGAGTTTTGTAAAAGTTGATAATTTCAGATCAGAGAGTATTTTGCCCATAGTATGTATGCTGGGGTAGAGTCAGCAGACCGTACTCCGGGACACATGGCGTTGGCATACTAGGAAAGGTGTAAGTTTAATTAGTACCCCTAAAGTGTTTTGGAAAAGCTGAAAATTTATCAGCCGGATGCAATACAGAACTCGAAACAAATGACGTCTTGAAACAAAAACGTCTTGACGAACGCCTTTGGTTGGCGAATTTTCAAACGTTTGGGGTCGAGTAGCCGACATCTGGCGACCATATCCAAGCCCTTAAGACTCGTGACGTATTCGGTTCGATTTCAATGTTGTCCTAAGAGAAGCTACTGTCTGGTATACTGTGGTTACTCTGGTTACTCCATACATGTCACAAAAATGAAGTTCATTATATTGCGTGGCAAATAGACCGATGCGTAATAGTTACCGACAAATACGTACCGGCGTATTTGCAGGGACTTTTGTGACATGTATGGAGTAATGCTGACGCCATGCATTGTTAAGCAGTCTAACCATTTGCTTCGAGTTCTGTATTGCATCCCCTGATGAATTTTCAGTTTTTCCAAAACACTTTGGAGGTACTAATTAACATTACACCTTTCCTAGTACGCCAGCGCCATGTGTCCCGGAGTCTAGTCTGCTGACTGCACCCCTGCATGTTATGGCGAAAATACTGTCTGATCTGAATGTATCAGGTTTTACAAAACTCTTGTTTTTTTTTGTTGCTGGCTTCCTAACTATTATGCCACAATATTTTGTCATGCCCGCTCTATACGTTGGACAATGCTTTGGCCATTGTCTATGTCTTTCTCTCTTTCTCATGTCTGGGCCACATTGCCGGGAAATGAGGTTAATAACGGCGATGATGGGCGATTATGCTGCGGCCACACCTAAATTATTGTGATAATTAACGGCATTTCCCAGCAATGTGGCCCGGCGTTACACATTATTCACGCGTCACAGTGGTGATGACTCGCTTCCACCTTAGCGCTGCGGCTAAGCATTGGCCAGCGTGTAGAGCGGGCATTCTTCTTCTTCTTCTTGTTTTTCTTCTCGCTATCCACCTAATGACGGTGATTTCGGCTAGGTGGTTTCTCAATATATGGAACTCCCCTGCACCTCATGTGCGAGTATGGTCCGCCGATGCGTAAAAGGTCATTACCTCCAACCTGAGAAGGTAAAACAATCTGGCACCAAAAGCCTGTTGCGGTTTTTAAATGACACGAGGCTTAGTGCAGAACTATAGCAGGTAGCGAACACAATAGATCAGCAATGGCCGCGGTGTTACAAGGCTCATAAAGACCGTAGAAAATCCCCAAACAACAAATAAAAAAATACTCAATATTTTATCGGGAACTTGTTGTTAGTGGGGCAGCATTGAAACGAACAGACACAACACTCACAATGAGGAAACAGTAGCGACTAGTAAATTGTTCTATAAAAGAAATTTAAGGCAAAAAAAATTGTACGAAAAATATACATTTAATTAATAGAAAGATTGACCGCTATTATCTATGCAGATTTATCATCTAAATTCTGAAAAAAAAGAAACTCTATTAAAGTTAGGTCTGGCAAGCACTGTGGGGAACAAGAGTCTCCAGCCGCAACTCCTGCAGCTTTGCAACTGTTTGCAGGGAAATCTGTGGCTATGCATTGTCATGCAGAAGCAGTTGCGATGAGCGATTGACCAGCAGCGATTGACGGAGGGGCCGCAAGGGGGTTACCTTACTGTTGTACATGTGATCCTACTTTACACGTTTATTAAGGCATTTTTGAAAACCTCGCTAACTAGCGCCTTCTAGGGCAATTTCATGAAAATTATTGAGTTAAATCATGAAGCACATAGCTTCTTTTTTATGGTAGCAATACATAGCTATATTTAAAAATTTTTTTTTTTTAGTTTATTTATTCCAAAAAACCCGGTAAGGGTATAGAACTTACAATTAATAAATCATTTTTTTATAATATTCATATTTTAAACGTTAGAAATCTGAAAGTCAATAAACTATACAAAATCAACCATTACATTGACTAAATATTAAAAAGATCATTTAGAAATATCAAAAATAGAAATACCAAATCCAAAAAAAAAAAAAAGTATAAATCTTCAAATAAAAAAACAATAATAATAATAATCAAAGAGACCAATTTGGAAAGCATCAAATAATAATCAGAGTAAAAATATAAAAATAAAAGCAATATTTCCTAAATCATGTTACATAATCAGTAAGTAAATTGTCTATAAAATGAAGTGTTCAGAATAGGATTAAAATGGAAGTTAAAAAAAATAAAAAATAAATAAAATAAACAAGTAGCCAATTATGAATATAAAATTTTAAAACTCCGTGCCATATAAACATTTTTGCAGTAAAAATTCCTTGGTAAGTTTTTTAAATAGTGCATAATAATATGTTTGTATATTTTTTAATTCATCTGGTAACCTGTTATAAAATGTTATGCTTCTGTATTGAGTTGTCCTTTGAAATATGAGTATACATCGATTTGTGCCTTGTATTGTGGGAATGTATGTGGGCAAGAGTTTGGTGCTTTCCTTTATTTTTATAGAATTCGCACAGGCTTTCGTGAATAAGTATGGTATAAACGGTGGGGATCTTTAGTTCACGAAATAGTGGTTTGCAAGATTCTCTTCTATTTAATCCGCGTATTGCTCTCACGGCCCTTTTTTGTAAAATAAATACCTCTTTAATATCAGTGGCATTTGCCCACAATAAAATCCCATATCTCAAGTGGGATTCAACCAGAGAATAGTATGCACTCACAATTTCCTTTTCGTCCAATATTTTTCTTAATCTGGATACCGCATAGCAAGCTGAACATAATTTTGACTTAAGCTGGTCTATATGGGTTTTCCATGACATATTTTCATCGATGTAAATTCCTAGAAATTTAGTCGACTTGGCAATGTCGAACTGTTTTTCTTTTTTATTTGAGAAGTTTATCAACACTGTTTTGCTTAAATTTAGCGACATCTGGTTCGCTCTAAACCAATCATTGACTTCAAAAAATGTTTTGTTTATTAATTCCTCCTTTTTTGTTCTACAATCACTTTCAAAAATACACGTGGTGTCATCTGCAAATTGGACAGTTTTGGCACAAGTTATGTTAGTTGCTAAATCGTTACAATAGAGATTGAAGAGGAGAGGTCCTAATATTGAACCCTGGGGCACACCGATGTTTACTATTTCACATCTCGATTGCTCAGCCTTTTCCTCAATTCCATCAATTATTTTAATCTCCACCACTTGCTGCCTATTTTGTAGGTACGATTTAATGAGTGAATTAGCCACTCCTCTAATTCCATAATGGTATAGCTTATCTACCAAGGTATTTCTATTAATACAGTCGAATGCTTTGCTTAGATCGCAGAACAGTCCTGCTGAAAACATCTTCTTGTTTCGACTATTTTCAATCATGAAACATACAGACAATACGGCATCCTGTGTAGATTTTTTTGTCCGAAATCCATATTGACTATCTGAAATGACCCCAAATTTTTCAAGGAAACCATTTAGCCGTTTTTCGATGACCTTCTCCAAATTTTTTGAGAAATTTCTCAGTAGGGCTACAGGTCGATAATTTTCTACGCTCGTGGGATCTCCCTTTTTATATATCGGTATAATCTTAGCTATTTTATACCAATCTGAAAATAGTCCCTCTGAAAAGCTTAAATTGTAAAGATATGTCAGACAAGGTGCCAGTACACGTTTATGGATTTTAATTACGCTAACAGGTATGTCATGATTTTTAAACTTTATTTGTTGCTGATTTTATTAATTTTGAATAGTATTCCTTTTTCGCATTTTTAATTTTGTTTTTTATTTTTTTGTTTATTGTTACTAAAAATGTTATTGTTGTTATGTTATTTTTCATGTATCTCTTTTATCTTCTTTTTATTTTACATTTGAGTTTTAGATCCTTAGGAATATATGATTTATTTTTAGAATTGTTGTATATTTTTTTTGTTACTAAGGGGAATGAATTAGTAAAGCAATTACTTATTTTCAAATGAAACCAATTATACGCTTCATTGGCGCTTTCCAGTTTTTCCAGATAGCTCCAATTTATCGTCGACAACCATTTATTGAATAATGTGTGGTTGTTAATACCTAGGTATCTAACTTATTCTAGTATGTTCTCCTATTCTAACTTATTAGTTTCTAATACGTAAGTATTTAACTTATTATTCAACCTATTCTAACTTATTAGTATTCTAACTTTCTTGTAGTGGTAATCACTAGTATGATTAAATAAATTGTCAACTGTGATACAATGGAAAGAATGATCTGAAAGTTCGCTGGAGATGGTATTTCTATTAACAATATGCTTTCGTGGAAAGTTTACAAATATATTGTCGAGTAATGATCCTGATGAAATTCTTGATGGCTGATCCCTGAATTGAGGAGTTAAGTTGTATAATTTGGCTAAATTTATCATCCTTTTCTTATATTTAGAATTTTCCAAGAAATCAATATTAAAATCACCACACACACAGACGTATTTACTGTTACAAATTGAGTTTAAGAAATTATCAAATTTATCCAAGAAGAGCTCAACAAGATTATTCTCCTACACAGGTATTCATTTTTTTTATAAGTGCAGCAGCCATGTCATGGTGATACTTAGAACGGGTTATCATAATTAAATGCGTATAGAAAATTTTGTGTCTGTGCTGTTGACCGTTGAGGAGTTCCCTCGCTGGAAGCCAACCCTGGGTGCCGCAGCCCTGTCTTGGCGAAACTTAGACGAGCTGTCGTGATTGAATGCATATACAAAATTTCGTGTCTGAGCCTTAAAACGGGCTATCATAACCGAATGAGTAGTATACAAAATTACGTGTCTGTGCTGTTGACCGTTGAGGAGTCCCCTCGTCGGGAACCGACCCAGGGTGAAGAATCAGGCCATGCTCACCAATAAAAATAATACATTGTCATCGGAATTGAATCAACATGTACATTTTCAACTTCATATGATAATGTATTTGAGGAGTTTCCTCAATTTCTCATGGATCCTATCATCAGAATAGGATTTTGATAAAAATGGGTCCAATCTGCCTTTCAAATGAAAAAAAATATATTAAATCGGTTCATAAATAGCGAGTTCTGAGGTAACAAACAACCGAATTGATAACCTCTTCCTTTTTTTTAAAGTCGGTTAAAAAATGAAATCTGGGCCAAATAGTAAGACTAGGGCGTTTGGTGATTGTTTATTTCGCATATTACTAATCTAAATTATAGGAAACCTAATCTAATCTATAATACATTAAAGATAATTTAACAATATCGATTAATGGCCATTCAAAATAGTGTTTTAATTAAAAACCAGCTATCAGGTAAGGATACAATCTGTAATTTAAACTGATGACGGTTGGCGGTAAAAATATCAAATATGGTGCCATCGAGATAAGGCCATACAAGTGCCGCAAAGCACATGCTTGTCAATTCCACCCCGTAAGGTTAGTGCGTAAGAACGGCTCTGCGAAAAGATGATGCGATCGAGCGAAAAGATAATTATTAGACACAAAACATCTTAGCACCTAGCAAGTAAGCAAGGACGTATCCAGGGGGGATGCGCCGTCCCCCCCCCCCCCGAAGTTTTTTGAGTTAAAAAAAAAGTCGAGAAAAAATTGAGAATCAGGGAGAATCCGTGACTATATAATTTTGCTCCGATAATCTTATTCTTCCGTGGGTACCTATTCCGCCTTATATAGAATGCTTTAACTTCAAAGGAAATAGACCTAGAAATACTAGTCCTGAAGTAAGTAATGAGTAGGCTTGGGGTCAGGGCAAGTCCAGGCGGAGGTGAGGACTTCCTTTTCTTCTTCGTCTTCTTCTTCTTATTATTCTTCTTGTTCTTCCTCCTTTTCCTCTCCTTCCTCTTCTTCCTCTTCTTCCTTTCCTTCCTGTTCTGACTCTCGTCCCTCTCGTCCCTTCTTCTCAGGTGCCTTGTTGGGCCGAAATCACATTGTGAAATTTTAGTTGATATTAAACTCATAATATTTTAAGTAGTAGTCGTAAATATATTAGATATAAATAATCGTCGAAATATATTAGATATAATAATTCAAAATTCGAATTCGAAGGCTCACCGAGACCCGCGTTTAATATTTGATTTTGTAAATTGAATGAGATGACGTGCGTTCGAAATTCAAATTTTCATTGCTTCGCATCGCATATTGCCAGGAATTTTTGCCAACTGCTCATCGACTTGATTTGTTAAATAAATATTCAGACGAAATAAGTCCCTGGCTGTTTGCCGGAAAAGTCTTGGGGTGACACAACCGTTTTTTTGTAGTGTTAAGAAACGGAACAACATGGAAACAGACCAGAGAGGACGTTGGATTCACTGTGACGGATACGGAACAGGGTCCAGTGCAAGGACGAATTCAGACAACGTTCAGAGGAAAGGAGTATTATAGCTTCCGGGGAATACCATTTGCTACGCCTCCAGTTGGACCGCTGAGATTTACGGTTAGTAAATGCATTGATTTCAGGGGGTAGTTTGTAGTTCGTTTCGCTCTCAGTCAGACATGTTTTGCTAGCTCCAAGTCAGCCTTAGATTATGGTAGGTGCTTGGTAGGTGCGACTGTTGTACCTTAAAGTACTGGCGCACCTAACCCCCCACCACCCCTCGGTGCGCCAGTATGGGCAACAAATTGCTAATCTCCAGTAGTAGTAGTAAGTAGTAAAATAATGAAATTGTCGAAGCAATTAAGGTAAAAATGAGGCAAAGTCTAGCTTTCAAGAGATTCTAGCAGGGGTTCCATAAGGATCTGCACTAGGCCCCTCGTCTACACAATCTACACTGCAGATCTTCCTCTGCCGTAGGCGTTATAGTTAGTTAGTTAACGTGTCCGGGCCAGGTTAGGACACGTCTCTCCAAAAATATGCGTCCTGGGTGGTATTGTTGTTCGTCTCTTGTAGGTCCTGGTGTGTGATGGGGGTTGACATTTTCATCCTGCAGCAGTGCCGGATTAGCCACGTAGCAAGAGTAGCAAATGCTACGGGCCCCGCGCATTGGGGGGCCCCGCGCACCCACGCCTGCCTGAGCGTAAAATTATAGCTGCAGCCTGCGACAGGCCAATGGGAAACGTTAAATATAATCAACGGCGGGGCGCGGACCCGAGTTTGGCAATTAATATCTCCAATTTAAGAAAAAACGACCTCACGCACTATTTAAATGTGGTGTACAAAATCATCAGCTACGTATAGTAAAATTTTGAACTTCCTAAAGTGGGATTCTCGATGCCTGCTAGACCAAAGTTTGAGCGGCTGCCTCGCCCATTAAATATAATCATCGGCGGGGCGCGGGCCCGAGTTTCAGAATTAATTAATTAGGAGTTTTTATTGTATTTTATTTAGTATTCGTTAATAAAGGTGCGTCGTACAATAATGGCTGATCTGTCGGTGTGAATTATATAAAAAACGGTCTGATTTTACTTAGATTGTAGTTTTTGTCCACATTGCAAAATTTCACACAGTTTGTTGAAAAAGAAAATTGTACATACGTGTATATTTTTTAAACAACGGTGCCACTGTTGTAAATATATTTTATTTTTGCATTTATATTGTCGAATATGATAGAGACTGTGATTGTTGAATATTTCCTCAATTTAATTTTCTGCGGAGTTTTGGTCGTAGCTGTGGCGCCGAATTTTTTTATATCTCTTTGTAAACATTTTTGGATTACACGGTACCTCCAAAAATTATATTTTATTACCTTGTTTTAGGAATAAAAGGATCTATCAAAAAGTTCTATTTTATTTTACACCCTAAACTTAAGAACCTAAAGCAAACCAAGGGCCTTTTGAGAGAATTTGCTACGGGCCCCGCGCTGGCTTAATCCGGCACTGTCCTGCAGTCGTATGTTGCATCCGCTTTGTAGCACCAGCGGGCGAGATTGGCTCGGCATCTTGTCACACTAATATTCTTTATATATGAAGGGCCACTTCTTTTTCTACTCTACATAAATAATCTGCCAACCCTGACAAAGGATAAATATGTTTTATTTGCTGACGATACCTCCATTATTTTTCAAAACAATCCACTAACCTCACCAACAACTCTAATTGAAGATTCTCTTGGTACCATATTAGAATGGCTGAGTTCATTAAATTTGTACATAAATGCAGAAAAAAACGAAAATTATACAATATCGCCCAAGTCAACTGCAGCCCCAAGACCTTAATATCGACCTTAATGGAAAAATAGTAAAAACTGTGAGAGAGACTAAATTTCTTGGGATCGTCACTGATGAAAACCTTAACTGGAAACACTACTTACAACACTTATGTTCAAAATTAAATAAATATATATATATACATTCTTAAAATTCTAAAAATCAGTAGAGACTCGCCTAACAACATATTATGGCTACGTATATCCGCATCTAAAATACGGCATTATAATGTGGGGCAATTCAACAGAAGTCCAACGAATATTCAAAATACAGAAGTCCTGTGTTTGACTTCTAAACGGAGTAGCGCCAGACACTTCCTGCAGGCCGCTCTTCGTTAGCATGTCTATGTTGACTGTATATACTGGAATGTTGTGAATTCATTAAAAATAATCTATTCCTCCTAAGATATCTACTCCTTACGATGAGATCTACCTTCAAGGGCTACAAGGAATAGAAACCTCATAAATTGTCCCTCAGTGAGCACAGAAATGTGTAAAAAGGGACCTGAGTTCTGTTGTGTTAAATATTTTAACGCTATTCCACAAAACATCAAATCAATGCAACAACCAGGATTCAAACAAACATTAAAGCACTGGCTCAAAAATAAATGCTGTTACAGCGTGAATGACTTTTTAAACGATAATGACAAATAAATAATGTAACATATTTTTATTGTAATTCTCCAACCTTTTAAATTTTAAACATTAATATTTAATTCTAGCTCTAAATCTGACAAACCGTAGATAGCCTAATAATTACAAATTGACATTTTAATTTAAAAACAAACTGACATTTGATTTATATATAGTAATGGAAATTTACTAAATTTGTAGATAATAGTTCTAATTATTATTTTGTTAATACCTATGTCTAAAACGTAATATTTTCGGATTTGTATAGAAAAATACATATTGTACGCCTGATTGGTAAACTGTATAGCACATATAATAGTTAATAGTACCTATCCATTTTGTACGACCTACTTACAGTTCACAATAAAGAATTATTACAGTGTCCTTTGGCCCGGTGGTAGAAGGATTGGCCGGTGAGTTTAGACTCACCGCTTCCAGGGACGCCCGATTGTTTATGGTCGCAAACCAGACAGTCGAATATGTGCACAATCTTCCGGGAGGCTCCTTCTGTGTCCCAAATAGGTGTTATGACCATTATAGCAAGAATAAAAATGCAAAATTCTTGCTTTGCAATGGCCTTTTCTTCGAAGATGTCCATGGAAAGCAATGGATCCAGTGTGCAGTTTGTAGGAAATAAGCTCATGATATATATATATATATATATATATATATATATATATATATATATATATATATATATATATATATATATATATATATATATATATATATATATATATATATATATATATATATATATATATATATATATATATATATATATATATATATATATATATATATATATATATATATATATATATATATATATATATATATATATATATATATATATATATATATATATATATATACTAGCTGCGCCCAGCGGTTTCACCCGCGTGGTGATGGAAAATTGTGATAATGATGATAGAAAACCATACATCTTTATAAATTATAGCCTATGTGTTATTCTGATGTATATTATTGCTTATTGATGCTTATTGTAAAGTTTCATCAAAATCCATTCAGTAGTTTTTGCGTGAAAGAGTAACAAACATCCATACATACATACAAACTTTCGCGTTTATAATATTAGTAGGATAGTAGGATAGAATTTAAATTTCGAATGTCAATTTATTAGATTTTTTTCCTACTTACCTGACAGTTATCGTTATATTTTATATAATTCACACTATATCTTTATAAATTGAAGCCTATGTGTTATTCTGATGTGTAAGCTATATTATTGTAAAGTTTCATCAAAATCCATTCAGTAGTTTTTGCGTGAAAGAGTAACAAACATCCATACATACATACAAACTTTCGCGTTTATAATATTAGTAGGATATATATATATATATATATATATATATATATATATATATATATATATATATATATATATATATATATATATATATATATATATATATATATATATATATATATATATATATATATATATATATATATATATATATATATATATATATATATATATATATATATATATATATATATATATATATATATATATATATATATATATATATATATCCTTCTAGCCGTGTTCGGCCATAGCGACTGCATTGTAGATTCTAGTGACTTCTTTAGTCTTCTCAGAGTCCACATTTCGGAAGCAGTCAAGTGCGCAGGCTATATTATAGTGCACAGGTGGGCGCGCGACCACGGGTGCACTCTCTCTTCCTCCCTCTTCTGAACCCGATGGAACGGAGACCGTTACGACCAGAGAAAAGTTTGGATGCAGATAAAATAAAATAAATTAATTAATCGCCAACACAGCAATGGCTGTCATTGTTAAATTTGTACTCAATATTGCAGCTATTTTTTTCGGATTTAGTTCGTTTTTCCACACTGTCATTTATGAATTTGGTAATAAGGCTTGTGGCGATGTTTAAGGTTTTTCTGGAGCTATTGTAGAGATGACCGGTGACTTATTGGTAGTTGTTTTAGTAGGCGGTGATGTAGAATGTGCTCATGAAGAATGTGCTGGCATAGAAGGCGAAAAATGTATGTGCAAAGTTTGTACCAGCGACTAGTCCTAGACTGTGGGATTATTTTAATAATTGCTATAACTAAATATTATTAATGCTTGATTATTTTAAACAAAGTTTACCGTAGTCTGTATTAAAAACAATGTGGTCCACATTACTACTTATTACATATTACGTGCACTTGTTGCATGTTCCCAAAAATTTCAAGTTTTTAAAAATGGCGATTTTCGCCAAGACGTTTTTTTAAATACATAATTGTGATTGTTACCAAGTAATTATAGCACTAGTTGAAATAAATAAGGCTGACTATACTGTAAAATTTAGTTTTATTTGGAAAAAACCTCATTGTGGTCCATATTTGCAGCACCTACTATATGGACATATTTATATATTTATTTGTTTATTTTCCAAAGCATAATTAACCTCAGATAATTCCAAATTGTTAAATATTTTTCTAGTCTATATTATACATATATCCAATAATTATCTATACTTACTTATTATTACTAGGTTCTACTTTTTTAACAATTTTTACACCACATACTACATTATAAATAGGATAGAAAACGAATTTATCGCGTGAAATTTGTAGCACCCGACGTGACGGTGACGTTGCAGCCGCCGTTGTCCAGGGTAGACTGAAGAGCTGTCATCCGTTGTTTTGCGGGTAGGCCGCATACCGCTGCCGCCACTGCGTAGGTTATAACGGTGGTGGGGGGCCGCGCTCGGAGCGCGCGAATTTTGAAAATCCGTCTTGCACACAACACTCACTGTATCCTGTCTTACGTTTTTGCGTTCGGCGTTCGGCGGCGGGAACATTTCAAGAAGAGGGTTCCACATAGAAGAGAGTTTGTAACGCGGCCCCCCACCACCGTTATAACCTACGCAGTGGCGGCAGCGGTATGCGGCCTACCCGCAAAACAACCGATTATAATATCTATATAGATCTTATAATTCCGATCTTATAATTATCTTATAGATCTTATAATTGCCAGTTCCCGACACGCAGCTTCAGTCGGCGAGTTCCATGACAGCTCTGTTTTAATTGTTTCACTTATTGATTTTAGGATCCAATTCCAAATGAACCATGGACCGAAGTTCTGCAAGCTATCGATCAAAAACCAGAATGCGTTCAACCGCCTTCTGGCATGCCGGATTTATTGCCTCTCGGCTCTGAAGACTGCTTATACTTGAACGTGTTCTCTCCTGATATGGACGGCGATCTGCCTGTATACGTGGATGTGCACGGTGGAGGGTTCAGCGCGGGTTCCAACAGCATGACAAACGAGAACGTTATCAACGAAGATTTGGTTCTGGTCACACTGTCCTACCGCTTGGGGGTGTTCGGTTTTCTCAGTCTGGGCACGGCGGACGTTCCCGGAAACGCGGGGATGAAAGATCTAGTTTTGGGGATGAAGTGGGTGCGGGAGAACATCCGTCATTTCGGCGGCAACCCCGATAGAGTGACGATCGCTGGAAACAGCGCGGGAGGCGCTTCAGTGTCGCATCTTCAAACGTCACCGATGGCACTTGGACTATTCCACAACGTAATCGCGCAATCGGGTACATCGCTGGCCGACTTCTCTCTGCAAAGACACCCAGAACAAATGAACGCTAAACTAGCCGCAATACTAAACCTCAGTACAACTAACGCTGAAACTTTTGCCCAGAGTCTTAGAGAAATAGACGCATCCACCTTAGCTACGGCTGCCGCTCAAGTCGAAGCCGACCAAGGCGGTTTATACGAAGACTTAACATTCGTACCGGTCGTCGAAGAAGAATTCACAAACGTAGAAGCATTCTATAATCAACATCCGATACATTACATAGAAAATGGCTTGAGCAGCGACGTTCCGACCATCCTGGGTTATGCCTCCAAAGAATACTTCTTGTTCTGGCCGACCGCAGCCACTCTAGCACAGAATGTACAAGACGATCTCCTCATAGTTCCCGATCGCTGGAGACTAGAAGCGACCACCGACGAAGTCACGAGAATGGCCGAGCTCATCAGAGAACACTACATAGGCGGACAAAGTCTGGACGTAACGAGCCGCGAGCAAGTGCTCAGCGCTGTGGATCTTTTCGGAGACGTGACCTTCATACAGCCCGTCGTGAAGACTGCAAAGATCTTGACACAACATTTAAGCAGCTCTATCTATCTATACAGGTAAGAATTAAATTACGGTTTAACACTACTCAGACAAACGACCCATATAAAAGTATATGGATAAAAAAACCAGAATATTCCTTGTACAACCAACATAACAATATCAATATGTATTGCAATATTTAAAATTTAAACACCACCTGTTGCATACATTTGATGCAGCTGTACAACACTAATGTAATTGCGCTGTAGTTGTATTTTCGAAGAAACAACGGCAATGTTCCTTGAAATAAATTAGAATATTGCTTTCAAACCCGGTAACTCCCTAACATCCCTTGCGAGACCAACGGCCGACTCCCCCAATTTCCATGTTATAATTTTTTATATGTCAAATTTCAATGCGATCATTTATGATCGCTATGATTTTTATGATCCGTAGAGTGGTTTACAAGTTATGGTCGTTTGTATCAAGGTCGTCGACTCGCGTCGATTTTACGCGCGAAAATGTCGCGAGCAAAAGTGATAGCTGAATTTTTACTTCGCGAGAGGAGGGGTTAAGAGGTTATTTGCTATCTTTACAGCCATATTTATCTCTATGCCGAAATCAATAGTTTTGGTGTTATTTTATATTTTGTGTTTTTTTTTTAAACAAAAATCCTACTCTCTGACTTATTTTAGTGAATATATATATTTTTCGTATCTGTAAATTAAAATTACAAACGGAGCTGCCATGGAATTCACCGACCGAAGTCGGGCCCATCATATAGTGTTATTACACTTCTGGGGGGTGAGCAGTGGATTCCGGACTAACGACCGGCTGTGGTAGGTTTAGGGCAGCTGTCTTGCCACATGTGAGCGTGCACCTTACCACCCATTCACCCCCCCTTCGAAGCCATAGAATTTGAGATGCGGAAATCGCAGTTTTAGATAAATTTTCTAAGAAGGAGTTGATTATTTTCCTGGGGAGACCAAGATCTTTAAAAAGGTGAAACAGAGATTTAGCTGGCAGGCCACGAGCGCCAACTTCCACCGCGTGAAGGTGAGCAGTGAAGCCGTTCCTGGTGACGGAATTTCCATGGATCTCGACAAATAGCCGTACATTAATAAAATAAATAATGATAAAATTTCAGAATAAATAGAAAAGACAAAGAAAATAGTTTGACGATTCAAGGTGGGAGGGGGGGCTTGTCTGCTTGCCGGGAAAGTCTAGGGGGATACAAGCGTTTTTTTAATGATATATGTAAAGCAAGAACGTCGCTCTCAAAATGTATAACCTCGTTAGAGAGCTAATAAAACTTAAAACAGTTAAAATTCGACAGGTGTACTTTAGTTTAGGCTAAGACCTTATGTGTAATCTTCTATTCAATATAGTAAAATAAAATTAATAGTTAAAAAAAAAACACTAAAAACACGCTTTTATAAATGCACGTAAAAACCAAAAAATGCCTATCTTCCGGCTTCATCGTCAGACCTTGAAACCTAATCGAGGTCAAAGTTCATTCCAAGACTTTTCTAACAAGTCCAAACACAGCTATGATACGATGTTCCATCATGAAGTTCCAGTTCATATGTTCCGACTCCATCATCAGATCAGTTCGACAGTACCATATTATTGTATTGTCATCAGAACTACATACAGCTGCCAATTTTCATGACGCTACGATCCTTGGAAGATGGTTAAATTAGTTACCTTAGATTCCATTACATAGTTACATACAGGTCGACCTAATAAAAGCGTTGGATAAAAATCTGATAGTAAGTGAATTAGCCAGTATTAGTAAAGAACTAGGGGGCTATTCTTGAATAATTTAGTATACCAAATTTGTCTATGACCCATGTAAATCAAATATACCATTGACAAATTTGAAATTCTTAAAGAAATGAGAATAGGCCCTTTGGCTAAAAAACTGTTACGTTACTTCTTGATTTTAATTGTATAAGATTGATTTAAACCATTTTTTTTTATACAAAAACGTCATCGTAATAAAACACAACTTTTTCTTTACATTTGTTAGCGTTTTATCTAATTAGATATTTTTTAAATTGAGGTATTGCAGTAGGAATTAGATAATGGCTTTAACACAGGTTGTAATTGATTCCTATTTTTACCAGACCTCCCAAAAAAGGAGTGTGTTGTGTATACTGTATAGGATTCACGTATTTATGTTTTCCGTTGCTCTGTTGCATCGTAAGTTCTAAACATCGATTTAGAAGTGTGTGGTAGTGTTCAAATCGTTAGGGGCCATCCACATATTACGTAATCACGTTTTTTGGGATTTTTCGACCCTCTCCCCCATGTCAACAGACGTAATCAGCGGCCGGACCCCTCCCCCCCTCCCCCAAAGATTACGTAATCAACCAAATTTGCGGAAAATGTGAATAATGAAAATTGAAAACTCTTCCAAAAGAGTATAACTTCTATAACTATAAGAAATAACTTCGGATCATTCGTGCACTTTATTTTAAACTGCCCCCACTCCTCTTCGGCCCGCCGTTGTGCCTCCGGTCCCGAGAGGAGTGAAAACGCTTTTGCGTATGTACTGAGAAACTCCATGTGTAAATCCGCCATAGTTGATGCACCACACGAGCACAATAATCTTTCCGCGATGGAGTTAGAGCGTGCAGCGGAGCGCTAACTTGGGTTGTCGACTACAGCGGGCGAGCCCGTCACCTCAGGAAGTTTTAACGATTAGTCGTTCTATCTCCCTGGAAGTGAACGTAGAAGACTTGGGGACAAAACAGTCCACCGTCCAGCTACGCCAAAAGCTCATAAGAGGCCAACGCCCTAACCGCGAGATAGCCAGGAATGTTACCCGGCGGGCCGACACTCACGCCCTTACTTCCAATTGCGACCAGATTACTCCGGTCTCTCGATTGGTTACGAGTTCGAGGTCGCTTGCGCGGTCCTCTCCCTTACGAAGCGGTTAAACGGTGTTTACCGAATCTATCGCGGACCACAACGTCCTTTGCCCGGCTGTTCACCCAGGATCGGATGGCCGATAGTCATTTCAAGAGCAGTCGCCGTAAGGTCCGCAACCACCGCCACTCTATAGGAAACAGTACAGCTTCCAGACTCCCCCGACTGTTACCCGCGGGGGCTAACGGGCCCATGATGAGTTGGCCACGATGACCCATGTGTCCAGGGTCGGTCACACTCACGGGTCAACACCCATCCGACGGCCTCCTCGCATGGGGAGCGAGTCCTGGGTAGGACACTGGGTCAACCGGTCTCCCCTGGGAATCAAACCTCTGGCGCCCCTGGACGGTCTGCGCACCGTGCGGGGTTTGCTCCAATCGGTTGTGCTCTCCGACTAACAGTCGGGGGAGTCTGGGAACTGTACTGTTTCCTATAGAGCGGGGGTGGTTGCGTACCTTATGGCGACTGCTCTGGAATTGACCATTGGCCATCCGATCCCGGGTAAGAGGCGGGCAAAGGACGCCTTGGTCCGCGAAGATTGTACGGTCTGCGCACCGTGCGGGGTTTGCTCCAATCGGTTGTGCTCTCCGTTTCACCGCTTCATAAGGGAGAGGACCGCGCAAGCGACCTCGAACTCGGTACCAATCGAGAGACCGGAGAAATCTGGTCACAATTGGAAGTGAGGGCGCGAGTATCTCGAGCCCGCCGGGTTTACTCCTGGCTAACTCGCGGTAAGGCGTTGGACTCTCACGGGTTGTTGACGTAGCTGGACGTAGAATGTACTGTCCAAAGTCTCTACGTTCACTGCAGGGCGATAGAACGACTAATCGTTAAAACGTCCTGTGGTGACGGGCTCGCCCGTTGTAGTTGACACCGCAAGATGTTACCCGCGGTGGCGGCGTGATTCGGCGGCTACTTCCAGTCCGAAGTGCCCGTCTTTGTGTCCGTCTCTTTACCGCCCCGAAGGGCGTTTCGTTCTTTGCAGGATCCAGGGATTCCTCCCCCCCGTGGCTGCTCCGAGACCTGCCCACGGACCGTGCGCCTCCACCATCATCGTTTCTGGAGCGTCCTCTACCCCGCTTACCGGCCCTAAATTTGTTATTTGTTGTTTTATTTTTTTTTTATTTTGTGAATATGGTAAATTTAGTATTATTTTTGTAAATTTTACTTTGAAAATTCTTTTATTATTATAAATAAATGGGTTCTCGGGGCGGTACGGGGGGGGGGTGGTTTACCCTATTTCACCCCCTGCGCGTTCTACCCTTCTGGTACGCGCAGGGTTGTCGTAGCACGACATCCCGGGCAGACAAGACGACCCTCGTCGTTATAACTGCCCGGGCGGTGGGCGGGGTTTGCTGCCCTCACCTATCGCCTTGAAACTCTAAACTGTTACCCGCGGTCCTCTCCCTTACGAAGAGGTGAAACGGTGTATACCAAATCTATCACGGACCATGGCATCCTTTGCCCGGCTGTTCACCCAGGATCGGGTAGCCGATGGTCGTTTCAAGAGCAGTCGCCGTAAGGTCCGCAACCACCCCCGCTCTGTAGGAATCAGTATAGCTTCCAGACTCCCCCGACTGTTAGTCAGAGTGCACAATCGATTGGCTTACGCCGCATGGTGCGCAGACCGTCCAGGAGCGCCAGAAGGTTGATTCCCAGGGGAAACTGACCATAAGGCCAGAGTCCTACCCAGGCTCGCACTTCATGCGTGGAGGCCGTCGGATGGGTGTTGACCCGTGAGTGTGACCAACCCTGAACAGAATGGGTCTTCGTGGGCAACTCAGCAAGGGCCCATTAACTCGCTAGTTCAGAGCACGTCCAGAGTTGCAGCCGTGCCGCCGCGATGCAGAGAGGCCACTGGCTTGCCAGCCAAAGCAGGAACCGGCCCGGCCGCCCGGGCGACTCAACCGCAGGCGAGCGCGTGGACTATCTACGCACATCGCGCTAAGTGGTATCTTCGTCGCGGCACTGCACTATTTCTATGTAGGTTTAGACCAAAAAAAATGCAATGCAATGACCAAAGTTGATTATGTAATCAGGACGAGCAGCCCCCCCCCCCCCCCCACGTAATCAAGCGTAAGCCTCAGCTCCAACCCCCCCCCCCCCTCCACCTCGGTGATTACGTAATATGTGGACAGCCCCTTATGCCATCCCGAGTGTCATAGGGTACTTCGAGTGCTCAAATGTTAAACAAATAAATATCTAAATGTCAATTAGGATAAATGAGTGTTATTACTGCACGGGATTTTTTTTCTGTGGATGAATTAGCACAACGTTGTAAGCAACTTTAGATAGAAATTTTTTGAAAAAACCAAAAAAACATTTTTTTTTGGGAAAAAAAAATGATTTTTTGTTTTTTTTTTTAATTTGAAAATTTGAAGAAGTAAGGTTTAAGAAGCGTTTGAGCGCGCTGCGCCATCTAGGGGGTAGGTAATAAGTCGTAAATAAACAATATCAGCGATATTTTATCAACCGCTAGATAGTGCATCGTGATCATAGCTTTTTATACTATTTAAAACAAAAAAAAACAAATTTTGCAAACAAAATTTAAAAAAAATATATTTTTTTTGTTTTTTTCAACTTTTTTTATTTAAAGTTGCTTATTTCGTTGTACTGAGTCACCCACAAAAAAAAATAACACCCGTATATACAGTTTAAAATCAAATGTCTGATGTAGTATTTCGGAAATAGATATGTATCGGATAAACCCTATACGGATAAACCCACAAACCACAAAGAATTTTTAAAAACCTATATATTACTTGAGCACCGAGGTCAAAGGATTAAAGAACGGCGGCGGCGCAGCGGCGCGCGATTGTTTCAAGATACCTGCCGCAGGGCTCAGGGCAAACTCTATTCTCTTACGCTGGGTATCAATTAGGTTCGCGCATCAACTCTGCTCCGCGAACCTGCAACTGCTCCAGTAGTGGATACGTCCGCGCTCCTGGAGCGAGCAACGTCGCACGCTCCGCGGCGAGCGCTCCGAGCAGTAGCAGTAAATGCGCCAACACAAGGTGATGCGCACTGTGTTCGTAGACGCGAGCAAAGTGAGACGTTGGTGGGTATGTCTCGCGCATCACGTTCGGCGTTCAGTAAACGCGAATCCATCGCTATAGAGTGGGCCGAGGAGAAATCGCACGGTTCGGTTGCGTTTGCGGTCGCGTTTCGTTGATGCGCGAACCTAATGGATACCCACCTTTACAAAACGTGCTTTTCAGAGCGAACAATTCTGTCGCAATTAGGCAAAACTACATAAGTCGTTTTCTGGCCAAAATGAGTTAATTGGGCAAAACTACATAACTCGAAGCACAATATAAAAGAAGTTATAGCACCTACTTTCTCACTAGTTATATATTGTTGAGTTGAGCAAAGCTACATATGTGTAACTTATGTACTTTTTCTCAACTATTGATAGGTGGTCATAGTACACGGAGCATAGTAGCATAAGTTATCTTTCTATTGATACATATTATTTTAAAAGTACACATATAGTTTAAGAGAGCACACATCTTTTATTCCATGTGCCAATTTTAGTCATGTTATACAAAAACATAACATAGATTAACAGATTTGAAGTTGTCCTAAATTTCAAAATGCTCTCCTGAGAAAATGTTATTTCTGACTTATGTAGTTTTGCCTAATTGCCACAGAATTTGTTTCTAATAATTCAAAATATAACAGTTCACCTTTTGTAAGGGCTGTTGTGTTTTTTAATTTTTAAAATTATTGTTCTTGTTTCTAATGTGTGTCAAGTTTAGATAAAAAAAAAATAATGAAAAACCCAAAATACAACAGAATAACTTTTTTTTTATATCATCTTGCCTTTACTCAAATAATTGTCAAGTGCCAAAGAGCGGAAAATATTGCTTCAGGCATGTTTTTTTCAACAAAAAAAACGGGGGACACCCCCCTCCCCCCTCCCCCTCCCCTCTTGCTAAGGGGCTCCAAATAAATCTCTAGCCAAAAGCCCCCAACGGAACTAGTCCGGGCCTGGTTGCAGCGCATGTTGTGTAGCTATATATAATGGGCCCGATTGCGTTTCTCTGTGAACTAAAACTGATATTAGTTCAAACGAACGAGATAGAGCAATACGTTAGAGCGGAATTTGAAACGAACGATCGCCGATAAAAACTACATGTCGAACTTACATATACTCGTCCAAATAAATCTGAACACATTTCGTGCGGTGTTAGATTCAGATGCTTTATCTTTGGTGGGTAGTTTTAATGCGAAAAAGTGACAACCGTTCATTTCACATTCCGCTCTAGCGTATTGCTCTGTCGCGTTTACACGAACTAATTTCTGATTTTAGTTCACGAAGAAACGCAATCGAGCTCAATATATATACGTGGCTTTATGTTGAATTAATATAAATCGCGCCATTTCGTATATTTTTCAGATATTCTTTCCGTGGAGCGTTCACTTTTCCCGCTGTCGACGTTCTGGGAGGCCAGGGAGCCAGTCATGCCGATGAGATGATGCTCTTTCTACAACCTATTCAAGACGACTACTCTATAGATGGTTGGGTAAACCGAAAATTAGTCAAGTTATTCACCAATTTCTGCAAAACAGGGTAAGTTTGAATAAGTTTGATTACACAACTGCCCAATAAAAAATGTGTATTGTGTTCATGGTTCATCTATGTATGTATATTATTATTATATATTTAACAGGCAGGCAGCTTAAGCTGATGCGCCTGAGTCCGTGCTTGCATACAATTCCTGTGGAATAAGTCCAGTTTATTTTTAAATTCATTGACACTTTTGGCATTGATCACTTCACTTGGGAGAGCATTCCATTCGTTTACCACTCTACTGCTGAGGAAATGTTTCTTGGGATTTGAATGGAATGATTCACGCTGGAGTTTCAGATGATGCCCACGTAGATGTGTGTTAGTGCTCACAGTGTAGATAGTCTGCAACCCAGGAACGTCATACGATGCAGTAAGGATCTTGTCTGATCTGTCTCGATTAAGTCACCCCGTGCCCTGCATTGCTCCAGAGTGGTCAAACCGAGAGCCGACAATCTTTTCTCGTATGTTAGATGCTTCAAGTTAAAAGGCAATTTAGTCGCTCTTCGCTGGACCTTCTCTAGAAGATCGATATCCTTCCTAAAGTAAGGATTCCAGATCTGATAGGAGTGTTCCAAAATGGGTCTTACAAATGACTTATAGATTTTCAGCATCAGTTCCTCTGTGATATGATGAAAAGCTTTTTGAATTAGAAACAATAGAGTTTGCTTTCTGTACCAATGCAATCACGTTTTCTTCCCATTTTAGGTCTTCGGTGACTATTACGCCAAGATCCCTTTGTGATTTCACAGCACTAAGACGGGTGTTTTCCAGAAAGTACGGCTTCTTAGGGTTCTTTTTACCGAGATGAAGAACAACACATTTTTCAGCGTTAAGAGTTAGGAGCCATTCCGATGTGTTCCGTTTCTTTATTTCACCATGGCTTCCAACGTTTCTTTATTTCACTTATGTCATCCCAAGTGTCATAGAGTACCTTAGCCACATAGTAATAAAAGAAACAGAGACAAAGCTTCATACAACCGCGCTATGGTAGTACACTACTACAAGCTCGAGGCGCGTGTGTGCGTGAGCACTGGTGACTTCTTTCCATTGGAGAGAAACCGGTTTATAACGGCTTCGCCAGTGCTTTAAGCTTAGGGCGGATGTACACATCCCACATCTTTATTTTTGCCTTACGATTAATTTAATTAGTGTTTTAATATAAAAAAAGTGTAAATATGGTTTACTATGGTAAATATGGTTACTGTGTGTATGAAAAATAATAGAATGACAAAAAACATACTTATATATTTTTTCAATAACCCCAAAGATTTCAATAGATTAGACCCCAAAGATTGATTATTTTTTAAAGTGGTAGAAAGATTTACTTAATATACCTCAACATCGAAAGAAAACTCAACTACCAACTCTGCAACCAAAAACTTTGGTGCAAAAAATGTTTTGGTAGATCTTAAATGGTATAAATAGTGTTTTTTTTATTAATTTATGTAACTATTTATCTCGAGAGAAAAAATATTTAGAATAAGTAATTTGAAAAAAATATTCTATCGTAGTAAGTACAGTAGAGCGTCGATTATCCGAACGTCGGTCAACCGAACGACCGCTTAAGCGAACTGCTGCGGCCTAAGACTCTCGGTTAAAAACAGAACTCGTTTGCCATGAATGTGATGAAGATGACGTTCAAGAGTGGATGACGGTTGATGATGCAGATCCAGGGTACCAAATCATGCAGGACAGCGATATTGTAGACCTCGTGACTGATAATGCTGACGCCGCTAGCACCTCATCGACTAGTGAATCAGAAAATGAAGATGAAAAAATACCTACACCTTCTGAAGCATTTATATGTTTAGATACTGTCTTGCGATGGTTTGAAGCTCAAAATGAAAGCGACCACTATCAGATATCTGTACTGAAAAAAGAGCGGGAATTAGCCGCTCATAAGCGCGTAGGCTTGCTTCGACAGACCAAAATTAAGGACTTTTTTAAGCGTTAATTCGTTCCTCTTTATGTACGTATGTTTTACATACACACATATCTATTTTGTTCACTGGATTACTACTCACTATTGTAATAAATAAAAAAGTTAAAACAGATTACATAGATAATACATAGTATTATGTCCATATATGGTTTTATTATTACAGTTTTTTATACGGTTCGATTATCCAAATAACTCGGTTTTCCGAACACCCTTGTCCCCCAATTAGTTCGGATAATCGACGCTCTGTATATATATATGATATAATATAGTAAGTATATAATAAAAAGCTGGTAAACGTTTTGTTTATTTAATTTTATCCTCCTGTGCCATACCAAAATAGGTAAAATTTTGTATGCTCTTTAAAAGCTTTGTCTCTGTTCCGTTTATTTACCCAAATGAATGGCGATTAGCTCGGGTTTGCCTACGGCAACATAGAGCAGGGTTTACTATAGAGCTATAGCATTACTATAGAGCGGATTACTATAGAGCGGCGCACATTTACATTTATATTTACATTTATATAAATTTATATACATTTTGTATACATTTTGCCATAGGCATCCATTATTGGACGCCTCACATGCGAGGGGTCTGTCCTAATATCAAGTAGGTAGTAAGTTGGTGGGTACCTTAACTGTATAAATATCAAGTAGGTAGTTGTCTAAATGCCCACATGTCTAAATGTCAATAAATTAACATGATTGTATCTTGTTTAGCGTAAAATTAAAGGTCTGATTGAGTAAATTTCGGAAATATACATCTATCTACATATATGAATAAATACATAAACCACAAATATCTTATAAAGAAACTGTAATATAAATAATTATAAATACTATAGTTCACTTTCTGTAATGGCAGTTGTGTTTTAATTTTTCTTTTAAGTATATTTGCTTGTTATATTTTTAATTTCATGATAGAAGCAAACCAATAAAATGTAATAGACATTATTTCAATTGAATTGGTAATTTCAAAAACCCCATAAAGTCACATTTTGCACAACATGAATGAATGAAAATCTTTTTACTGCAATATCTTTCAGTCAACCAACAATATCTTCCAGTCAACAACATAATTTTCTTTGGATTTGAGTACTAAAAACCATCCCGCGTACGTTTCCAATCAAAAACAGCATACAAGTCAGGTCATTGATAGTAGAAATGTCACCTCAATTCCTTCGATAACAAGTCATTTCGAAAACACAACAACTCCTATTGATAAAGAGTTTTGGAAATGTAGATTCAGATGATTATTTTCTCGGAAACTAACCTAACCTAATTTATTTATTTATTTATTAATAAATTACTGTGAAAACATTGATTTTGCTTACAAAAATAACAGGAATCAAATGCTTATTTGATTCTGTCACCCAACTGGGACTAGCCCGTTCTAGGGTGGACAGGGCATTAATATTACAAGAAATTATGTCGAAGGTTAAGAAAATGCTAATAAAAGTTTAATCTAAAAGCTAATAAAACTAAATTGCCTTAAAATTTGGTAATAAAAAAAAACAAATTGTAATTCCATTATAAAATCGGCATTAACCCCTCAGGCCCCGATTGGCCGATATCGGCCACAACACGATTCACCGTTTTAATTATATTTTAATTTGTTTTATTTTATTATGTTTCATTATGTTAATATGTTTCATTTTAATTATCGGTACAGTGGTTTGGCAGTAATTAATGTTTTGGTGAGACAGTGTCGTAATTAAATTTTTTTACTAATTTTTACAAAAAAAAATTGGGACAGCAACTTGTCAATCTGCAGAGGGGCCAAGGCCTGAAGGGTTAAATAAAACAAACCATTTTGTTAAATAGAGTGTGACAAATAGAATATACTTAAAACAGAATAAAGACAAAAATAAAGTTATAAGAAAGTAAAGAAAGAAAAGGCCAAGGGAAAAATATAAATAAATCTATAATAGGGTAAAACGAGTGAAAATTTAACAGAATGTTCCTTATGCACATAGGAATATCTCACAAAAAAATATTACTAAGACTTAATAACTGCATTTAGAGTAATAGAGCAGCGGTTGGGAAAATTTTAATAATAAATTTGGTTTGCAGAGTTTAATTGCAAATCTATTTATAAAGGTATCGAATTATTTAAAAAACCATTATATTTAGCATGAAATGGACTTTAGGAAAATATTTTTTAATGCATATATGTCAATTGTCAATTGTAATAATTTCAAGTATAGCCTTTATATACTTACAGTTTGTTCCCATTTTTATCAAAATCATGTTCTGGTGATGGGATCCATGAGGAATTGAGGGAACTTCTAAAATATTATTATATGAAGTTGAAAATTTATATGTTGATCAATTCCGATGTCAATTTTTTATGGTGCGCATGACCTGACTTTCCACCCTGGGTTGGCTCCCGACGACGGGACTCCTTAACGGTCAACAACACAGACACGAATTTTTGTATACTCATTAAGTTATGATAGCCCGTTCTAAGTTTCACCATGACATGGCTGCTGCATCCAGGGTTGGCTCCCGACGAGGGGACTCCTCAACAGTCAACAGCGCAGACACGACATTTTGTATATGCATTTAATTACGACAGCCCGTTCTAAGTTTCAACAAGACAGGACTGCGGCACCCAGGGTTGGCTTCCAACGAGGAAACTCCTCAACGGTCAACAGCACAAATACAAAATTTTGTAGACGAATTCAATTATAATTCCCGTTCTAAGTATCACCATGATATGGCTGCTTCACTTATAAAAAAAAATGGAGTCCGTTTTCTTTTCTTTATAATTAAAATTTTGTCTATTATTACGTTGTATACATGTTTTTAACAAACATACAGGAAGCAATCATGAACACCATTTTGAATACCGAAAACGTTTTTGCGACTGATATACAGCTACGTCTTGCTAGTTGGTTTGTTATAATAATGATAATAATGATGTATATTTAATTTTCTCATAAGGAACCCAACACCCCCACCGATCAGTCACCTCCTTCCGAGGATCTGGGAGCCGGTTACGGAAGAAGTTGTCAACTACTTGGACATCAACAATGATATCGTGCCGAGCAAGAACCCCGATGCACGCAGGATGAACTTCTGGACAAGACTCGAAGAGCAGTGGCGAAACGGGGAGCTCCAACTGTAAACTGTATATGAAATTGTTTAACCCCTCGAGCCTCAGAGGGACCGATCGGACTCAAACGTAAAAGCACAGTTGCGCCTCGTTGGGACCGATCGGACTCTAAAGTTAGTATTCTAAAGTGCTAATATGCAACAACGGTTTGGGAGAAATTAATATTTTGTTCGGACGCCATAATAAAACTAAAAATTTTCATAATTATGCATAGTCTTTCAAAGACATGCGCTTGCGGCTCTATATATATATATATATATATATATATATATATTTATATATATATATATATATATATATATATATATATATATATATATATATATATATATATATATATATATATATATATATATATATATATATATATATATATATATATATATATATATATATATATATATATATATATATATATATATATATATATATATATCTTATATATAAAATTCTCGTGTCACAATGTTCGTTCCCGTACTCCTCCGAAACGGCTTGACCGATTCTCATGAAATTTTGTGAGCATATTGAGTAGGTCTGAGAATCGGCCAACATCTATTTTTCATGCCCCTTAGTGATAAGGGTTGTCCACCCTTAACATTTTTCTTTAATTTTTAGTCATTTTTTTAATTTCTTTATTTTTTTATTATGTCGCATTAAAAAATACATACAACCCTAAATTTTTAACCTTTTATCACCAACCCCTATTTTTTAATAGCCATTTTAGTAATTTAATCATTTTTCACCCCGGTCGATAACTGATCAATCGTCATTTAATTAGTTATCCCCGCCAGTTGTCTACAGGTACACTTCTGACCCAGTAAACAGCACGGAGTAGGGATGAGAACGAAGCCGGTCTCCTGTTTCTCTCGCACAATAACACTTCTCTCACTCCCTACACAGTTGTCGGCCATCATTATTGTTTATGCATCAAGTGTAGTAGTAACGTTGACAATTATTATTTTGCTATCTCAGTGTAACTCTCATATTAACTATTAATCTTTCCTATTTTATAATTATTATTAATAATAAAATTATGAAATTCCAGATCCGTCCACTGACCAACTGCTGTTTGTTATTGTTACAACAAACATGATCCATGGTCCATGTGGTACTCTTAATAGTTCATCGCCTTGCATGGCAGATGGAAAATGTACTAAAAATTTCCCTAAAGATTTTACTAATGATACGATCACAAATGTCGACGGATACCCAATATATCGTCGAAGAAATCCCGATAATGGCGGACAATCATTTATTAAAAATATCAGCAACACAGACATTGATATTGACAATCGTTGGGTGGTGCCATATTCGCCTCTGCTGAGCAAGACATACAATGCTCATATTAATGTTGAGTTCTGCAGTTCTGTGAAGAACATCAAATACATTTGCAAGTATGTCCATTAAGGCAGTGATATGGCTGTGTTTAGAGCGGAAAATACTAATGTGAATGCTCCTCCAGTGAATAAAAACGATGAAATAACGCTCTACCAAATTGGTCGGTACATCAGCTCCAATGAAGCTGCTTGGCGTATCTTTGGTTTTCCAATTCATGAACGGGATCCAGCAGTTGTTCAGTTAGCCGTCCATCTTGAAAACGGCTAGCGTGTATTTTCCACGAACGAGACAGCGATTGATCGTGCAATAAATCCACCTAAAACTACACTCACTGAATTTTTTGAATTGTGTAATCGTGCGGATGATTTTGGTGCCTTTGCACGAACATTACTCTATTCACAAGTACCACGCTATTTCACATGGACTCAAACAAAAACATGGATGCCCCGCAAGCAAGGCTCACCAGTTGCTGCATGTCTCAATTTATTTAAATCAAACGCCTTGGGGCGATTATTTACAGTCGATCCAAGACACACTGAGTGCTTTTATCTTCGACTGTTGTTGGTTAATGTTACTGGCCCATTATCATTTCAAGATATACGTAAAGTGAATGGGCAACACTATCCAACGTATAAAGATGCATGCCTTGCACTCGGCTTGCTGGAAGACGACAACCAGTGGGAATGTATGCTTGCTGAAGCTGCATTGAACTGTACAGCAATACAAATTCGTCTACTATTCGCTATAGTGTTGACTACATGTTTCCCAGCCCGAGCACAGATATTGTGGGATAATCACAAAGATTCAATGACTGATGATATATTGCATCAACATCGTACACGGTGCCACGATCTAACCATAACATTCAGCGACGCAATGTACAATGAAGCATTAATTGCTATTGAGGATCTTTGCATTGTCATTGCCAACTTACCACTCAGTCATTTCGGTATGAATTCGCCAAATCGAACTGCATCTGATTTAATGAATACTGAAATGAATCGTGAACTGCAGTACAGCACTGTAGAAATGGCAGCGATTGTTGCCCGCAATGTCCCACTAATGAATGAGGAACAAAGAACCATTTATGATCGCATTATGCTCGCAGTTTCAGCTGGACAAGGTGGGTTCTTCTTTTTGGATGCACCGGGTGGAACTGGCAAAACATTCGTTATTTCGCTAATTCTTGCTGAAATACGATCAAATAATGGCATCGCATTGGCCGTTGCATCATCGGGCATTGCAGCAACTTTATTGGATGGAGGCAGAACAGCTCATTCAGTATTTAAGCTGCCACTAAATATTCAGAATAACCCTGATGCAGTATGCAACATTAAGAAACAAAAATTAATGAAAAACGTGATCGAAGCCAGCATTTTAAATAGCAAGTTCCGAGGGGAAAATATATTAATACCACGGATTCCTATTATACCTACAGATGTGCCAATTCAATTCAAACGTATTCAGTTTCCGATTAGATTGGCATTTGCAATGACAATCAACAAATCCCAAGGTCAAACGATATCTATTTGTGGCTTAGATTTGAGAACACCATGTTTTTCACACGGGCAATTATACGTGGCATGCTCTCGAGTGGGTAAACCATCCAGTTTGTTTGTGTTAGCTAAAGATGGACTAACAAAAAATATTGTTCACGCTATAGCATTAAGAGATTGATATTGTTTGTTAGTGTTACTGTCGTAATTGATTAATTAATGATATATAATTTTAAGGAATAAATTATAATAACTTAAAAATAATGTTTGCCTTTTGTTATTTTTATATTCCCTCATCGTTCACAGTGCTCGATGCCTATTTCACGCATATACCACATTCTTACACACTTACAATAAGTAAGCTATTTTTTGTCTACACTAGAAATTACTTAAAAATTATTTATATGGCAAAACAACGTTTGCCGGGTCAGCTAGTATATATATATATATATATATATATATATATATATATATATATATATATATATATATATATATATATATATATATATATATATATATATATATATATATATATATATATATATATATATATATATATATATATATATATATATATATATATATATATATATATATAAATATTTCAAAGTTAGCACTAAAAAACAGTGATACCTAATAAAAAATCAAGAAAAAATAGAAAAATATATATATATATTGCGTTTGGTCTTTCTCATTTTCATTTTCCTTCTTCGCGCCAGGCTGCAATGCATAATTGTAAAATTTCCTATATTAATTAAAATAAAAGTTTATTAGCAATGATTTCATAATTAGTAATAAATAATACAATTAATAAACAAGAAGAAATAAAATAATCAAAAATAATAATATCATATTAAAACAAAAAAAAAACAATTCAACCAAAAAAAACTTGTTTCACTAAAGCGTCCATTAGACAGGACGCATCGTACTATCGTAAAAAAAAAACCTTTTCAAAAAAAAATCGTAAAAAAACGACTTTTTTTGGTCTCGCAACTGCGTATAACCCCTTAAAGTATACTGAACAATTGATGTTGCTACCTATATAATATAACATTTAATACAAAATAAATCAGTCATGTCATCCCAAAACTTTCCTGGCTAGTAGCCCAGGACTAATCGAAGGATTTTCAGGGTGATGTCCCTTTGGGAAGAAGGTTGACCTGATTGAATATTCAAGTTAGAGTATTGTCGGCGATCAATAATCCGGGATAGCACATGTAGATTTTCATCGCATGCAATTTTGTCTTTGAATTTTTTTACTCGATCATTTGGGCATTTACAATCTAATATAATAGCCCTGAAGCTATAAGATAATCCAAACAAAATTTCACAATGTGTTTCGACCTAACAAGGCATCTGTGTACCAAATTTCAATCTGTAAGTCCAATATTTCAAGATTGAAATATGATTAGTTCGCCCCTGGTGGACCAATTTCAATCACAACCTTTTGAACTCTTGCCATGACCAAATGATGCCTGCATGCTAAATTTTAACTCAATTGGATTAGGCATTTGGGTGCTATCAAGTAGGAATACACACTCACAGACAGACAGACACTCATATAGAGTTGTCAACTACAACGGGCGAACCCGTCACCGATGGTCGTTTCAAGAGTAGTCACCGTAAGGTCTGCAACCCCCCCCCCCCGCTCTATAGGAAATAGTACTGCTTCCAGACTCCCCCGACTGTTAGTCAGAGTGCACAGTCAATTGGCTTAGTTTAGTTTGTCTGGGCTTTTTCCCGCACTTGGCCTCTTGATTGGGCCGTTGTGCGTGGAGTCAATTGGCTTACGCCGCACGGTGTGCAGACCGTCCGGCGTAAGCCAATCGACTGTGCACTCTGACTAACAGTCGGGGGAGTCTGGAAGCAGTACTGTTTCCTATAGAGTGGGGGTGGTTGAACAGCCAGACACACAAAACTTCAATCTTGAAATGGTCTTTATCGTCAGGGGGGCTCAAATTGGATATTTCTGTCATTTTGTCGGTTGTCGGGTGGTAGGCCCTGAAAGTAAAAGATGTTGTTTTTTCAAATTTTATTTAACGTCCATAGACATCCTTATATTAGTTTTATTTACAATATCTTAGTCTTGAATTCAATGATATTATTATATACATATAAATAATATATTATTGTTATTAAAGTAACGAAAGAATGTATATATTGGGTCCATACCTATGAAGTTGCTGTTCTGTAAAGATATGTAAGGCCAAAAATGTTGTATGAAAAATATATATTTAACTAATAGAGATACTGAGCCCTAATATCTATGCAGATTTGTCATTTTAATGGGAGTTGCTTCATTCCTCTGCTGTAAAACTCTTGTGAACAGGAATCAATGAATGTTTTGAAGGCGTTTTTCTCTTCAAAGTTGGCGACTCTTCAAAGTTGATTTTGTTCCCTTGTAAAAAGTTATGAAACTGTCGGAGAAAAAAAATGAAACTGTCGGAGCAAGGTCTGGCAAGTACGGTGGGTGCCCAAGAGCCTCCAGCCGCAACTCCTGCAACTTTGTGACTGTTTGCAGTGAAATGTGTGGTTATACGGGCGTTATGGAGTTATGGGGGCGAGCAGCCGACAGGCAGAGGGCTTTCGTCATGCAGAAGCGTGCAGTCCGCACAATAGCGCGTGTGGCGCTTGATACGCCAGCTAAGCCTCTGTTTAGAGATCTCTGCATCATGACGCTGCCGTCCATTTATATAATGGAAGTAGCGCTGTTCGTTCGCAGAAATCTAGCCGATTTTGAAGTGAATGGTGTGCATCATCAGTATCCAACAAGATCCCGTAGCATGCTACGTTCGGTAAGTCATGCATTATCCAAGTCGGAGAGGCTAGCCTATATCGCCGGCCCAGCGGTTTACAACAAACTCAGCGAGCACATTAGGCAGGCGCAATCTCTTGACATGTTTAAGAGACGCATTAAGAGATACCTTACAGATAAGGCGTTTTACTCACTGGAGGAATATTACTCGAGTGAAGTCTAAAATGCTTTGGTGGCAAAAATATTTAATGATCTCTTTGCATTTTGTCTTGTATTTCTTCTTTTTACATTATTATTGTGTTTTTTTCCTTCGTTTTGTTTGTTTGCTAATATGTATGAATGTTTGCTAATCTGTATCTGACTTGTATACCAGTATACTAATAAAATGAATAAGAATATGAATATGAATATTTAATCACGAGCTTCTTCATCATTGTTCGCAGTTCTCAACAGTACACAATTACGGTAACCGTATAGCAAGACTGCAAGAAGATGTAATAGAAAACAACGGCACAGGATCTCATATTTGAATATAATGCAAATTTTCAACTTTACCAGGGTTGCACAAATGAAAATATTTGAGCAAAAACAAACGATGGAAAGACAAATAAACAGCGGCCTTGAATCAAAATTTAAGTTATCCAAGTATTGAAGTCAAACCCAAGTTATCTAATTTCAACGTCGCAAGTGTGAAAAAAACAGCAATTACATAGTTAAGGACCCAATATTATATTGCTAATGAAGATGTCGCTGAAACCCGATTCGAATCAACCCACTAAAGGTTTAATAGTTTTTGAACGAATCTCATACCCATCCATTTAGAACAGGTTATTTTAGAATTTTCAAGCATATCTCATGGTAGTTTTTTAGACGGTTGACTAGCAGCCGGTGACCAAACGAAGGGTTCCAGTTGATCCTCGGGTGGTAGAAGCCGGTTCAGCGTCTCCACCGATTCGACGGTTTGGGTGAGGAGCGAGTTGCATCGGTTGAGCTGGTGGCTGATCTCGTGCACCCTCGACAGACGCTCGGCGTTCCTCGCGTTCTTCCTCTGCCGCTCTGTCATCGCTTGGATGTGACGATGGATCTCAGCGTCCACCTGTACGCATAAACAAATACGAGTACTCTTTAGAGTTGTCAACTACTATGGGCGAACCCGCTACCCAAAGAAGTTATAACGATATTCGATCATTCTTTCAATTGTGTGGCGAACGCAGAAACTTAGGGACTACACAGTCCATCGTCAAACAACGCCAAGATGCCCGCGAGAGACCAACGCCGTACCGCGAGACTGGGAAGTGAACCCAGCGGGCTGACCTCTTGCGTTCAGTACCAGATTTGGCCGAATTTCTTTGTCCTCCCGACTGGTTACGGGTTGGAAGTTGCTTGCACGGCATCTATCTAATGCATGGGTCTTCAACCTGCGACCCGAGGGCCGCATGCGGCCCGCGGTGGCTTTCTTGGCGGCCCACTCGCGCCCGCCCGCAGTTTTACTACTACGGCGGGTTGCGACGGACACACTCGTTTCGTTCGCTCGCTCAGTGCGTTAATGAGAGTTGAATAGAAAACATTGCAACTTGTAACCTTGAGACCAGTTTGAGAATTGCAACAACCACTATAGGGGCAGATATTGATAAAATAGTTAAGACTAAACAATGTCAAACATATCATTGATTGAATTTTATCAAAATATTTTTTTGGTTGGTAAAATTGTATAATAAATAACTTCAACGATTATTGTTCTTTGATTACTTAAGTTTATATTGGAATATATTGTTTTGTGTTACGGCCCGCCGAAACAAAATCAAAGTATTGTCGGCCCTTGACCTCAAAAAGGTTGAAGACGAAGGCACGCCTCGTTCAGCTCGAATTTTTCACAAACCAGCGTGTTTTCTTTTTTCATTTGTGCGACTGAGGGAAAAGGAATTTTTGTGGGCCAAATCCAATGCAAACAAACTTAGCCAATGCAACAAACTCTGAGATTGTTTTTTTTTTAGGGTATCTGATATATTTTTTTTTTTGTATATATTTTTTTATTTTAAAATTAGTTTCTGTCTTTGTCTATAAAAGAGCGGTGGCGTTCGTAATATAAATTCTTTTTTTTTTGATGATTCTGCCGTGTTTCTTAAAAACTCGGTGGGTTATAACTTCTAGGTGAAAAACGGGCATTAATGCTGGGATGTGTGATGGGCCACCCCTCACTAGACTCCAAGTTGTTTGATGTGAGGAGGTGGTGTCAACTTGCGTGTTATCTCCGTATTGAAAATCGATTTAACCCCTTGAGTATGATACGACCAAATCTGGTTCTGAAACAATTATCCGTTGAGTATGATACGACCAGATCTGGTTCCGCGTTTTTTTCACTTCTTTGACGTTCTCATATTTATTCATAATTATCTAATTGTTTTACAAAATGATATTTCAATATTCTATATTCGAAATTTCAATGCAATCATTGTGCAGTTGTTCTTTTTATGATTGGTGTAGTAGTTTCGTAGTTATAGTACTTTAAGGTCGATGTCGCCGAAAATCCTGCAAAAGAGACAGATGCATCCATGAAAATACCCATTTACTCCAAGGGTTAATGTATATCAGAAGGTATTTATTGTATCAGAAGGAATTTATGGTGATTTATATTGCCAGTTTGTTAACGCTTCCCGAATATGTCAGGGATTGACGCGAATGAGATGGCTATCTGCCTGAAGTTACGAGGGTGCATGGATAAGGAATATAGTTTGTGCTCAGAGTATCTTGTACTCGACACGGCTCGAGTCTGTAGGAGTTCAGACTGATGCTTGCTCGTCTCGATATGAGGGAGGAAGGAAGAGGTACCCAAAATGGTCGGACCCGTTGACCTAACTCGTGAGATTAGTGTCGGGTGATTCCGCCGCTGTCTTGGGGGAGTGATCATTCGAGAAATGATGCCCTGATGCTATTTTCGCTGTCTTATAAAGGCCAAAAAATGACGCTATCCAAAATATTCCGAGTAAAAATGTTGTTCAATGTAACTGATTTGACAAAGTAGTTAAAATTCGTGCTAATTCAGCGCTGCTCGAGGTGGAACAATGGCTGTATTGACGTGAGTGCATTTCACTGGAATTCAATGCATTTGTTGACTGGCATGTACGGTACTTAGGATCGTTACAGATAACCATATAAATAATCAATTTTAATAATAAAATATTGTAGTTTTACCTCTTTTATCTTTGCAGTTAAAACAGCCTGGTCTGTGGCAACTATTTGTGCACATGTAGCTATATGAGTCTTGAATCTAGACGCCAGTCGCAACCACGGTCCGTAATCCAAACCTAGACAAAATATTTACATTATAACTATAGGCAGTCACTTAATTATACCATAGAGTAAGCAACTGGGTAATCCTGAAGTCCCAGATACAATACTTAAGTCATACTCCTAAAAGTTTCTGGAATTCTTACTAAGTTTCTGGAAAACACTTTTAATTTGGTATACAAGTTGCAACGACTAATAGCTGGCATTCTGCTCTCCGTATTATTTCTGTGATGTTATCAGTAAGAATATGAAAACAAGACCGCCATTACAGAAAGTGAACTGTTGTATCAACAATTATTTTTATTACGTTTTTTTTATGAAATATTTGTAGTTGACGTATTTATCCATACAGATAAATGTATATATTTATGTTAATTTATTGACATTTGGTCCTTTACTCGATATTTGGACATTTGAAGTACCCTATGACACTCGGGATGACGTAACGGTTCTAACAATATCACACACTTCCAGATCGGTCCAAGCGTTTAGAAGTTATGGTGGAATAAATAAAACGGAAAACATACATAGATGAACCTTGAACACATTACAGTCCTTTTTTTGTTGGGTAGTAGTGTAAAAAACGTCATGGTAGATGGCACTAATAATTAAATGTTATTATTGTTATCATTGACTAGATTATTGGATTTTAATAATCAATCAGTTCCTTATAAAAAACCATTCATTATCGATGTTATTATAGACGGCCGAATAAGTTGCTATTAGTTTCGCCGGACAGTGCTATTACCACCACCTGCATGTTGCCGGCTTTGAAGGGTTGCCGAAATGTACTATGGCATAGACCTAACGATCTTGGCGGGTGGGGGGAGCTAATGGGCTTGGGGATCTAATGGGCCCTTGCTGAGTTGGCCACGAAGACCCATTCTGTTCAAGGTTGGTCACACTCATGGGTCAACACCCATCCGGCGGCCTCCACGCATGAAGTGCGAGCCTGGGCTAGTTTCCCCTAAGAATCAACATTCTGGCGCTCATGGACGGTCTGCGCACCGTGCGGTGTAAGCCAATCGATTGTGCATTCTGACTCACAGTCGGGGGAGTCTGGAAGCAGTACCATTTCCTATAGAGCGGGGGTGGTTGCGGACCTTACGGCGACTGCTCTTGAAACGACCATCGGCTACCCGATCCTGGGTGAACAGCCGGGCAAAGGATGCCGTGGTCCGCGATAGATTCGGTATACACTGTTTCACCGCTTCGTAAGGGAGAGGTTAGTTAGTTAGTTAGTTAGTTGTACTGGGCGTTCCTCCGCAAATCGACATCCAGTGTGCCTATTTTGCGTGTAACGGGGGTAGCGCTATTCCACCCACCCCAGCTCCTCGACGAAAGCCAGCAGGGCTTTCAGGTTTCCTGCTGCCTCGCGCAGGGTGCCTGGAGTCCCAAGGTGTTTTGTCCTGTATACTTCTACCTGTTTACAATCTAGCAGAATGAGTTTTGTGGTTTCTTCGCCTCCATGCATGCTCTGCACATAGGGCTATTCGTTCCGCCCATGTTGAAGAGGTGTTTGTTTAGTGTGTTGTGTCCTGTTATCAGTCCCACTAGTTTGCGTAGTTGGGGCCTTTTTGTCCTTAGAAGTGTTTTGGTAAGTTTGTGGTTGTATTCCACTACTATTTCTTTGGTTTGTCTGCAGGTGTCTATCTCTTTCCAGTGTGTTTGATGTAGTTGTTTGTAGTGGTTGTCAAGTTGGTTGTTTATGTGCGAGTAGGGTAGGGGCGTAAGGGAGAGGACCGCGCAAGCGACTTCGAACTCGTAACCAATCGAGAGACCGGAGTAATCTGGTCGCAATTAGAAGTAAGGGCGTGAGTGTAAGCCCGCTGGGTAACATACCTGGTTATCTCGCGGATAAGGCGTTGGCCTCTTACGGGCATGTGGCGGAGCTTGACGGTGGACTGTTTTGTCCAAGTCTTCTGCGTTTACTTCACGGGAGATTCGCTACCGAATGAACAATCGTTAAAACTTCCTGAGGTGACAGGTTCGCCCGTTGTAATTGACAGCTCTATTATGGCATAGACCAATTTGATACCCTATATAATCAATGCTTATATTGAGGAGACCAAACATATGCATATATTAAGGGGACCAAATGCTGGAAGCGAATTCTAATAGACTGCGAACATAAGCAAAGTACACTGTTGTGAGATAGTTGATGTTTCTAAATGGTTTGCAGATTCCCATTATAAATCCTAGGCTACGATATGCTCGTCCCACGGTTGCTTCTACTTTTGACGAATTACAGTTTTCATTCTAATCAAATCCCTGTATTGTTGTGCAGTTAATTTTATAAATACTTCTAACTAGATTAAGGTTTCTCGATATTGATAATTTGAGAAAATGGACTAACCTTCTAAAACTTCTGGATCCCTGGCGCCAGGAAGGCCAAGCGTGCCGCGCATGATTGGCAGAAACATGGGAATTTTCTAAAAACAAGAAAAAAATATTTTCACTCACATGCAATTGTTTTAGCAATTCAATAATCCACACTTTAAAACTTAATAAAAAAAAGTTTGCTTTATTTTTATGACCTCCCAAAAGTACCCCATGAGCGGAGTCAATCTTTGTTTAATTCTACTAGGTATCTATTGTGAAATTTTACAATTGGCTGAAGTACTATGAAGGGTTTATACAATTACACCTACCGCATTTTAATAGCAAAGATATTTGTATTCAAAGCTAGAAACACAGTGTGCTATACCATTTTAAAATCTCAATAAAATAGGCAATTTATTTCCGAATTAGGCATTCTGGAGATAGTACATTTTTTTTTACAGTACAAGAGAAAAAAATGCAAAAAATAAAACTTTGAGCTAAAAAAATGTAAGAAAAATAAAAGAAACAAGGGGCAGAGAAATAGTAGTTTACATTCAAAAGCACAGTTATCGAAGGCTACTATTCAAAAAATAGATTGAGAAAACTCCTTTATTTGCAATTTTAACAATAAAAAGAGACAAATGGTGTAGATTTTAGGAATTTCTAAAAATGACGATTATCTTGAAAACTGTGAGACTTACTAGGAACATTTTTTTAATTTCTGGACCATCATGATATCCCCTATCTGTAGGTATCTGTCTATTTTTGTGGGCTGCCGTGTAAAAAATGTCGTGGTAGATGGCACTAATAATTAAATGTTATTATTGTTATCATTGATTAAATTATTGGATTTTGATAATCAATCAGCTCCTTATAAGAAACCATTCATTATCGACGTTATTTTAGATGGACGAATAAGTTGTTATTAGTTTCGCCGGACAATGCTATTAACACCACCTGCATGTTGCCGGCTTTGAAGGGTTGCCGAAACGTACTATGGCATAGACCAATTTGATACCCTATATAATCAATGCTTATATTGAGACCAAACATATGCTTATATTAAGGGGACCAAATGCTGGCAGCAAATTCTAATAGACTGCGAACGTAAGCAAAGAATGGTTTCCATTCTTTACGCCACATCATGTATGTAAGCGTGTGTCTTGTTACTGCATTTGATCGACATAATTGAAATGTAATTCCATTAATTTTCTTTCAATGGAAAATGGTGACCCAGCCAGGAATTGAAGCCCAGAACCTTACGATGAGAAAACAGGCGACCTAACCACTATGCAACCACAGGCGACCTAACCACATGAAATTATATCTATCATTCGAACTTCTGCCAAAGTAGAAACTAGTGAGCCTCGTAAAATTGTCACAAACTTGTCACAACATTGTCACATTGCTTGTGTTTACCGAAGCAGCAGAAAAGTGGCTAGTGGCTGAAGCTAATGAAGCTGTGAGGGACCACCCATCACTGGACTCCAAGTTGTGCGGTGTGAGGTGGTGGTATCAACTTACAAGCTATCTCCGTATTGAAAGGCAGTTTTGAATGAAGTAGAAGGTATTTATTGACTGAAAGTTTGATATTGCCAAGTTATAACGCTTCCCGAATAGGTTATGTTGTCGCGAGTGTATTGATGCGCGACTGCGGTTACGAGGATATATGGATGAGGATTGTATTTGTGCTCCTAGTATCTTGTACTGGGCACGGCTCGAGTCTGTGGGATTGCAGACTGATGCTTCTAGACTGGGAAAGATAAGGAAAGGAAACCAAGGAGCCGGACTCGTCGAGCGACTTCGCGAGAGGGGTACCGAGTATGTCGTCGCAACCTTGAGGGAGGTGATCACTCGAGGAATGATACTTTGGTTGCTTTTTCGCTGGCTTATATAGGCCGGGAAATGATGCAATTCGAAATATTCCGAGTAAAAGGATTGTTTCATCGTGCTGATTCATCGCTTCCTGAGTTAAAATAATAGCTGAATTGTGTCAGTGTATTTCACTGGAAATCGATGCATTTGTTGATCGCATGTAATGGTACTTAAGGGCCGTTACAAAGCCTTCCAAGTTATCTCTCGACCCCAAGAGTCCATATCTGATGGGAGTTTTCAAGTTCTGGGAAAGGATACTATTTTTTTTACTACAAAGACGCAGAAGACTTTTCAGTGGATCGTGTTAAAAAGATTCTCTATATTTTAAAAAGTCGCAGTCTACGTAGTCTGCCCTCAACGAAAGAGGCATTAAGGCAGCATTGTCTTCGTTCGGCATACCAGTTAGGATAAGTTTAGGGGTAGAAGAATAGAGATGGACCATGGATGCTGGGGAGTGGACGCCGGTTTGTGCCTACTATCATGCCTACTATTGTAGCAGCCGGCAGAGAATTCGTTGTAGAGCAGTTGCTTCGGATGTCGAACACGTTGCTCTTGTTCAAAGGCCAAGGTTCCATGCACGCTACTTTGCACGAACTGCGCTGGAGGTCGACAATGCAGCAATAAATACACTAGAAGGTGAAAAATCGTAACGCATTGTTATTATCATAATATATTAAGTTTATATATTTATATTTCTGATGATTATTATTATTATTATTTAGCACTAGTTTAATTAGTTTCAATTTAATTTAATTTAATTTACATAATTTTAACATTAAATATTGAGATACTTTCCATTTTTATAAATTGACAAATATACGAAATTATATCATTCTAAAATTTTTCATTAAGCAATTGATATTATAAAAAGTGACAATCAATTTGCATTTTTATTAATTCTGATTATTGTAATGTTAATTTTGTTTTATTTATTATTTGGATTAGATTTAGTTTTAATTTAATTTTATTTTTATTTTAAAAAGATTTGAATTTTCTATTATTAATTAAATTTTTTGTAGACTATTTTAATAATTAGTTTTATTTGATTGTGTCTAGAAATATATGCATTGTTAATAAATAGTAATCATAATGCACAAAGAAAATTGCTCAAGTCTGCCTTAGAACAGGCTCAGGCCTAGTTAGGCGACTTTCGGTCATAACCATGTCTCAGTCACAATAAGAATCAGTTTTCTGCTATTGCCTATTTTACATACAGTGTGACATGGTAAAATGTACTAGTTAAATTTTGTAATACCTACTCTAAATAAAAAAAAAATAATAAAAAAAATAAAAATATTGCTTTATTTTGCACAACATAAAAATATTTTGTTCCATGGATGAATTGGAAGATGAAGATGATCTAGAATCATGATAGCTGTATAGAACCACATACCTACATGCGTGTTTCTTAAGATTTTGTTGCTTATTGTACTTAGAAGTGGTTTCCTAATTTTAGTAAAGTTTTCCAAAAAGTTACAATCACTGTTGTTTACTAAAAATAAGTCTTATTTGGCATATGGGCATATGGCATTTTTGGCATATGGCATTTTTGGCATATGGCATTTTTGGCATATTCGTATATACGAAACTCTATAAACATAAGCCATTTTTTATGTGGAAAAGAAAGAAATATTGAGAGCAATTACCAGTTAAACTTACTTATCATTGAATTTTGCGAGAAATGCGAAATTTTCGGTTTTTTCTGGAAATTGTGCGAAATTCTTAAGGGCTCTCTAGACCAAGGGCCTTCAACCCGCGGTGGCGTTCTTGGCGACCCGCCCGCGCTCCGCAGTGTTACGACGACGACGGATAAAGACGGACACGCTCTCGTCCTGTTCGCTCGCTCAGTACATACGTTAATGAGAGTTGAATAGAAAACACGTTACAACATGAGTAAGTTTTTGACATCGAACGAGTGTGATGGCAGCAAGTACAAGTAGGAAACGCAAGGTCGCTTTAATGAACAGATTATTCCAAGATAAATGGACGAACTTATATTTGTGTTTCTGTGTCGGCGAAAAACCCATTCGCCTCGTATGTAATGAATCAGTCTCTGTGTTGAAAGAATACAATATCAAACAATATTATGATTCGAAACATTCCAGTAAGTTTGCGCATCTTCATGGACAATTACGCAATGCCAAGGTGATGTCTCTGAAGAAACAAATTCAAAGACAGCAGTATTCATTTCGAAATCAGAATGAAGACAGTGAAGCAAGTATAAAAGTGAGCTACATTATTTCAGAGACAATTGCACGTAAATCAAAACCATTTACTAACGGCAAATTCATAAAAGAACGTATGGAGTCTGCAGCAGAAGTTTTATGCCCCTCGGAGCATTTTCTCGAATAAAAACATAAAGTCCATGGCAAGAACCAGAATCACCGATGTTCACCTTGAGAACAGTAATTTGAGAATTGCAACGACCACTATAGAGCAGACATTAATAAATTCGTTAAAACAATGTCAATCATCTCATTACTTTAATTTTATGTAAATGATTTCCTGTTTGTAAAATTTATAATACATATCCGAACTATCCACCGCTATATAATAAAACCCCTAACATACTTGGTTAATTTATCAATTCAAAATTTCCAAAACAATTTCAGGTGGCTAATGTAACTCTGATTTATAAAGCTGGTGTCAGAACAGATCCCAAAAATTACCGACCTATATCTGTGCTCAATAGTTTAAGCAAAGTCATGGAAAAAATTGTAGCCAAACAACTGACACACCATCTTGAACAAAACGGTATTCTATCAGACGGTCAGTACGGCTTTAGACCAGGTCGAGGAACGTCTGAAGCAATCTTGGCTATCACAAAGTATGTGACAGAAAATATTGATGCAAATAAGCGATGTCTGGTAATTTTTCTTGACCTGGCTAAAGCATTTGATACAGTTCAACATGACAAATTATTAGAAAAGTTAACACAACTTGGTTTTGGTGACACCGAGATAAGTTGGTTTACTAGCTACATTACGGGAAGATCACAAAGAGTGAAAATTGACGATGTCATAAGTGATGGCTTGCCATGCAACTACGGTGTTCCCCAAGGAAGTACGTTGGGGCCTTTACTTTTTCTCGTGTACATCAACAGCTTTTGTCAACTGGAAATAACTGGCTCTATTTTGTCATTTGCTGATGATACGGTGTTACTTTTCCAAGCAGACACATGGGAGTTAGTATTCGGCCAGGCAGAGACTGGATTAAAAGCAGCCCATCAATGGCTAGACAAAATCTTGCTAACACTCAATAGGGAAAAGACGAAGCATGTGACCTTTAGTATCGACAGGAGGCAGCAGCCATCGTCTGAATTGCAACTAATACTGCACGAATGCAGTAATGAAAACAACTGCAACTGCCACTCATAGGAAAAAGCATGTCAAATAAAATACCTAGGAATCACTATTGACAATAACCGAATGACGTGATTCCCTGGTATAAACTACAAAATTAGGCATTTTTGGTAAATAATAAAAAAAGAAATTGCATAATTCCTGCGGTTTACGATCTCCTTCCAGCCGGCGAAGCGATGCTTGAGAAGCATGCTTGATCGTCTAGAGAGCCCCTTACGTTTTAGAGATGAATGTATAAGAACACAAGGTATCCTTGTCATAAGAGCTTTCAAACAAAAAAAAGGAAATTAAAATCGGACCATTAGGAGACGTGATAGAAAAAAAATGTGCATCTAATGGCGGCCATCTTTAACGGCCGCCATTTTGTTTCCTGCACGGATTTTCAAGTGCCTCCTTATCTGAAAAATTACCTTTTAAAATCTACTATATATTCCAATCAAAAAGTGAAGTTTTTTTTGCTGTACCCAGCGTACTAATTTGGGTACGTCGTACCCAAGAAAATGAATCAAATACAAACCTGTAACCTGACCATATCTTCATCAGCCTCCGCCTGAGGTCCGCTCTTGCCTTCTTTGACAACGACGATATTGTGTGCCTTTCCTGACGCCGGTTGTTTCCGGCTGGTGTAAGCTTGCAACGACATTTGCCGCCGCTGCAACGCCGTCACAGCAGCCATCTTTCTCTCAGTCTTTCCTTTGGCATTCTGAGCAGTGCCAGACCTCGCAGACATCTTTGGCGAATCTAAGTTGGTGAAAAATGTGGATAATTAAAAAAGTAAACAGTTTATTGCTCAAACACTTATTTTGTTGATTAATTCCTTGAGCGGCAAACGGGACAATTGTCCCACAATTGAAATTACCGTAGAGCGGCAAAGGGGACATCTGTCCCAGCCGAGATCGGCGCCGATGTTTTCCAATTATTTACCCTTGATACCTCACATAAATCATACGGCCTGTGGTATGTGCGAAAAGAGGAGAAGATTCTCTGTCGTTAACTAGTTGGTTCATTATTTTTCATACAGTCGCCATTTTTTAGTCTATGATTGAACCAAACCAAACCAAAAACTTCAATATTCATGTTGATTTTCAACACCGAATATTTTTTTATTTTTGTATGGGTATAAGTAAAACGAAGTCATAGGTTGAATGAAGCATATTATAATTATTATAAAAGTATTCACAATTTCTTGTATAGGGTGATTTATTTCCAGAAAAAACATAGAAATGTTGGACAAGGCAGTTTTTTTCTGTACCACAACTTTGACAGATAATTCTGAATAATGCTTATTGCTTTACAAAACGACGTTACACGTACCTAATAGCAAATTTCAACAGAAACATAAAACAGGTCTTCTTTATACGATCCGTATAGTAGTTTCGGAGTAATCGTCGTTTTCCTGAAACGCTATATTTTTGTTGTGATGTAATCTTCTTCTTCGCGTTCTCTAAGAGAAACTACAATTCAAACGTCAGCGCTCGAGGTATTAAAGACATCTTCATTATTGACATCAACCCAGATTATGACAGTGGTTCGAAAAGTTTATGTAAAACCCAAGAGATGGCGATGTTATTCAAATTTTTGTGATCCAACTACGTGTAACTACACTCGGGAACAATCAGTCTGCAATCAATCAAGCTAAGTTCCTTGATTAAAGTTTCTTGCTGGAATCTGCCAGAACTTATAATTTTTTTTCAAGACGAAGACATATTGAAAAAAAAAGACTTCATGTTGAAAAAAATAAGACTTCATGTTGAAAAAAAAGGGCTTCATGTTAAAAACAAAAGACTTCATGTTGAAAAAAATAAGACTTTATGTTGAAAAAAAAAAGACTTCATGTTGAAAAAATAAGACTTCATGTTGAAAAAAATAAGACTTCATGTTGAGAACAAAAGACTTTATGTTGAAAAAAATAAGACTTCATGTTGAAAACAAAAGACTTCATGTTGAAAAAAATAAGACTTTATGTTGAAAAAAAACTTCATGTTGAAAAAAATAAGACTTCATCTTGGAAAAAAAAGACTTCATGTTGCGCATTCTCAATACTTTCCCTCTGGCAGGAAAGTAAAATATATCATAGATGAATTTGTTTCTGAATAACAGCTTACCTCCAATAGGTCTATTAACGGTGTACGATATGTATGGCAAATCAGGATCTGAGCAAACGCTCGCCCCAGGTGAGTTGTTCCCACTTCGTAGAGATTCATTTGTAATGGAATGAGCACTCGGGGATATGTCTGCTGTAAATAATAAACGAACCATATTAAAAATAGTACAGTATTTTAAGGAACTGGAGAGCAAAATATTTATACATGCAAGATCTGAGACTAAATTGATCAACCATTTCTGGTGCGGTACGGTCTTAGCCGTCATTTGTGAGGCTCTGTGCGATATGGTGACACTGTCATAGCCGTGATTTTTTCGGCGTTCAGAAATGGAACTGTGGTTACTGCTATTTTAATTCAATGGCAGCCTCGTATGGCCCGTTCTTTTGTCATCATTAATACAGTAGAACTCCAATTATCCGAACTCCGACTATCCGAATCGCTGATTATCCGAAATTCAAACGGAAAAAAAATAAGACGGAAACATACCGATTATTGAAAATGCCCCAACTCATCCCACCGAAGAATTATTGGAAACAGGGAATGGCCAGCTTAAAACAATCTTTTTACCGCCAAACGTCACAAGCTTGTTGCAACCAATGAACCAGTTCTGTTATCGAAACCATGAAACGCCATTACAGAATGCAACTTTTAAGGAAACTTTTGGTAGAGGGCGAAGACCAAGAAGGTGAGTTGGCTAACCACAGGTTGGCAGATACTTTTTTGGAAAAAAACCAATTATCCAAATTTTTGATTATCCGAATGGGGTCCAGTCTCAATTGATTCGGTTAATTGGAGTTCTACTGTACCTCGTTTCAAATTCTAGTGGCGTAACCAGTTTTGAAACTACACAAACACTCATGTAAAAAGTAACACAAACAGAAACGACGGCGATAGCTGTGAAATATCGCAGAGTTGTAAGACTCTGGCGCCACTGTCATAGCCGTAATTTTAATGGCATTCAGAAATGCCTCTGCGGCTACAGCAGTTTATATTCAATAGCAGCCTCGTATAGGCCTTATTATTAATATCTCATTTTAAATACTGATGGCAAATACCGGTTTTCAAACTGCACAAACACTCATGTAAAAAGTCAGGCCGACAGACAACGGCGATAGCCGTGAAATGTTGTATGCTGTCAACAGGGCCCTCTAGACTGCAGCCGGGCGCGGATGGGTGAAGTATCAATAAAGAAATCTATGAAGCTAGCGGAAATTGCCACATATAATTAGTTCATGGGAGGAGTAGATCGACTGGGTCAGATGACCTCATCACCGCGTAAAACTGTCATCTTCCACCTACTTGACATTGTAGTCTCTGATGCTTTTTACATAATAAAAAAAATATCCGAGGCCTGAGGCTAAACGCTTTGGGTTCTTGGATTTTAGAGATGAGCTCATATAAAAGGACTCATACATCTTGATCCGAATTGCAAAAATTGCGATTTGGCTAAAAGTACCAGCAAATTCCGAAATCGCCGAGTATTTCAATTAGGATCAATGCAAAATAGTCACTGGCCGGAAAGCATTCCGGTTCGTGAAGTCGCTACAAGACCTGTAACCTACCTGAATTGCAAGATGTGCCGTATTGCACTCGTTGCCGTACTGCAACTTTATCTTATAGCATTATGCTCTTAGGACCAATTATATTACTTTCTCACTAAGTTGTTCTGATTCCTCTCATATATTATTATATTATATTCGTTGAGTGGGGCTTTTCGAAGGTCTTTATGAGCCTTGTAATACTGCGACCATTGTTGATCTATTGTGTTCGCCACCTACTATAGTTCTGCGTTAAGCCTCGTGTCATTTAAGAACCGCAGTAGGCTTTTGGCGCCAGATTGTTTTACCTCCTTAGGTTGGAGGTAATGACCACCCAAGTGGGTGTATCTTTTACGCATCAGCGGGCCCCACTCCCACGTGAGGTGCTGGGGAGTTTCCTCTGCCCCTTGGCAGAACCTGCACATTTTTGTGTCTCGGAGCTTGAGGTTGAACATGTGTTTGTTCAGGCCACAATGCCCAGTGAGCCAGTATGCGTAGATTGTTCCTATTTAGCGATAAGGCCTCTAGGGCCGTCTTACGGTCGTAAGCCTTAATTAGCGCTTTGGAATGATTCAACCCTGGCGCGTTGTTATGGTGGTCGACGGATTTGTTCTAAACATATTTGTTTGAGCATTAGGTTTGCAAGGCTTTTTGGTACGCCACAGCAAGGTTCAGGGCCGTATAACGTTCCCTTTGCTCCCGTCTTAGCAAGTTCATCGGCTTTTTCATTTCCTTCGATTCCTGCATGGCCGGGAGCCCATCATAGAATTACCCAGTTCTTTTCGCCCAGGGAATTCAGTAGTGATATGCAGTTTTGGACTAGCTTTGAATTAATGGTATTCGAGGCTAGTGCCATAAGAGATGCCTTGCTATCCGAGTGGATATAGATCCATTATTGAATGTGTGGATATCAACCTCCATAAGAACAAACACCGTATCTATATTCCTCTCATATAGGTCGATATCTGAAAATTCATGGATACGCTTGTTCTTTGTCAAAACACAACTGTTCCTGTAGGCCAACTGTACTATAAGCATAACTAAATGACGAGAGGATGAACTGGGAAAGCCAAGTCACCAACCTAATGATAAGAACTCTCAAATTGGTCTATGCTTTTTATGGGTAAAGAAATATTTTATCGTTAGCAACCACCAAAATGGTGTCCCCATGGCTCATTGCATGGGGTACCTGCACTAAGCAAATTTTGGATCCACTTTTAAAAGCACAGAAGCTCTTATTAACCCTTCAAGCCCTGCAACTTCTATATCGAAGTCAACTAAACGCGTCCAGGAAACGTGATTTGATTGGGTTTTTCGTGTCATTCCGTATTCAGTTGTATTTTATTTAAATGCACGATGATTTATTGTATCATCGTGCATTTAAATAAAATACAACTGCATACGGAATGACACGAAAAACCCAATCAAATCACTTTTCCTAGACGCGTTCAGTTGACTTCGATATCGAAGTCGCGGGGCTTGAAGGGTTAAGGGTCATTAGAAAAAAAACATCCACGTTATTCATCTGTACTTCTGTTCAAAGAGTTCCAGGTTTTGCAAATAAAACAGATATTTATGAATCAAATTCTGATTTTCTTCCAAAAGCACCCACAGAATTGGGAAAAAGGTCAGCAAGGTCTTGCAACAAGAGCGGCGGGATCTACTAACTCCCTGATCCCCTTAGTAAAATCTACCTTTGCGCAAAGGCAAATGTATTTTGTGGCGCCAAAAGTGTAACAGCTTCGACGACAATTTGAAAAAATACCAATATTTATAAGTTTAAATTTAAAATAAACAGATGGTTAACCCCTAGAGCCCCAATTGGCTGATATCGGCCACAACTTGATTCGATTAATTTTATTTTAAATTAATTTGTTTTATTTTATTATGTTTTATTACGTTTATTTATTTATTTAAGAATTAATTACTATGAAACATTGATTAGCTTATAAAAATAACAGGAACCGAATGGCAAAACCTTAACCTTTTGCTTATTTGTTTCTGTCACCCAACTGGGACTAGCCCGTTCTAGGGTGGACAGGTTAATATGTTTTATTGTAATTATGGGTACAGTGGTTTGGCAGTAATTAATGTTTTGGTGAGACAGTGTCATAATTCAATTTTTTTACTAATTTTTACTAAAATATTTTGGGACATCAACTTGTCAATCGGCTGAGGGGCCGAGGTCTGAAGGGTAGATAGAGTTTGGATACCTGCATTTAGAAAACCGCTAAAATCTTTGTATCGATGTATGTGAATTTTGTATCTATATCTATAAAAAGATATATTTTTTTTTCCTTTTCTCTCTTCTTTTTTTCTTTTCGAATTATAATATTATTCATGTTTCTTATGCATCTAGATACAGACCTCAGAAGCCTCGTCAGATGAGCATAGCGCAATTCGTTACATAAGCTGTGTCAATATTAAGCTGTTTTTTACAATAGATATTTTTTTAACAATGTAACAATACAATGTCACTATGTAACTCTTCGGTAACAATGTAACTACTTTTGATTATACAAGTATTAAATAAATAAATAATACAGCACAGCGGTCATAGCCGTGACACAACTATAGTTGTGCTAGCGCAATACATAGCATAATATTGTATATGGGCGACACGACGGTCATAGCAGTTGTGAGATTTTGTATAAAGAATTTTAGTGCCATTCCAAGACCCCTTGGCCACCGCCAACATTGAAGGCCGATAGCCTAAACCATACCATTGCTGTCGTAATCTCCCCGCAAGAAAGACTTCACGCAAGGCACAGATTCCAGCAAGGAACTTTATGTGGAAGTCTACGCGGGCTTGTAGATCATTTGACTCACAACGGCCACTTCTTTTGTACTTCAATATTGATGGATCCTTGGAATTGTTTAGAATCGTTTTTTTTGTTATTCTGGAGTTGGTATAGAGCAGAGGGGGCAGTTTTAGAGCTAGCCCCAAAATGTGTTTGGACCTGAAGAGAGTCGAGGGGTCAACTGGTTTGGCTAAGGACAACCAGGATTTTAAAATAGCTGTCACCAGTGCATCCAGTTGAGACAACTAGAGCTGTCGACTACAACGAACGAACCCGTCACCTCAGGAAGTTTTAACAAAATTTGATCGTTCTGTCTCCTGTGAGGTGAGCGCAGAAGACTTAGGACAAAACAGTCCACTGTCAAGCTCCGCCACATGGCCGTAAGAAGCCAACGCCTTACCGCGAGCTAGCTAGGTATGTTACCCAGCGGGCCGACACTCGAGCACTTACTACCAGTTGCAACCAGATTACTCAGGTCTCCCGACTGGTTAGGAGTTTGAGGTCTCTTGCGCGGTCCTCTCCCTTACGTAGCAGTGAAACGGTGTCTGCCGAATCTATCGCGGACCACGGCATCCTTTGCCCGGCTGTTCACCCGGAATCGGGTAGCCGATGGTCGTTTCAAGAGCAGTCGCCGTAAGGTGAACAACCACCCCCGCTCTATAGGAGACAGTACTGTTTCCAGACTTCCCCGACTGTTAGTCCGAATTCACAATCGATTGGCTGACGCCGCACGGTGCGCAAACCGTCCAGGAGCGCCAGAAGATTGACTCCTGGGGGAAACTAGCCCTCAGGTTAGAGTCCTGCCCGGCCTCGCACTTCATGCGTGGAGGCCGCCAGATGGGTGTTGACCCGTGAGTATGACCGACCCTGAATAAATGGGTCTTCAAGGCCAACTCCAACAGGGCCCAAACGAGACAACTTGCGGTGTCAACTACAACGGGCGAGCCCGTCACCACAGGACGTTTTAACGTTCTGTCGCCCTGCAGTGAACGTAGAAGACTTTGGAAAACGAGACATATTGAGTTGTCAACCACAACGGGCGAACCCGTCACCGCAGGACGTTTTAACGATTATTCGTTCTATCGACCGTGCAGTGAGCGTAGAAGACTTGGGACATAACAATCCAACGTCTAGCTACGCCACAACCCGTTAGAGTCCAACGCCTTACCGCGAGTAGCCAGGTATGTTACCTGGCGGGCGGCACTCGCGCCCTAACTACCAATTGTGACCAGATTTCTCCGGTCTCTCGATTGGTTCCGAGTTCGAGGTCGCTTGCGCGGTCCTCTCCCTTACGAAGCGGTGAAACGGAGTGCACCGAATCTGTCGCGGACCAAGGCGTCCTTTGCCCGACTCTGAACCGGGATCGGATGGCAAATGGTCATTTCAAGAGCAGTCGCCGTAAGGTAGACAACTACCCCCGCTCTATAGGAAACGGTGAAATCGTAAATATGAAAGAGCCATGGCAAATGTGAAGTTAGCTAATTGTCATAGATGCAAGCCTTACGAGAGCCAGAAATTAGCAAGGCATCTATCCTTGCCAGGCAACTACTGAAATGCTCTATTACATGATCGCCAGAGAGGTCTTTTCCCTGATGGGTGATTTTCATGCTAATGAACTTGAAATGATTATTTGGGTCTATAAGGGAGATATTAGAGCCGTTATGACCAATTTGGGGTCATAGGACATACATTTTGTGTCTATATGGGCGATTCCAAGGCAAAAACTGTTGGAGGGTTTCACTTTTATACAACCTGACCAGTCGCTGAACAGCTCCACTCTCTGTAATAGCAGGGAAAGCTGCTTGGTGCTCCTGGTGATAAAACTTAGGTCGTCGGCAAAAGCAAGGCACAACGATGTGTATTTGGCCGTCTATTTTGGTAACCCCACTTCTAGTCGAACTGGGTCAGGCTTTCCAGCAGTATATTGAAAATAGTATATTATGATGGGCCGGAATCCGGAAGGTGAATCCATGGCAGCTCTGTTCATATATTTTTATATTGAAATTTCCAATTAGAATATTGGACAAACCTTGTCCAGAAGCACCTGGAACGGCAATTGTATGTCCACGGGTCAATTTAGGAGCCGATTTCGAAGGTGAATCCGTGGATGCGTTATTCTTGCGATTCAACGATTGATTTCTACTACTGTTCGCTGACGACTGCTCGGAGCCCATCCTTACTTTTATTTATTTCACACCATAAATCATTTAAATCGATATTTTTTTTAAATTAATCGTTACAACCGCATTGTTTTCATTTCACTTCATAGATTTGTTCCGCTCAAAAAGTGTGGATTTGACGTTTAAGTTTGGTGTGTCGCCAGTTTTTTGGATCGTTCTTTCAGTATTACCATTATTGTATTTTTTATTGATTTAATATTCCGTTGTTTGTCCTGCATAAATTTGGCTGTATTTTATAAGGTATTAATAGTGAAAAGTATTTTTGTTGCAATATTTCCAATGTTGCATCAGATTTTTAAATTATTTTTATCTGCGCCCTCTAGTGTCTCATCATTGCGAAATGTCTTGTCACAATTAGAGAGGCACCCTGTACGATATTTATTTAGGCGATGTTTTCAATATTTTCCGATTTTTATTAGAAGATTATTTGTTAACTGCCATCTGCTTGAAGGTTTGTCAACGCAGCTTGATGAATACACGGCTCTCTTTCATCAATTGCGCAAATGGGTGTAGTTTGCAATAAATATGCATCAATTATTATAGACTCTAGAACACAAAATTAAAAATTCTTAACCCTCAGAGAGTAGGTTGTATTTAAAGTATTATTAGCCAAAGTTCATCCACATTAACAACTAGTATATTTTCTACTAAGATGCGGTATTTTGTATTTGCCAATCGCCATAAACTATGCGGTTCTGATTTTTAGGCCGGCAATGCACGTCCAATTTTTCTCTACGACAGTCGGATCCGATAGTCTGATCAGGCTATAGGATCCGACTATCGTATAGAAGAAACCTGACTTGCAGTGCCGCGCCGACCATTGTCAGCACCTGTGCGCGAAACCAATGAAGCGCCTCTTTGATTTCATAAATAAGGTGAACCACTTGTCTACTTGGAAAAATTGACCGAAAAAAACTTACCCTATATAATAATTATTTATATAACAATGCAAATTATAAATATTAGGTATTTTGTCTAAGTATAAGTAATTAAATGTTGCTTGTTGCATATTATGTTGATTTTTCTCTCGTTTTAAAGCTTGTCGGTTATTGCTTTGTTGCTCCGCTAAGATATTTATGACATTAGTAAAAATCAAGTTTGACAATCTCTTGCAGTTTCAAAACTGAAAAGATTTATAGAATATCAACTCTTTTACCTTTCTATTAAAAAAAAAATACGTGTGGCACTCGGGGACTGCCGCGGTAAAGCTATTGCATAGCAACAAAACCGGATATTATTCTTTTATTCTTTGACTATTCGAAAAAAATCGTGGATAAAAAGATAGATAATTAAATTATCTTTAAAATGGTGCAGGTTTCATAATAATACGCCAGATAGTATTTGCGTAGTAGTCGTTTTAGTGTTCGGTTAGACCTAATTTCACAAATTAATTAAACTATGTAATATAAACAAAATCTAAAATATTCAAAGCTAAGAATATTAGGAAAATGTTCTTGTTTAACATATATTTTTATCGAATCGTAAGCAACACTCGTTTAGACGTAAATATCAGTTTAAAATCATTAATTTTCGTTAAGAAATTTCTTCATTCGGTCGCCGCGCTGGGCTAGGCCCGCGATAAAAGCTATGCAATAGCTTAAAAAAATACGTGTGGCACTCGGGGACTGCCACGGTAAAGCTATTGCATAGCATTTTTTTAACAACTTATGCAATTATAATTATTTATTTATTTTATTTTTTCTGATATCAGATAACTGCGCTCTATCGGAAAACGTTGAAATTATTACGAATCATTTGCGGCTGCGGAAGCAAATGATTCGGAATAATTTAAACGTCTTTCGATAGAGCGCCGTGCACGAATTTTTTATTCAATAAAGCAAAAAAACCGAATTATTCGAAAAAAATCGTAGATAAAAAGATAGATAATTAAAGTATCTTTAAAATGGTGCAGGTTTCATAATAATACGCCAGATAGTATTTGCGTAGTAGTCGTTTTTGTGTTCGGTTAGACCTAATTTCACAAATTAATTACACTATGTAATATAAACAAAATCTAAAATATTTAAAGCTAAGAATATTAGGAAAATGTTCTTGTTTAACATATATTTTTTTCGAATCGTAAGCAGTACTCGTTTAGACGTAATTATCAGTTTAAAATCATTAATTTTCGTTAAGAAATTTCTTCATTCGGTCGCCGCGCTGGCCTAGGCCCGCGATAAAAGCTATGCAATAGCTTAAAAAAATCTTTAATAATGTAGCGACTATCTATGTATGTATTCTAAAATGTTCTCTTGTATTGGTATTATAGCCAAGTTAGACAATCTTTCTAAGCCTCGTTGTTGAACACAAGTATTTTTTAATTTTAATTTTGAAAACGACCTTCCTGCGCTTGCTACTGTGACTAACGTTGTTATCAAAATTCCTAATATCGTTGTGATAATATGCTAAACTATTTATAAATATAAAGTTTAGAAGTTCAGTTTTAAAATAGTTTAAATTTTAGTGAATAAATAGTAAGGCCGAATAATACCTTTTATTTGGCTATCCTCGGGTTCTTTATTATCAAAATATTACACCAAAATATTTACAAAATATCGAAATCGATTTTCGACAATCGATAAAACTCTAATCTATTATTTCCGATTGGTAATAATCACACCGTCTGCGGCGTCAATGCGGAGAAAGAATTAAAACTGATTAGAATGACTTATAAAAGAAGTACGAACCACTCACGGCTCGGCTCGGAGCGGTGAATGATGGTGCTTCACGACGTCCCTGAGTACGGGGCGCCTCAGCCTGTCTGCTATGCACATATTGGACATAGTGGCGGCGCGGCCCTGCTGACGTGCATTCCCGGCCTTAAATGCTGTAATGAATACTGCGAATGTAGACAGCACTGCACAAGAAGAAGAGTTTCCGTGTTTTTATACGATTGTAATTTACAAATCGTCCGGCTCTAGCTGTCACACGAGTACATATTTTTCCTTCCTGTGTTTCCTTCTCACTTTTTACAAAATGGCCGAACTGTTGTGACGATTTTTACTCCGTGCTTTCGTAAAAATATTGTTTATCGCTTGAATAATGGAGAGCCAAATCGAAATTACGACTGTAAATGTTGATTCGTTGTTGCTGAGCGGAGATTTCGTGTTTTTGGATCGGTTTTCGTATACGCATTCGCGGAGGTTTTCCCCGCCTTGGTGGAAGGACAAGAGAATTTTGATTTTCGGACCTTGTTTTATGCTGAGAGGATAAGAAAAGTGTGTAAGCAATGGATAGGATGATGCAGAATTGGCGGAAGGGTCCGCGGCAGTGCGGCGGAAACGAAAGTAAGAAGATCTTTGAGGATATAGTGCCGCAAGGACATCAGGTCTGGTTGACCTCCCCTATTATCTCCAGTAAGAGGTTTGATGTGCCGTTTGGAGGGCCTGGTGGCGTCGAGCGGAAGGGACGGGTCGATTTTTATCCGGTGTTTGTCGGCGTGTCTAGTTTTATTAGTGGGATAGTGAACGCTGCCAAAAATATACCGTGCCAACTCGGCAGTCGTAATCCAGACGCGATGGAGTGCACAGCTCCCGTGATCGACGCAAAAACGCAGGATAATATCGGGGAGGACGTCCCCGACTGTGTTATATCTAAATGTGAAGATAAAATGGAAAAATTGAAGCAGATGCTCGCGGCTAAGAAAGTGAAGAAACGTGCGAGCGCTGTGATTCCGGAAGAAATTGAAATCGTCGAAGAACCGAAGCAGGAGTGTCGAGCAGAAGCGGCTGCGACCACTGCCGCCGCCCCAGAACAGCCAACAATGTCAAAAACGAAACAAAAAAACAAAAAATCTCGGAACAAACACAAAAAAACAGAAAATAAGAAACCGGAGGAGACGAGTACAGCGCCCCGACTGAAATCGATCCTCAAACAGACCCATTCGCAGGCAGATGCATCGAACAGCTTCGATGAGATGCACGGGAGGTTCTGCGCTTCGGACGATTCGTTCGTGATTGTGTTCCGCGATGAGGAGCCGCTGCCCGCGAAACGGCGGCTCCCCTCCGAGTGCGGATCGGAAGACTCGTTCGTGATCTGCTTCGAGGAGCCCAACTGCTTCACGAACGAAGTGTTCAGTGATGACGATAACGACGATTCCGGTAGTGATAGTGACGTGGAGGAGCCTTCGAGCGTTTGCTTGGACGGTTCCTTAAGTAAAACGATTGGTGATCTGACTGATGAAACGCTTTACGGGGAGCGGTCGGTGCCTGTTATTACCGTGTCCGAACCGCAACAATCTGCGCTTCAAATGTCACCAAAAAAGGTAAGCTTTACTTCATTAAAAATAGTATTAGTCCTCGGTTGATAACGAGCAACAGGTTGCATGAACAAAAATGTACTATTTGTGCCGGAAAATGTAAACAAAGTTTGATCAGCAAAATATGTCTATCTCAATAGGTAAAGAATTAACCCTTCAGGCCTCAGCCCCTCAGCCGATTGACAAGTTGCTGTCCCAAAAAAAATTTGTAAAAATTAGGAAAAAAATTGAATTACGACACTGTCTCACCAAAACATTAATTACTGCCAAACTACTGTACCCATAATTAAAATGAAACATATTAACATAATGAAACATAATAAAATAAAACAAATTAAAATAAAATTAAATTAAATCGGCCAATCGGGGCCTGAGGGGTTAAGAAGGACCTGCCTTGTTTGATAAAATACTTTGATGGTACGGTAGGAATTATTGCAGTATAGGAACCTTTCTCAGAAATCGAAAAAATAACGAAATACTACTAGATTCGAATCATTATAATGCTAAATGTGAAAGAAAAAAGCTTCAGAGGCATAAAACTTCAAAATCAAATTTATATACAAAAAAAAAAAAAAATTTTAAACTCAGTTTTTAACCCCTCACGTTGCGAGGTAAAAACTCACCTATCACTTTTGCGCGCGACATATTCGCGCAAAAAATCGACGCGAGTCAACGGCCTTGAGAAAAACGATCATAACTTATAAACCACTAATCGTATTAAAAAAATATAAATAGAAAAATGATCGCATTGAAATTTGACATATAAAACATTATAACCTTATCTCGTAAAACAATTAAGATAATAATGAATAAATATTACAAAATTGGCAAACTGAAAAAACTCGCCTATAAAATCATTTCGATTTTTTTGTAAATACAGTTTTTGTAAATATCAAAAATTGTAAATACAGTTATGTTCTTTATTAAATGCTTTACCAAAACGATATTTTTTTTTTACTTATTTGCATACAAAAATACGGAAAAAATATTTATTTATTCAGCCAAGAAAAATTGTATGTATTCTCGTAAAAAAAAAATTTTTTAATTTTTAATTTGTGACTACTTATGGTATTTTTTTATATGAAATTCTTTCAAAATAACTTTATTACTACATCACTTCTTCTTAGAAATCACACCAGAACTTTGAGCTTTGTCTGATATTATAGAAAAATCTAAAGTTTTGAGAGTTTCCGACTTCCGAACCTAATAATAAACTTTGAATGCCCATAATATAAAATTCGTTAGATTTTTTCAATTATATTGTCTTATCATAGACTTATTATATGTCTAATAACTAATTACTATACTCCAAAGAGTCACATTTCATCGAAAAACTACGGAAAATCGCACTTTTTTCTCTCATAGTAATTATCAAAACAAGTTTCATTTTCGGGAGCCATATTAGAAAACAACATATAATGTTCAAAATACGCCTAATTATGTGATAACTTAGGATGTAAATGAAGCAATACCTATTTTATTAGTAAATTAAAGCGACATTACGTCATGTTTCGCGATATAACGGAATATTTCACAAACATTACAAAATAAATACGGCCATATTTCGCTCGCCGTTTGGTTTCGCCAAAGTGTTTTCTTCGAAAATTCGTGAAAAACAGCAAATGGGCTGTGTAAATTGTTTAATCCTAAGGCCTAAACTACTTAAAAATGGAAATTACTTACTTTTATCCGGTATACACTTCACTTATATACACAAAACAATTCACAACACAAACACATCGCGGAATTATACGCCGCCAGCGGTGGGCAGTTCGCGACTGTTGTCAGAAATGAGGTCACCGATTTTGTAAGGGATGTAGTAATTCATATTTCTAACATCGCATGCGGCAATCGAGCAATTTCATAGTGTTGCATATTTGGCTATATTATGGCATCATTCGATAGAATATACAATCGCATTTCGAAATTTAAACGACATTTTCTTGAGCGGCGAGCGCGATATCCCGTATGGGATAGTTTGGATTTCAGCCGGCCGCCATACATATCCCGCAAGGGATGTTAAGTGCCGAGCGGGTTAAGGTTGTTTTTTTTTTCAAAAAAACTAATCTAACCTACCGCCAAATAGGTGTTTATGTATTATTTAAAATAAAAAAAAACTTAAACCTACCGAAATGTATGGGTTTGGCGCTTTTTTCAATGCCTATATCTCGCTTATTTATTGAGACCGAATTAATATTATTGCAGATTCGGAATCAGCGTGGTGAATATAGTCAGGTGACGTTAAAAATCAACAATCTAGAAGAGGATCCTATAGTGCAATAATACCAAACGGTACATTAATCATTAAACAATAGATGCAATGTCCTCGCTATTTTTCCTGTACCTACAAACTTACATATTACCTCTGGTAAATTAATAGTCCCTTGAATTTATTTATATGCAAAGATAATTAGGGAAATATGTTGGCGCGTTTCGAGGGCATTTTTTTAATTTCAGTTTTCGTGCTTCACACAATACCTACTTTATTTGGACACCTCGTCGACGATAACAAACTCGGGCTCCTTCATTAATAAAATCAACGTTTCCATTGTGTCCACCGGGATCTTTTCAGCTTCTCTTAGAACAAAATTGAAATCAAAGCGAATACGTAAGGAGTCGTAAGGGCTAGGATGGTCGCCAGATGTTTCGGTACTTGGCCTACACAGATACCCGAACGCTTGAAAAGGTCGGCAGCCTTTACCTGCCCTTAATGTATACTGTTCGTGTTCGTCGTGACGAACCCCTCTGCCCACATTCCTCGCATCTTCTTCCCGAATTGCCTTGTAGCTCGAGAGTAAAGCTACTGGATGGTATACTGTGCCTTCGCTGCCAAAATAGGAACAAAAATAGAAAAGTTCATCCGAACGCCCATCAAAACGTTCGCACGAAGGCGTAGGTATCATTGTCACCAATCAAGCATTAACTTAGTTTGATATTGGATATGTATGAAGTGTGGAAATCAAGTTCTGGGAATTTGCCAATAAAACACCCAAATTAAACTAGGAGCAAAATGTTATTATCGACCTTCACAATAGTCTCCCTCTAACTACACAACGATCCCAACACTGCTCCCTTGGTAATCCTCCGAAGTTAACCCATTCAGCACCGCGGTTATAGCTTCCTTGACCTCCTATATGCTGCCGCCATTTTGAGTTCGCTCCGGGTGCGACTTCATCTTGGGTTGTAAGAAAAAGTCGCAGAGGCGATATCGGGGCGATAGGGTGGGGGCGGCAATGTTAGAATGCCTTTTTTCGATAAAAACTCCCACAATGAACGAGAAATGGGCCGGCGAGTTGTCGTGATGCAAGATCCATCCGTTCTCGGCGAGTTCGGGCCGCACACGGAAAATGCATGCATGCAGCCGCTCCAGGACGCCAATTTAGAACTGTCCATTCACTGTCTGACCGGCAGGAACATATTCACGATGAATGATGCCTTGTATATTGAAAAAAAAATGATCAACATTGCTTTCAGTCGCGACTTAGACATCCTTTTCGTTGGACGCTCTTCAATCTTTTCCACCCACTGCTTACTTTGTTTACGGGGTCAATTACACCTACACCATCTGCAATTTTCGGAGTATATCCGAAGGTTTTTTTCCAGATATCATCACATTGGATCACAACTTGTGGCTTGTAATGTGAGTCACTCATGTTCACGATGTTTTTTAAAAAGTTACTTTTGAAAAACATGCATAAAACACAGACCAAATGTGCTATTGACTTCAAACTTCGTCTTAAACTAAAGGAAAGTCCCCTCTTTCCAGACATATGTTTACAAACGACGCATTGTTGCCAGCTCCACTAAATTCCATGCTTCTTACATATTATGTTTCTGATATCGATTTTATATTTTGATATCGATATAAACATGCGCAAATTTTTCGCCAATCCGCATCTGATGATAAAATATAAATATTTCGGTAGTGCCCAACATTATAAAGTGTCAAACAAGGCATGCTCCACTAAATTCCCGGAACTTAATTGCCATGCTTCTTATGTCTTATGTTTTTGATATCGATTTTATATTTTGATATCGATATAAACATACACAAATCCTTCGCCAATCCGCATCTGATGATAAAATATAAATAATTCGGTAGTGCCCAACATTATAAAGTGTCAAACAAGGCATGCTTAGCAATTTCAGAGCTAAAAAATTTGTAAAATCAAAGACGATCACGGTTGTTTGACATTATAAATAGGATAGAAAACGAATTTACCGCGTGAAATTTGTAGCACCCGACGTTTTGATGACGTTGTTGGTGACCTATAAAATTTGTTTAACCCTATGGGTACCAATTTACTTAAATAAATAAAGAAGTCGAAGTGAAATGATTGAACGTATTGAGCACTTACTGCGATAAATTTCAGGAGAGTCTGGCAAGGGTTTAGTTGTTATGTACATCAGCCAGATGTGTTTTTTTCATAGAATTATATGATTGATTATTATGTAAAAAAAAAATCAAGGCTGGCGAAATAGCGGCAAAGAGACATGAACGCCAGGTGCATTCTGCAATTTTTAAAAGTAGCCAGACTTCTTTCAAATGATAATCTGTGTTAACCCCTCAAGCGGCGGGTGTAAATCTTGGCAGTCATCTGTCATTTCTGAGAGTTGAAGGTCAAAAATATAGCACTTTAGAAAAACGATCATAAGAAAGAAACTACTCGATGGATCATGAAAAGAAAAATTGCAGATTGATCGCATTGAAATTTGAAATGTAAAACATTAAAACCTCATTTTGTAAAACAATTAGATAATTATGAATAATATTAGAAAGTTGGAGAACTGAAACGAACTCACTTATTCAGCGATATCGACGTTTTATCTCAAAATACAAAACCCTATCTAGAAATTGTAAACACATTTGTGTACGTTATTACAAGCTTTACCAAATCTATTAGTTCGTTTTATTTATTTTCATACATATATCCGAAGAGAAGCTACATAATATCCCAAGAGAAGCACAGATCTGAGGAATGGCAGCACTCGATTAAGGGCCCCCAGAAAACAAACAATCATATTAGGGATTCTATACAGCGAGAAGCACGACTGAATAATCGTACAATACAGAATTTATCCGTCTTTCTCACACATATCTAACAGGGGGTTGCACTGTGATTTTGGTGTAAATTCAGTTCGTCGAGAGCGTGGTTTGTCGCGCCGCGCTCGTATCCGTTTTGGGACGTTACTGAGCATTGACTACAATACATCGTACCCGATTCGGGACGTTACTGTCTTGAGGGGTTAAACATCTAAATATAAGGGCTACGTATCCGTAACCACAGTATACCGAGAGAACAGTAGATGCACTTTCAAGCGACAGGGCATTGCGGGGATAGGGTGCGAGGGAAGTGAGCAGAAGGATAAGTCTCGAGCAACGCCTTTGGTAAGCGTTACGCACGTGCGAAGGTTGGCGAATTTCTCAAAACGTTTGAACATATGTGTTAGCGGAGTAGTAGACATGTGGCGGCCATATGCAAGCCTTTGGACGCTGGACGTAGCTCGCTTCGTTTTCAATGTTGTTCTAAGAGACGCTACTGTCTGGTATACTGTGCCGTAAGACACATCTGAAATGAAATAACGATTCAGTCTTGTCGATTGTTGCTATGCCAGAACATGCGCTTGACGAGTATCAGCCGTCAAATATACCCAAAGGGTTAAAATGCCTAATTCTGATCAGCGTCATTAGGCACTCGATGTGTTAACCGGACGAAAGCTAGCCTTCGCGCGCAAAAAACTTCAGTGCAGAATTTTTGTCGATTTTGTAAATAAATACTAACATTATCATTTTTCATGAATTCTCTCTTGTTACCTAGTAATTAATCTCGTTAGTCGTGTATATTATATTTATATAATACTAGCTGACCCGTGCCCACTTCGTTGGCCGGTAAACATTATTACTTGTGATGAAATTATGAGTGTGGTTCGGTTAGTACTGAGTGCTATGATTTATTTCCTGAATGCCAAAAGGAGGGTTATATTTTTACTGCATATGTATGTATGTATTTGCATGCTAATTTGGCTATATTACCGGGTTTCAAATGAGTGAATGAATTGATTATGATTGAATAAATTATGTTTATTTTAATTGTTCAAAACTTCTCTGTGTGCTATATTAGATGTAATGTACCAAAATATATTGTCTTTCAGGAGTTCCAACCCGAGATAAGGTCGCGGTTCCATACCTATGTTGTATTATCTCTTTAACCATTTATGCAGTAAAAGGGAAATGTCTTTTGTTTTAAACACTTAAAACGTTAAATTTACTTATTTTGATATGAATTCATAATTGTTGATAACATGACCAGCATACATGACTTGTATTTAAATTGTACCAACCATATTTAAATTATTTTTTTAATATAATACTACTTTCTGTGACTTAAATATAAAATGTAGACATATGCTGTCACTGACTTTTTTGTAGGCATTACCAAGCTCTACAAGTTTTCTCTAGAACTCAATCATATATCTCTCATCTTTAAAGCAGCATTCGTAAGAAACGTTTTCGTTCGACCGTTTTTCCTCTGACTTACTTTGCAAATCCGACTACCACGAAAAAGTCTTTTCATTTTTCGTATTAATATATAGTCCTATGACACTCACAAATAACGTGATTTTCTATTGGTAAAAGAATTTTCAAAATCGGTTCAGTAGACCCAAAGATTACTTCCTACAACCTCACAAACACACAAACTTTACCTCTTTATAATATTAGTATAGATAAAAATAATAATAAAATGATTTATTCATAAGTAAAGGCGAGCTTATTGCCTGCAGGAAATATTTTAGAGCTAACCTATACTATTGTAAAAACATTATTTGCGAGTAGATGCTAACTTAACCTATATAAAGAGACAAATACAAAGAAAAAGAGGATAGAAAGAAGTATATATTTAGCTCTTTGTGGGCACAGAATGTGCCACACCAAAATAATTTAACACCTACAAGGACGCTAAGGTTTAAAAATGAGGAGAATGAGAAGGGGAAGGGAATTTATATGCAAGATTTCAAATGTTCTCTGAGTTTTTAAAACTTGTTATGCTTGGCGCGTTTCCGTCATTATTTGACAAAGCATTCCAAAGACGGGCTCCATGCACGGTGAAAGAGAATGAGAAGAAGTCAGTGCTGTGACTAGGGATAGAGAGTAGCAGGTTATCTATTGATCTCAGCTGGCGTCCATGAGCCGATAGGGCAGTAAATCTGCCGGTAAGATAATTGGGAACGATGCCATCCAAAATATTGAAAAGATACAAAGAACTCTCCCGGGTCGACAGCCAGTGAAGCTTCTTTCTGTATTCCGTGATGTGGTGAAAATTTCTGAGGCCATAGATATAAAAAATGCAGATATTTTGGAGACGCTCAATTTTGGTGGATAACTCCTCTGTGAGGTCGAGAAATGCGACAACTCCATAATCCAGAAGGGGGAGGAGAGCAGACTGACATATTGTAAACTTGCTCTCCTCCGGGAGGATATTTTTCATATATTATATGGCGGCCGGCCGAAATAGTTACGCGCGGATCTGTCAAACGATGCAAAATGCCTATAGGCACTGTTGGTGTCCGACGGGTTAATAGAGAAATATCTCTGTAGACTCAGCTTGAGAAATATTTTTAAAATTTTATCGAATAAAAAAGCAGACTAATAGACAGTTAAATCTGCGATTAAGATAGAGGTCAACCAGTTGTTAAGATTACTAATTTATTATAATTTAAATGCGTTTATCACATTGTGCTCACATTGTGTTGCTAACACAGGAACTGTTAATATGTATAAATAAAAAATAAAATACAAACGGAGCTGCCATGGAATTCACTGACCGGAGTCGGGCCCATCATGATACTATTTTTTTACACCAAAATAGATACAAAATTCAAATACCAATATTGATAAGTTTAAATTTAAAATGAAAAGATGGTTAATAGAATTTGGATACCTGCATTTAGAAAATAAACTGCTAAAATCTTTGTATCGATGTATGTGAATTTTGTATCTATAATAAATAAAATATAAATAAAATACAAACGGAGCTGCCATGGAATTCACCAACCGAAGTTGGGCCCATCATATAGTGCTATTACACTTCTGGGGGGGAGCAGTGGATTCCGGACTAACGACCGGCTGTGGTAGGTTTAGGACAGCTGTCTTGCCATATGTGAGCGTCCACCTTACCACCCATTTACTCCCCATTTACTACCACGAATTTGAGATGCTCAAATTGCAGTTTTAGATAATTTTTCTATTTATAAATTTATTATAATCGAAGACTATCGCTGTTGTTTGACATCAATAAGATAAAAAGGAATTTACCTTGTGAACTTTGTAGCACCCGATGTTTCGGCGATGTTGCAACCACTGTTGACCAGGGTATATTGAAGCGATGTCAATCCGTTAATCTGCGGGTAGGCGGCAAACTGCTGCCACTGCACAGATTATAATGGTGATGGGGCAGCAAGTTCGGAGGGTGCAAATTTTTAAAATCTGCCATGCACACAACACTCACTGTATCCTATGTTACGTCCCTGCGCTTGACGATGAGCACTGAGAACATTTAAAGAAGAGGGTTCGAGGTAGAGAGTTTGAAATCGTCATCTGTATTAAAATTCAGGATTCTTCTTATTGAACCTTTTTTTATTAAATTTTCTTTAAAAAAAAAATCATTTTAAGTAATTGCTTTATATTATACTAACTGTGTGCCGTTTAATTTAAACCATTAAACTGCCGTTTTTTTCAAACTAAATCTAGAGTACTTTGGTATAGATAATATTTTTAGTCATATTTTTGTGTGGTATTTGTATATAGGTTTTTTGCCGCAACCTGATCTAGATAAGGGATGCACAGTTTGGCTCTTCTCCGTAATGCTCAGCTCTCGTCGGGAAGCCTACCTCGGCCCCCGACCCACCAGGTCGCATCGCCTGACCGCTATTACGTTTTCGCCTTTTTGCTCGGCATCTAAGGGCCGTAGCGTAATGTTAAATAGCCTATATATAGCCTTTCTCAAGATTTGGGCTATCAAATGCAAAAAGAAATTTTTCAAATCCGACTAGTAGTTTCAAAGATTAGCGGGTTTAAACAAAATAAACTCTTTAGCTTTATTGTTAGTATAGACAGATGGTAATTTGAAATATGTACATAAATGGCTATACTATTGCTATTTTACGATGTTCTTTGATAAAAATAAAATATGCTGTTTACATATAGCTAATAAATAAATAAATATCATACGTATAATAATTTTTTTTTAGGAAAAACTAAAAAACAAAAAATAAAAATTTTGAAACAATTTTTTTTTTGAAAATTAGTTTTTTTATTTTTTTTAATAATTAGATTAAAAAGCTATGATTGAGATGCGCTACCTAGCGGTTGGTAAAATGTCGCTGATATTGTTTATTTACGACCTATTATAACCTACCGCTAGATGGCACAGCGCGCTCAAACGCTTCTCAAACCTTTATTTAACCGTCAAGTTTTTCAAAATTTTCTAATTAAAAAAAACTAAATTAATATATATTTTTTTAAATTGTTTTATTTTTTAAAATCAAAAGTTGCCTACCACTTTGTACTGATTCACCCACAAAAAAAATGCCCGTGCAGTAATAACACCCCGATATTTCAATGGATAACTGTAAATGAATTCAGGAATAAAAAAATGTTTTATTTTTAAGCTAATGAGATTTTTTATTATGTATCTCGTCCTTAGAATCTGCAAAATTAGATCGACGAATCATTGAGACCATTGGATGATAAATAGTTGGCAAGTTGCCAAAATGCTGATATCATTTTATTACAGCAAAACCGCAATGCCCCTTCACTATTTTACTGAACAAAACATGTTTATAGATAGATCTCTGATATAAATAGCGTACTATCTATGATGATGATGATGATAGTGATAAGAGGAAGAGGGGGTCAGTCATCCGACCACCTGCACTACTTTCCCGGCTAACCAGGCACCGGCCGACCAGGAAGGAAAGTATTGTGAATGCCTATTTTTTTTCGAGATGAAGGAAATATCTATTTTGAGCCACTCTAACGGCATAATTTCAAGGCAGACCGCGGCAATTTATTGGAATTTCTTGCAATATCGCCGCGCGCGACTAAAAGTACCATAACTATGGAGCTACTATAGCAATCATAAAAAGAATAACTGTGAAATTTCGTATATGTAATATTGAAATCTCATTTTGTAAAACAATTAGATAATTAATGAGAAAGTCGAAAAAGTGAAACAAACTCGGCATTTTTAACTTGTACTTGTCTTACGGAAAAATACGGTACCCTATTTAGAAATTGTAAATGCTATCGTGATCTTTATTAGATTCTCTATCAAAGGTTATATTTCGTTTTGCTTATTTACATACAAAAATATTTAGATATTAGCTCATAAAACCAATAAAAATGTTGATGATTTCTCGAAAAAAAAATATATGACGTTTGACACTGGAATTTTACCAGAAATATTTGCGAAATGACGCGCGAAATTATTCTAGCGGCCGTCTATGTATCAATGGTAATAATGAGATATTTGGTATGGATTTTAGGATGCGTTCGAATTTGAAAATATTATTACTGTGCGCTCCGGGACCAAGCCGCCAATATTGGTCGTTACGTAGTCAACTGTGTTCTGATGTGCAACCAAATTTGGTCGTTACGTAGCCGAAGGGTTAGACCATTTACAGATTGAAGTCTGTCTGTCTGCCTTTCTGTCTGCCTGTTTGTATGTATTCCTCTACGATAGCGCCCAAACATTTCATCCGATTGAGCTGAAATTTGGTATACATGCATCATTAGGTCATGGCAAGAGTAGAAAGATTTTGGTGGAAATCGGTCCACCAGAGGGGGTTCATTAGTCAATATCAATCTCTAAATATTGACATTAATTTGAAATTTGGTACACTTTATTTGTATTGATATTAATATTAGTTGAGAAACAACAAAATTGATTTTTAGCCATTCATTTTAATGATAATTATCTTATTCTTTCAGAAAAATGTCAATGTGGCCCTCGTAACAATGCTTTCTCAATGCCACAAGTGTTTATGTATCACAAGCTATTAATACACAAATGGTTAACTATTGATAAAACCAAGCTTCTGTTTGAATTCATTGTCTGATTTATTTATTTTTGATTGCTGTAACTACATATTGCCATTATTATAATAACTCGAATATTGTAGTTATGAGATTAACGCGTTTTATGTTTTTTTAAAGTTTCAACTCGTCCACCATTTTTGATTTTTGAAAAATAATAAGTGGACCTAAATACTAACCTAAAACTAGTCGTTCTCTCTCCCGTGAAGTGAACGCAGAAGACTTGGATAAAAACAATCCACCGTCAAGCTCCGCCACATGCCTGTAAGAGGCCAACGCCTTAACCCCGAGATAACTAGGTGTGTTACCCAGCCGGCTTACACTCACGCCCTTACTTCCAATTGCAACCACTCAGGTGACGGGTACGCCCGTTGTAGTTGACAACTCTATATATGTATTTATGATCTTTGATAAATAAAGAATTTGAATTAAATGACTTAAGAAAGTAGAGCCTCATTTTCTGGTTATTTTATTTGGTCTTATATTTGTAGTTTTAGTTTTTAAATGCATGGCGTAGCTTTAATTTGATTATTTAACATTTTACTGACAATTTGAATATTAGGCTTCTATTTTGATTATGTATATTTATATTTATAGTTTGACAATCTAGTAGTTAAATTCTTGACTACCTATGTATGTTCAGTAAAGAGTAGTAACGAGACTTACTACCTAACTCAATTATTTTGACACGTCCAAGAGCGGTTTTTAGCCTTCAATTGAACACAATTGACGAAACTGTAATGTAATGTATTACTTTATTTTGAGTACAAGTAAGAAGTGCGAAACTGGTAAAATAAAAAAAAAACCAACGTAATATTATTACAAATGTAGCAATTTTTGCTTATATACATATTTAATTTAGTTATTAGTAGTTACTTAATGTACCTATCTTAAAAATGTGAAAATTTCTAGAATGGTTTTCGTCTTGATTTGAGACATCTATTTTTTCGGCTTCCATAGCTTCTTAGTAGAGTTGGATGGAACGTGGATATAAGTTCCATTTTCGGCCCCTGAACTACCGTGGGCTATGTGCGCCGCACCGGCTGCACCGGCTTAGATTACGCCACTAAATATGGCCATCTAACTGTAGTTACTCAATTCAACAAAGAATGGTATATGATAAATTACTTCAAAATTATTCCAAATAACAAAAAAGACCAATATAACAATTGACAGTATAAAAAATCGTACTTGTAAGTAAGTACGATGTTGTTTTCAAAGTATTTTAAAATGTGGTTTTGCGCATACATCAACATGTATGCAAAAAATTGGAAAAATAAAAAGTGGCAAAATAATTTTTTTTGCTTTTGCTTTTTTTCATGATCTGGGCCATAGAAACGTTCTCACTAATCAAGATTTTTTTGTTTTTCTTTATTTCATACTACTTCAAGTGTTGGAAACATGTCAACCAGGATCCACCTTTTTTAACTATTTTTTTTATTTTATTTTATTCAGGAAACAGACAGTACAAAAACATATTTACTTAATCAAACTCTTTGAATTTATGTTTTTTTTGTGATTTTTTCTTTTTTGTATTCGTGAAACGTCAATGAACATTGTGTAAAAAATGTATTTTGTAAAAATTTTATTTTTTTTATAACCAGAATAACCCGGACGGATCTTTTTGAAACATCGATGTTTTGTAAATAGGATAGAAAACGAATTTACCGCGTGAAATTTGTAGGACCCGACGTTTCGGTGACGTTGCAGCCGCCGTTGTCTAGGGTAAACTGAAGAGCTGTCAGTCCGTTGTTTTGCGGGTAGGCCGCAAACCGCTGCCGCCACTGCGTAGGTTATAACGGTGGTGGGGGGCCGGGCTCGTGGAACACTCTTCTTAAAATGTTCCCGCCGCCGAACGCCGAACGCAAAGACGTAAAACAGGATACAGTGAGTGTTGTGTGCAAGACGGATTTTAAAATTTCCCGCGCTCCGAGCCCGGCCCCCCACCACCGTTATAACCTACGCAGTGGCGGCAGCGGTTTGCGGCCTACCCGCAAAACAACGGACTGACAGCTCTTCAGTTTACCCTTGACAACGGCGGCTGCAACGTCACCGAAACGTCGGGTGCTACAAATTTCACGCGGTAAATTCGTTTTCTATCCTATTTATAATGTCAAACAACCGCGATAGTCTTCGATTTCATATCGATGTTTTGATTCACCTTGTATTTATCTGGCAATTTATCAACAAGTTTAAGTCCTATGTAGGGAATAGACGCCTGGAATAGCTCTTATTGCCATATAACAAGAGCTACTTGAACAAAACTTGCATATACGGTAAATATCGCTAGTTTTTAAAAGTGTTCTAGATGACGTTAGAGATGTATTCACAATGACGTTAATGACGTCAACTTTCTTGTAGCGGTTCGTGCAAGGTGATATCGATAGTTTTATAATGTTATCAGCAATTTGTAGCTATTGAAACAGCACGATTTAAAAAGGTATTGATAAATGAGATAAATTGAACAAAGTCGTGGTTCAGATATACGAATGACTAAACAGAAAATAATTCACGGTCTGAATCTAATGCAGATAATCGATAAAATGGAGATAACTGTTTTTTTTATACGTAACATAAATGTAATAATATACTAAAGTACTTTTTCTCCATTACTTGACTGTAAAACAGGTAGACGCATATGCATAATATTAATAGAATAACTTTATTGTGCTAAAAATAATATTACATAAGAAATTGTAAGTACACTGGGTTTAAATTTTTTTTGGTATATTATTTTATACGTTATAGTAGTGTTTAGAGCGCCATGTACAGTGCGCTATCATAGTGTTATACCATGAAAGTCGCCATATTGAACAAAATATTTGTAGATTAATCATTTTTAACACGTTGCGTTTTTTAGTAAAATTCTGGTTGTCAATTTGTAGTAAGACTTAGATAATACGTTATATAATCAATGGTTATGGTTAAAATTTACAGTTGTTTTACTATTTTCGCCGAGGGAAGGATAAAGGAGCGGATGAGGTGAGGTATTTAGTTACCTTACTTATTGTATGTGTGAAAGTAAATATTTCTACAACAACTTTTTGAAAGCGAGCAACGAAGGTGCATGCATGACAGAGTGCGGGAGCTGATTCCATAAACGAGCAGAATGGACAATTATTGCATTTTCGTCACGACGCATACACACCATGAATACCCGAAATAAAAACTAATAAACCCACCTTGATCGTGTGAAACGTTTCATGCGCACGGCAAGAAGATTTATGGATTTCGCACTCATAAACAAACAACTTTGAAATACTTTCGCTTTTAATTTATTTTTTTACAAAACGGATGTGTTTTACAGCCTTTTACAACCTTTCGGAGCAGATTATAAATTATGTATACAAAACCGTTTCTTTTTTTTTATTGCCCTAACATAAAACACTAAAGTCCTGGTTGTTTGCGCGCTGATATGTGTTCCTGTTTGGAGATCGGATTGTGGGTGGCCCGCGCGCTTGACGCGATCTGGAGTATGTACATATATATTATCGTCTGAAGTTTTTCTGTTTCAATAAGCTCTTTCAAACGTTTTTCGACCCTCTCATAGAAGGACGTGGTATTTACAAATATCATTTTCTTATTGGTGGTTGCCAAATCTCCCTAAAGGCCCCTTTTTATGTTACCAAATCCAATTCAAATCAATTCCCTAATTCGGAGCAGATTAGAAGTCAACGCGACAATATGGAGTCCCTACGAAAATAGCTACATATCCAGGCTGGAGAGTGTACAGAAACGCTTTCTGAGGTTCCTGTACTTTAAACAACTTGAGTTGTCGACTACAACGGGCGAGCCCGTCACCACAGGAAGTTTGAACGATTAGTCGTTCTATCGACCTGCAGTGAGCGTAGAAGACTTTGGACAAAACAATCCAGCGTTTAGCTACGCCACAACCCGTTAGAGACCAACGCCTTACCGCGAGATAGCCAGTTATGCTACCTGGCGGGCCCGACTCTCGCGCCCTAACTTCCAATTATGACCAGATTTCTCCGGTCTCTCGATTGGTTCCGAGTTCGAGGTCGCTTGCGCATTCCTCTCCCTTACGAAGCGGTGAAACGGTGTATACCGAATCTATCGCGTACCATGGCGTCCTTTGCCCGCCTCTTACCCGGGATCGGATGGCCAATGGTCATTTCAAGAGCAGTCGCCGTAAGGTAGGCAACCACCCCCGCTCTATAGGAAACAATACAGCTTCCAGAATCCCCCGACTGTTAGTCAGAGTCCACGCATTGAGGTGCAAACCTGGGTAGGACTCTGGCCTTGTTTAAAGTAACGGTGTAAAGTAAGGGAGCTAATGGGCCCATGATGAGGAGGTGGCCACGATGACCCATGTGTTCAGGGTCGGTCACACTCACGGGTCAACACCCATCCGATGGCCTCCACGCATGGGGTGCGAGCCTGGGTAGGACACTGGGTCAACCAGTCTCCCCTGGGAATCAATCCTCTGGCGCTCCTGGACGGTCTGCGCACCGAGCGGCGCAAGCCAATCGACTGTGCTCTCCGACTAACAATCGGGGGAGTCTGGGAACTGTATTGTTTCCTATAGAGCGGGGGTAGTTGTTTACCTTACGGCGACTGCTCTTGAAATGACCATTGGCCATCCGATCCAGGTTCAGAGTCGGGCAAAGGACGCCTTGGTCCGCGATAGATTCGGCGCACACCGTTTCACCGCTTCGTAAGGGAGAGGACCGCGCAAGCGACCTCGAACTCGGAACCAATCGAGAGACCGGAGAAATCTGGTCACAATTGGAAGTGAGGGCGCGAGTATCTCGAGCCCGCCGGGTTTATTCCTGGCTCACTCGCGGTAAGGCGTTGGACTCTCACGGGTTGTGACGTAGCTGGACGTAGGATTGTACTGTCCAAAGTTTTCTACGTTCACTGCAGGGCGACAGAACGACTAATCGTTAAAACGTCCTGTGGTGACGGGCTCGCCCGTTGTAGTCGACACCGCAAGATGTTAGTCAGAGTGCACAATCGATTGGCTTGCGCCGCACGGTGCGCAGACCGTCCAGGAGCGCCAGAGGTTTGATTCCCAGGGGAAACTGACCAGGGCCAGAGTTCTATCCAGGTTCGCACCCCGTGCGTGGAGGCCGTCGGATAGGTGTTGACCCGTGAGTGTGACCGACCCTGAACACATGGGTCTTCGTGGCCAACCCATCATGGGCCCGTTAGCTCCCTTACTTTACACCGTTACTTTAAACGGCATGGATATTATCCCTTTCTATATCCTACGGCATTTATTCTGGGGATGGTTGGGTACAACTCAATAAGCGTAAGAAGAGATTGGCTGTCAATCTGCTACATATATAAACTGCTTAGGGGGTTCGTTGATAACCCGACCATCCTTCGAAGAATCGGTCTGTTTGTACCCGCCAATTACTGCCGTGCTAGGACTCACGTATTGTTCGCGTTACCGCGAGCTAGAACTAACAACGTTCAACATTGCTTCACGGTACGGACGCTTCGTACCCTAAATGCACTATGTTCGGCTGAGCCAGAATTGGATATTTGGACGGTGAACTTAGCACAACTGCAAAGTACGGTAATGGCATTTCTTAGCAATCAAGTAATTAGATAAATATGTAGTATGTAGTATTAAAATTGTTAAAAAGTAGTAACTAGTATAATAAGAAAGGTTAGATAAACATTAGATATATGTAAGTATAATCGTTTAATATTACGCTCTAACGTATTTCTCTGTCTCGTTTGCTATAGTCTAGAATAATAATCTATATATTAGAATAATAATGATAGTAATAGTAATGGAGTAGAGTAATAATAATATTAATAACAGTAGAATTATAATAATAGCCTATAGTAGAATAATAGTTATAATCTAGAATAATAACATAGAAAAATATTTAACGATTTGGAATCATCTGTAAGGTTAATTATGTTTTTGGGAAATAAATAAATAAAATAAATAAATGTGTGTGCCAATTGCTCTGGTCCTTGCTTATAGCCAACGTGTAGAGGGGGGCTATTGGTCACATTGGTAGGCATCGTAGCGTTGGCCCATACATGACGCGATAGCCGTAGTTTTGTCGGTATAATGCACGCTCTACACGTTAGTCAACATAAGTGCCATTGCCTATGTCCCTCTCGCTCTTTCTCATCTATTTTTGACAAGTCATAGTGGTGCCGACTCGCTTCCACGATCTGGCTTAACAACTAGGGTTATCAACTACAACGGACAAACCCGCCACCTCAGGAAGTTTCAACGATAGTCATCTTTGCCGTGAGGTGAGCGTAGATGACTTATGATACGACACATCTACCGTCTAGCTAAGCCAACATGCCCGAAGGAGGGCAACGCCTTACGGCGAGGCACCGGGAAAGGTAACCAACGTGCAGCCTCGCCCCCTGTCTACCAGTTTCGGAAGGATCTCCTTCTGGAATTAATCATCAGGATACCTTCAACCTCCCGACTGGTTACGGGTCCGAAATCGCTTGCGCGACCTCTACCTGTCGTATATGGCAGGTAGAATATATTCAGCGGTGATTCAGTTTGAATCTGTCGCGGACCAATGGCATCTTTTACCCGGCTCTGAATTCAGGATCAGGTAGCAATTTGGTCATTTCAAGATTGGTTGACAACAGGTCAACATCTCAGTTAACATCTCGACGGTAGAAATAACAGAAAACCTTGTAGATAAACTATTTCAGCAAATAGATATAAACAAGGGTGCGGGTTTCGACAACATCCATCCCATCTTAATCAGGAAGCTTAGTAAAGAGTTTTCAATACCAATCACCATAATTTATAGGAAATCTATGCTGGAGGGCTGTTTTCCTGCCATCTGGAAGAAATCTCTGGTAACTCCAATTCTAAAAGGTGGTGACAAACATGATATTATGCAGTACAGGCCTATCTCTAAGCTGAGTCTATTTGGTAAGATTTTCGAAAAAATAATTACTACGTCGTTAACCACTCAAATGCAGCACGTTGTATCAACGGAACAGCATGGGTTTTTTCGTGGTAGAAGTGTTAACACAAATCTTATCGAATACACTGACTTTTTGTTGAATGCCCTTGATTCCGGATTCCAGGTTGATGCCGTGTATACTGATTTCTCTAAGGCTTTTGACAAAATTAGTCATTCTATCCTTATACAAAAACTTTCGAAATTCGGTATACACGGCGACCTGCTAAGATGGATCCAGTCCTATATAAACAATCGTAGTCAAGCCGTCGCCCTTAAAGGTTACCGCTCTTCGTTTCTTAATGTTCCGTCAGGAATTCCTCAGGGATCCCACCTTGGCCCTTTTCTATTTACTTTATATTTAAACGATATTGGACCGTGTTTTAATAAGTCGCATCACTTGCTTTATGCAGACGATACAAAAATATTCAAAATTGTTAAAGGTCTTGGTGATTGTGAAGATTTGCAACAGGATTTATTAAGCTTTGAGAACTATTGTAAGGATAATCAACTAATTTTAAATACGGATAAATGTAACGTCATAACATTCACCCGAAAGCATCATCCAATTATTTATGATTACAAAATATCCAGTAATAACTTAACCCGAGTTACCAACATTCGTGATCTAGGCATTACCCTGGATTCCAAACTGCACTTTAACCTTCACATTGATAAGATCGTAGCTAAGGCTTTTAAACAACTCGGACTGATTCTGCGCATAAGTAAACCTTTTTCCAGAGGCAACACCATTAAAATACTCTACAATGCATTTGTTCGTAGTGTCCTAGAATTCGGAAGTGTAGTTTGGAGTCCCCAGTATGCTGTTCACGTAGATAGGATTGAGAGGGTACAAAAGAAATGTTTAAAATCATTAGACTTTCGGACAGGTAGCCTCTGCACCGATTACGCAGAGAGAGTAACAACACACAAAATGCATTTTCTGTATTCAAGACGAAAATTCTTAGACAGCATTTTCTTATATAAAATTATTCATAACCACATCAACTCTGCACCCCTTTTGGAAAAAATTCTTTTTAAAATCCCGCGGTCTTCCTCCTCACGTTCAAAAGATACTTTCTATATTCCCCCTTTTCATTCAAACTACGCAAAAAATACCTTCTTCAGACGCTCTTGCATGTGTTATAATGAAGTTTTGAACGACATAGATATATTCTCAGTGTCATTAATTACTTTTAGGAAACAATTGAGTGATTTGTTGTTGCATTAGTTTTAGTTTACAGTTAATAATTTAGGTAGGGTACTCGTACTAAATGAAAACAGTTCGATCCGACTAGACATTTATATTGTTGTGGCTACATTTACAAGTTTTGTTAAAATTAATGGTAATGTAGGTCTATTTGTTTAAGTGTATTTGTAAAAACATTTGTTTATGACTGTTTTTTACCTAAATAAAAAAAAAAAAAAAAAAAAAAAAAAAAAAAAAAAAAACATCTATCCCGCTGCTTAGGAAGAAACAGTATATCTCCATAGTCTCCTGACTCCTTCAGTAATTAGTCAGTCAGAGTGCACATACCGATTGGCGTCGCCGAACGGTGCGCAAACTGTCCAGTAGCGCCGGGAGACAGTCCCCCAGAGGAAAACGACCCACCAGCCGTGAGGTCTGAGATCTGGCCCAACAATGGGCAACTTGAAGAGCGGGGTTTATACCCGCTCTACAAGTTGGCCAATGCCGTTGTCTCTCTCGCTCTTTCCCATACGTTTTTCACGTCACAGGGGTGCCGACTCGCTTATACTTTAGCGAAGCGGGCAAGCATTGGCCAACCGGAGAAATTCGGCCAAATCTGGTAACAAGGGCGCGACGTCGACCCGCTGAGTTCATTTAGGCGTTGGCCTCTGACGGCCTTGTTGGCGTAGCTAGACGGCGGAATATGTTGTCCCTAAGTCTCTACATACTCTAGGTTGAAATAATGATTACATATCTTATACGTTCCCGGGGTGACCGGTTCGACCGTTGTAGGCGACAGCTCCAAAGTGTGAAACTCCGCACTTCATTCCACACTCATCGGAAATGGTTCTCTTCAACGTGCTAATGATCAATATCAATGCATTAACTGCTAGAATACCGACCGACCCCGACGCTGAGAGAGTCCCTTATTCTGTATATGACCTTAAGCCTCGATTGACTCTTGCTAAAGTGATCATAGACTTGTGAATATATTCTCAATAATGTGAAGTTCATTCAGGAAATGCACAAGCTTATAATGGGATGTGTATCGACCCGACTAGAGAAGTCGATTTACCGATTTAGATGCAATGATCTTTTGCCAAGTGCGATCTGGCAGCCATCACAGCGAGACAGCAGACAGTGACACAAACAATGCCCATTTCACCATTAGGAACTTCCGCCGGAAGGTGACATGACAACCGATCAGATAGCGCCGCCGCCGCGCCACGGTTATGCATTTCACCGACCCAACTGTACGAACTAGGGCTTCCAATCCCGCATGCCCTTGCGGGATATCGGTATAGGTGAGCTCAAAAAATCAATGAAGCGGGTTCCCGGTATAACGGTATCCCGCATTTTTCGATAAAAGTGGTTATCAGCATAGCATCACTTTTGACTATGGGTCGACAAGAAACGGAGACATTAATAACATAATATGTTATTAATGTCTCCGTTTCTTGTCATATATTAAAATAGAGCACGATTTGTGAGATATATGTATATATATAGTATTATTTTATATTTATCTATAAAGTATATATTTATTTATGTATGTATGTACGTGTATTTATATGTATATACCTAAATTTAATATTATTACGCTTTATTATTTTGGAGACATATCTATCTTCTTAAATGTAACATAATAACATACAAAGATAATACAGCAAGTTACGAAAACCACTCTACCTTCTTTTATATTAAGCCTACCTTAGTACAGGCGAGGCCTAGTTAGGATGGTTTTGAATTTTAAAAATATATGTAATATATTTAGATTTAAAAAAAAAAAAAAGTTAAGAGGCCGTGCCGGCCGTGGCGGCCAAAAGCTATATGAAGCATAATTTTGTGGCCTGGTTGTGAGAACACGAAAACGAATATCAATACAATTATGCCGGATTTTAAAAACCCGGTCCTTAAGCTATCATTTCGCCAAAACGAAATTGGTAAATTATTTCGATATTAATTGTAAATTATCTTTATTCTGTTACTGTTTTCCAAAAAATAAAAACGAGCGAGATTTATCTTCAGTTTTTGTAAAACCTAGAGATGATTTTCAATATTTAAAAAAATACTATTTACACCAGCATATGGTCTATTTTGCATAGTACCCAGACAGTTTTTGGAACTTCCATACAAAAAATATAAGGAAAAAATGTTTGAAATTACGTAATTTCCAGAAATGTTATGGCCAAACATTATTTTTTTTCTATTTAAGAGACTTATTAAAGATACTTCTGAGTGATATAAAAAATAACACAGTGATCTTAAAATATTTTATTATTGTAATCTAATTTTTACTTAAAAAAAACTATTCATTTGATAATTTATTATATTATAATTGAAAAGCCAAATCGACTATATTAGACGACGCGCGAAGCCGAAATCGTCATTCGTAATTGGCCACTGCCAACGGTGGGACGTATTCCCTTGTCGCCGCGGTATACCCATACATCTTTATGTATATATCGAAAGCGCGCGGGCGCGTGGCTTTGCAAAAATATCTAAATTTTTAGTCGCGTCAACTCGGAAGGGAGCCTTAAAAATATTTATTAAAAAAACAAGTACGAAAATAAATTTATTTTGCATTTTGGGCGTGTTTTCGCAGGAAACACAGCATTCCCAAAGTATCGTCAGCCAAACTACTTCGTATCTTATTGGCAAGATAACCGGCTTCTAGCTTCAGCTTCTACGCTTGTAGGCACTACAGACTTAAGGACATTGTGTGCTAGCGTTAAGTATCTACCCATCTATCCACCTGATTCATAAAGAGTCATCTCTGTCTTTATGATGGTTTCGATAAGAGGAATTCGAGCGGGCGATGGCCAAATACTTATCATGGCGGAATTTAAAGTTTGCCCTAGCTTTTCTTGCATTGTCAGAGCTCGAGTAGCCGTGTTCTCTTCCGTGTTGGCAGCATCAACAGCTTGACTCTGAATATTATTTTCAGCCTCAACAGAAAGAGGCACTGTCAACATTAGCTTCGACGGAGGATGTCGAATTAAACTTAATTTTCTTGATTATATGACTGCTTAATTTCCTTTCGAATCACACTTTTTGGTGGAATAATTTTCAATCACGCAAATCCCACGAGATCTCGCACTCTAATCCCGGCGTGAGCGGGACTGATCATATTGCGAGGGACCACCCCTCACAAGACTCCAAATTGTTCGGTGTGAGGTGGTGATATCAACTTACGAGTTAAAAGGCGGTTTTGAACGAAGTAGAAGGAATTTATTGATCAAAGGTTTGATATTGCCAGTTATAACACTTCCCAAACAGGTTATGTTGACGCGAGTGTATAGATTCGCGACTGCGGTTACGAGGATACATGGATGAGGAATGTATGTGTGCTCCTAGTATCTTGTACTGGGCACGGCTCGAGTCTGTGGGTTTGCAGACTGATGCTTCGTGACTGGGAAAGGTAAGGAAAGGAAACCAAGGAGCCGGATTCGTTGACACTCCTCGTGAGAAGGGTACCCAATATGCCGTCGCAACCTTGGGGGAAGGTGATCACTCGGGAAATGATACTTTTGGTTGCTTTTTCGCTAGTTTATATAGGCCGATAAATGATGCAATCCAAATTATGCCGAGTATTGTTTCATCGTGCTAATTCATGGCTGCACGGTTTAAAATAATAGATGAATTATGTCAGTGTATTTCACTGGAAATCGATGCATTTGTTGATCGCATGTAATGGACTTAAAGTCCGTTACAATATCATTCGGGATCTCGGTATTTCGAGATCTCGATATACCGAGGTTGGAAACGCTAGTATATGATTTACAGCTATTGGAAAAGTGGGCCCAAAATGACCATTCTCTTCTCTTTTCATTGATATCTCTAGCTCTGATGCCCGCTCCACACGTTCGCCGGCTTCGGCCGCATCGCCTATGTCCCTCTCGCTCTTTCCCATACAATTTTTCTGACGTCACAGTGGTGCCGTCTCATTTCCACCTTAGCAAGATTGGCGAACATTCGCCAACGTGTGGAGGCGGCATGAGAGCAGAGCATTAAACTATTAGGGGCTCTAGACGATCAAGCATGCTTGTCAAGCATCGCGTCGCGGTCTGGGAGAAGATCGTAAACCGCAGGAAATATGCAAATATTTTTTTTAATATTTACCAATAATGCCTAATTTTGTAGTTTTATACCAGGGAGTCACGCCATTCATCAATCAATTACGTCTAATTAGCGTGCTTGATCGTCTGGAGCAGAGGTACCTAAACTTTCTTGACTCGTAGACCCCTGCCTGAATTTTCCTGAACTTTTCAACATTAAAAGTTTCTTGACAGCTGGAACAGTACTGATCGCCTACATAGGGTTTTTAGTAATGTGGACAGTTGAAAAAAAGTTGTAAAAAATTCAAAATATGTACAATTTTTATTTGTTTATTCCTAAGCGTCCACGACCTTAAAGTACGAATCATTTGAGAAAGCCGCACATAAGTGCACATGTAGCACTATCTCGCTTGCTCATTCATGTGGCGCGTTTATCCTACTCGCTCGCACGGATACCCATTGAAGCGCAATTTTTTCACATATCTCATTCGCACCTTCCCTCGTTAGTCATGTGCGCTGGCCTCTTCAATCGACTAGTGATGCAATTTGAGTTGAGTGTTGATTTCATTCCGTGATACTTGTGACGCGCGCGTGTTTGTTTATTGCTATTATTTTAAGTTTTAAATACTATGCTGTATACAAATCCATTTACATCTCGTGCACCCCGATTTTTGTTTCTCGCTGACATGGACTCCCTGCGAATCGAAATCGACCCCTGGGGGTCTATATAGACCACGGGAATCACTGGTCTAGAGCCCCTCCCATTTTTGAAAATAAACTGATGTGTCACTTTGAGAAAACGGTCCTCAATTATAATTAAATCTCTTAAATAGTCTCAAAATCAGTCAGTGTACTGTCTTCAAAGAAACTCCGGTTGTTTTGACATTTGCTAATAATGCATTGAATCCATTCAGAATGGCAGCGTTCACTTGTCAACGTCTCGGCCCGTGACGTCATCGTCGCATCGCATCTGTGCGATATGCGAGCTCTGGGAATTCTTTGGCCCCGCGGCCGGATGGCGGTGTGGTCATATTATTTATACCACTACGATATTCGTGACGTCATCGCTCGATGACCGTGGCCTCCCAGCTATGTTCGTTGTTTTTAAGAGTGAATGAAAAAACATTCAAACAATGGGTGATTTTTGTTGTAAAACTTTGCTACCTACAGGGTGAGTTTTAATTAACCGGCATCCTTCAAGGGGTGCATCCTCGATGACCGTGGCCTCCCAGCTATGTTCCAGCTATATCACGAATAAACAATATTTGCGATATATATACGGATAGGTTTAAGAGTTGGCGAAACGCGCTCAACTCTTTTATACTATTTTTCAAAACATATTTTTTTTCTATTCTTTTTTTCTATTCAAATTTAGTTGTTTCTTTGCTCGTACTGTTCCACCCACTTCAAAGATGTCACTAATTAAATACTCAGCCTGTATATTATTATCAATTAATAATATTAAAAATTACTGCAGTTAAAAATTACTGCAAATTAGTATCGAGGTCGTACTTTTATCTTATCCCGAAAGCTAAAGTTGTAAATATGTTTATGGATGAAAGAGAAACATCCAATAAGTACGATAGAGATAGACGATCAGACGGCCAGTGCTCGGGCCGTTGTCATTCCTTCGTTTTACGTTTGGGTGTTTCTGTTTTCATGTCTTTGTAAGAGTGTTGGGTCAATCGATTGAATATTTCAATCGACTTATCAATCAAGATTTATTTAGTCACGATTGATTTATTCGCGAGTAACTTAATTATTCGTTAATCGTCAGTCGTCAATCGCGACTAACTTGCTCTTCAGATGCCACCCGACAATTATATTCATTCTTTCCGTCCGGTCCGACCGACCGACCGACGAAAAACGCAAAACGCAAAACTGAAGTTGACCGCTGTCGAGAATATCGATCACAGACGTTTAATCGTCAATCGTGTCTAACGATTGAAACTAATCAATCGTTAGTCGCCGATTGACGATTAACCAAATCAATCGTTAGTCGTCAATCGCGATTAACGTATTCAATCGTCAATCGTTAGTCGACTAAATTTTGCCCAACAGTGGTTTGTAGCATATATTTGTAAGATATGGAAATGGTCTGTAATGTTAATTATATTTTAGTAAATAAATAATTAAATAGGGATTCGGCAGAAGTTCAGTTTCATCAAATTTATGTAACGATACACCCAATTTAGACCGTTGTGTTTTATTTGCACGCTCCGTAGATACTGATGCAAATTAAATTTTATCTCGAAAACTTGTTTTTCCCTCCGCGTTTTTAAACAGCTGTTTTATCGATTTGTTGGCTGGCGTCGCGGAGCATTGTCTCTTTTGTTGGCAAGCGGCGATTTTCTCTCTTTATTCGCACCCACAAATAAATTCAGTAACATAACTGACATTCCAAATGGTTAATGAGATACTCTTTGTTATACCACAGTATAGCGAGAGAGCAGTAAGCGCACTCTTGAGCGACAGGGCGATGCGGGGATAGGGTACGAGGGAAGCGAGCAGAGGGATATGTGTCGCCGAACGCCATTGCTCACATGCCTGGGCCACACTACCGCGAAATGCCGTTAATTATCTATAAAAGTCGCTAGTTTTTTTGTCGCTAAATGAAAATAGAAAAGCGGTGTTAGTGTCAAAATGTTGCTTAATCTAACGACCAAGTCGTTAAATTGGCAACACTGGCGAGAGTTGAGTTGAGTGAGTTGAGACAGCATAATGAACTTTATTTTAAACCAATAAAGTTCAAATTCCTGAGTACCATAGTGAATGAATAAATTAAAACAACTTGTTATTTTTTTACCGGCAGGCATAAACATGAGTCATAAAGTCTAGTTTAAAAAGATAATTCATAAGATTTATTTGATAATAATATGATACTTGCCAAAATTACTATTCCGTTTCTCGCGGGCTTAAACTAAGCTGGTGCTAAACATTAAGAACGTACACCTGTCAGGGCTGTTTTGCTGAAATACATGTCGTAGATGATGAAAACGTTTCATTTTGTTATTAAGTTTAATTTTTCTTTTTTTATGTAAGTTAAGATAAAGATGTTGTTAAAATTGAAGAAATTGTACCTAATATTTCTTAAAACATTTTTTTTCGAATACTTAGTGTAAAACTTTAATAAATGTAACTTTTTCTGTTAATTTATGTTTTATTCTATCCTTATAAAATCATTGTAAATTTACCTCTATTATTTACAAAAGAAAATCCTTTGAAGTATGGGCGGCAAAATGCTCCCCACGCGATCACTAAAGTTTCACGGAGAGGCGCGACTACTCTAGGGTTAACGAACTCCTAAGAAGATTGGAAGAAGAGTTAGAAAAAATGCGTTAATGAGAGGAAGTATTAGCCTAGGGGGGAAATTTCTTGTATGCCTTGGTTTTCAGTGACTGCATATATGTTACGGTTTTCAGTGACTAGGCACGGTAGCAAAAACAAAACGTAGGTACATATCGGTTTTTTACCGCATTTGGTTTAGCCGTATAGTAAGAACATACGCATTAGTTTGCATGCGCCACTGTAAATCGCTTCAGTAAAACGCATTGTCTGAAGTCTCTGCGTTCACCAAACGGTTGAAAGAATGATTATATATCGATATACCTTCCTGGAGTGGCGGGTTCGCCCTTAGTAATTGACCACTCTAAAGTGTTATTACTTCAGCCGTCGATGTATCGGTATATCCAAGAGGCAAAGCTCGCATATAACTCTTATGACGATAATTGCTATTCTTATAGATACATGATTCATAATTTGACATTGACTTGCTGGGGTTTTTTATCAGAAATTCTTTGAATATTTTAAATTTACAATGGGTCCGATTGCGTTTCTTTGTGAACTAAAAATAAAATTAGTTAAAGCAAACGAGACAGCAATACGTTAAAGCGAAATATAAAACGAACGATCGTTGATAAATACTACCTATCGAACTTATACTCGTCCGAATAAATTCGAGCATATTTCAGCAATCTGTGAAAAAGTGACAACCGCTCAGCTCTAGCGTATTGTCCTGTCTGGTTCATACGAACTAATTTCCGATTTTAGTTCACGAAGAAACGCAATCGAGCCCTCTATGAATGTTTGAATAGATAGGTGTATTTGTATTAGACTGCGTACAATAGAAGCAAGGGGACAATTGAGACAGCGGACAAAACAATCAGAAATCTAGTATTTGTACTTGTACGTTCAAGCGATTATTTAATTATCTGGGGAGTCTGGAAGCAGTACTGTTTCCTATAGAGCGGGGGTGGTTGCGGATCTTAGGGCGACTGTTCTTGAAATGACCATCGGCTACCCGATCCTAGGTGAACAGCCGGGCAAAGGATGCCGTGGTCCGCGATAGATTCGGTAAACACCGTTTCACCGCTTCGTAAGGGAGAGGACCGCGCAAGCGACCTCGAACTCGTAACCAATCGAAAGACTGAAGTAATCTGGTCGCAATTGGAAGTAACGGCGTGAATGTAAGCCCGCTGGGTAACACTCCTGGCTATCTCGCGGTTAAGGCGTTGGCCTCTTACGGGCATGTGGCGGAGCTTGACGGTGGACTGTTTTGTCCAAGTCTTCTGCGCTCACTTCAAGGAGATAGAACGACTAATCGTTAAGACTTCCTGAGGTGACGGGTTCGTCCGTTGTAGTCGACAACTATAGTTGTCTGATCGGACTATCGGCTCCGAAAATCGGATAGAAAAATCGGACGTGTATTGCCGGCCTAATACGGCGATTTATATGACTCTGCTTTCTCCTTATATGAGAGCAAGGAGTCACGTACCCTATGACACTCGGAAGGACAAAACGATTCAACAATACGACACACTTCTAAATCGGTTCAGGCGTTTAGAAGTTATGGTGGAATAAAGAAACGGAAAACATACATACATGCATGTATATAGCCACGAATCCCAGGAAACTTTTGCTGACCAACCGGATTGTGGACCAGTGGAACAGTTTACCTGCTGAAGTGGTTGAAGCGAGTAGTGTCAGCATATTCAAAAATAGATTAGACGGACATCTTAAACGGAAATTGTAATTGTACTCAGTTTTATGTTCAGACATATCAGCAATTATGCTGCCTGTTTGTAAATGTAATAATAATAATAATAATGAATCCTGAACACACAACACTCCTTTTTGGGCAGTAGTGTAAATACTATAAGAGATATGACGTCATCTCGTATACAGCATTTTTTTGTGCATTTTAAATTCAGCCCCTTGGGCGGTACTTACCAGTGGCGGTTCCTTCATACAATCCGAAAATCCCGGCTTGCCTTGTCTATACTAATATTATAAAAAGGTAAAGTTTGTGACGTAGGAAGTAATCTCTGGATCTACTGAACCGATCTACGAAGCGCGCAAGCTCCGCCACTCGAGCACGTGCAATGGTGCTTGTTTACAAAGTAGCATAAAAATCGGTTGGGTCACCCCAATGCTTGCCGGCAAGTAGACAAACCCCTCGACAACAGAGAGTTTGCCTTCTTCAATATTCATTTATTTCATCTATACTAATATTATAAAGAGGTAAAGTTTGTGAGGTTGTAGGAAGTAGGTAATCTCTGGATCTACTGAACCGATTTTGAAAATTCTTTTACCAATAGAAAGCCACGTTATTTGTGAGTGTCATAGGTTATTAATCCGAAAAATGAAAAGACTTTTTCGTGGTAGTCGGATTTGCAAAGTAAGTCGGAGAAAAAACGATCGAATGAAAACGTTTCTTACGAACGCTGCTTCAACGAGGTGATGAGAGATAACGCTGATGAGAGATATATGATTGAGTTCTAGAGAAAAGTTGTAGAGCTTGATAATGCCAACAAAAAAGTCAGCGACAGCATATGTCTAACTTTTATATTTAAGTCACAAAAAGTAGTATTTTATATTAAAAAAAATAATTTAAATCGTTAGGTCATGTTTATTGCTCATATTATCAACAATTATAAATTCTTATCAAAATAAGTAAATTTATCGTCTCAAGTGTATACAACAAAAGACTTTTCCCTTTTACTGCATATAATTTTCCTTTTTCTGCATAAATAGTTAAAGATACGCTCACAAATAAGACACTCACAAGAAGACACTCACAAATAACGGTATTATAGTCAAATTGGCATGCAAATACATACATACATATGCAGTAAAAATATAACCCTTCTTTTGGCAGTCGGGAAATAAATCATAGCACTCAGTACTAACCGAACCACACTCATAATTTCATCGCAGGTAAAAAGTTTCACCGCCCAACGAAGTGGGCACGGGTCAGCTAGTATCTAATATATGAATTTGCGAGCGCCTATTACTATCTAGCGGGCACAGATCGCTCCACGCGACAAAGCGACAATTCGGTGGAATCTTACCAAGTTCAGTTCAACTAGTCATCTCGCTCGCACACATGGGCTTGCAACGGGGTTTTCAAAATCAGTGGTCTTCTCATTCTAACCTGTGGCAAATTGCGCAAAACAATATATGTATCTATACGACTTTTGTATTGACGTTTAAGCCAGGCTTGAGTTATGGAAGTAGAATGCGAGCGTGTTCAGTATTTAGTTCAGTTTCTTTTGAACAAGTGACAAAGCAGTTTTTTTTTGTATAGTTTCAATTGATTTGTGGTTTTTATTGCCTTATAAACAATGGAGGAAATTGTCCCTTGTGGTGAGTTCTGTCTCAACTTGATTTCACTCGCTCAACAAATAAAACGGCATTTCTTAAAGCCACCGCAGGCATGCGACTGCTGATAAGTATATGTTAAATTCTGTCTATATTTTTATAGCAGTAGCATGCCTTTAGTGTGCTTTATTGAATCTACAACACAAGTAGTAAATTTCAAACTGGAGATTGAAGAGTAAAGAGGTACCATTTTTTTAACTATAAAAAGAGTAAAAAACAAAAAGGTATGACGGGCTTGCCCCATTTACCAACCCTGGGCACGCCACTGGTACTTACACATTATAAATAAGTTTCCTTCTGTCTATTGTGGTACTTATGCGCGAATTATCATAATAATTGTGGCTGAATCACCGCGTGAAATGGGATATCATCAATTTCGAAATAAATCGTCTAGCTCGCGTGCCAAACGGGCCACGGAGTCGCGAGGGGGCGGGCACGGCGGCCAGGTAAATATCGCTCATTCATGCTCCGGTGGAAGGTCAAAGAACGCCGCGAAATACGGAGATACGGAGATACCGCGAGATGTCAAATGATTAGCTGGGAAGCCGTACGACGCCACTACGCGCAACGTAAGATGCGTCACTGCTCCGTGACGTCACCAAATTTGTAATTGAGGTGAGGCGATGTGTGCGCCTTCGAATCACTCATTCGTAAAACTCTTGCTACAGCCATTCTAATTACGGTGGTGAAATAATATGAAAAACGTCGATCCCTGTACAAAGCCCTCGCAAAAGTCGGTTTGACTATAATCCAAGTCATTTGGGCATTTGGCCTTTAACCCTATATGTGTCCGATAACTGTATCGAATACAAATAATGTATACATTGGGCTCGATTGCGTTTCTTCGTGAACTAAAATCGGAAATTAGTCCGTTTGAACAAGACAGGGCAATACGTTAGAGCGGAGTGTGAGATGACCGGTTGTCACTTTTTCGCATTAAAACTGCCCGCCAAGGTCAAATCTTACACCGCACGAAATATGCTCGAATTTATTTGAACGAGTATAAGTTCGGCAAGTAGTATTTATCGACGATCGTTTGTTTTATATTCCGCTCTAACGTATTGCTCTGTCTCGTTCGCTTGGACTAATTTTAGTTTTAGTTCACAAAGAAACGCAATCGGGCCCATTATATTTGTTCCATTTTATTGAGAGATGATTGTTTATCGTTTTTTTTTAAATATCACAAATGACCAACGAACTCTGGTGATTTTAAATTAATAAATAAAATATTTATAGCGAATTTTTCAATTTGTTTTTTTTCTATTAGTGTTTTTTTAGTGCGTATGATTTCTGAGTTAAATAATAAAATCATCAAGTTTTGGAAACAGTTGTAACTTTTGCAACTTTGCATCTTTGTGGAACACAGAGACACATGTCTCAACAAATTATACAAAATGTATTGAACCATTCTTCAAAAAACTTGGCATACATGTTATTTGCATTATTTATTCGAAATTTCCATACTCTTCTTCTTCTTTTTTCCTTTTGGCAATCCACCCAATGAGGGTGATTGCTGCCAGGTGGTTACTTATTTTTTTTAATTTGGGAACTTTATTGTTAGTAGGACAGCACTGAAACAAACAGACACAAAACTTACAATAAAGGAAACAGTAGAAACTAGTATATTATGGAATGGAATATGGTAAAACTCAGCGTCACAAAATAACATCTATCAATATTAAAGGGGATATAAAACACGTAGAGGAACATCCTGCAGAAATTCTCAATTACACAAACGACTTTTTTAGTAACATTGGACAAAACCTGGCCGTAAATATATTGTCAAACCTTAAAACAACTGAGTCCGCGCTAGCTGATAATTTTAATGTACGAGCCAATAGCCAAACTTCATTTAATTTTGAATTCACTCCAGTCGATATCAAAGAAGTCTGTCAAATATTAAGTGACCTCAAGGACGATTCGGCCCCGGGTCAAGATGGAATTCAAGTGGCCATGCTTAAAACGGTGCCTAGCTTTATTTCTGGCCCTCTTACGCACATCATAAACAGGAGCTTCGAAAGCGGAATTTTCCCGGAGTGTTTGAAATATGCCAGAGTTACTCCAATATTTAAATCTGGGGACGAGGAAGACATTAGTAATTATCGCCCGATCTCCCTGTTGAGTGTAGTATCAAAAGTGATCGAGAAAGTGGCCAAATCTAGGCTTATGCACCACCTGGAATCTGCGAACTTACTATCAAACAATCAATATGGCTTTAGACAAGGTCGGGGAGCAAACGAGGCCATAAGTTCGGTTACAGAACTTATTGCCAAAAAACTTGACGAAAAGAAAAAAGTACTTGGTATTTTCCTCGACCTGTCAAAAGCCTTTGATACAGTCTCTCACACAATCCTAATAAGAAAGCTTCACCTTTTTGGTATTTCTGGTAAAGCTAATGAGTGGCTCGAAAGTTTTCTTACAAACAGGTCACAGATCACTGCGATAGGGGATCAGGAAAGTAATAAACATAATGTTTTATATGGGGTGCCGCAGGGCAGCGTATTGGGTCCTTTACTCTTTCTGATGTATGTCAACGATTTATGTGATATGACACTTGAAGGTAAAGGAGCCATAATCTCATTTGCAGATGACACCGCTGTCATAATTGAGGCAGATACTTGGGATGAAGCGTTTACAGACGCGCAATGCTCCCTGAACAGTATTAAAACATGGCTTGATCGACATATATTGACACTCAATATCTCGAAGACGAAGTACCTAGCATTTTCACTCAGACCCAACCTAACCTCCAACGTATTACCCTTAAAAATTCACCAATTTAACTGCAGTGTATCTTCAACCCAGAATAATTGCAAATGTGAGCATATAAACATTGAAAAAAAAAATTAGATATTTAGGCATAGAAATAGATTCCAAACTAAATTGGGAATTCCAAATAAAATCGCTTACGGCGCGAACAAGGAAATTACTGTACGTGTTCCGCGAACTTAGGAATGTACTGAGTAAAGAAACACTGCGAATGGTGTATATGGCTCTTGGTCAAAGTATATGGGTGCATGGAATTATAGCGTGGGGCTCATGTACAAAAACAACAATGGACCGACTATTAAAAGCACAAAAGTTACTAATAAGAGTCATAAACAAAAAGCCTCCTCGGTACAGTTCAAACCACCTCTTTGCGGAGTTTAAGGTTTTGGATATCTGCCAGCTATTTATTAAGCAGTGCCTTGTAAGCTTTCACAAAACTAAAGAGTACAGAGCAAGAAGTCAACAATTGTACTTAACGAGAAATGCTGGTAAGGAATTTTTCACAATTCCAAAAGGTTAAAAGCACATTTGCCCGAAGACAATGTTTTTTTATCGCCCCGAAAGTTTATAACTCACTATGTGAAACCACGAAAAACGTGAAAAATTATGTAACTTTTAAAGGTAATGTAAAAAACTGGCTTCTAGATATTGGGCGTTCAAAAACTAAAGACCTTATTAATACTGTAGGGTGAATATTTAAAAAAAATACGTATTTGTAAAATTGTGCAATATTACATATCATTTTCTTAAACATATATACTAGAATGTAGTGTTTATTCATATATTTGTATATATTATTACTTATTTTCCACTTAAATTTATTGTATATAATGTAAAGTTTACTTTATTTTTAGCCCTTAATTGCATACATATATATTTTTTTTTTCTACTTTAAATTTTACTTTAATTTGTGTAAACAACACATTTGTTAGATTTAGAAATATTTAAAATTGATCACCTTCGTCAGTTCGCGAGTTACAAAAATACAGTTGGTATAACACAGCACAGCCAGAGACAGACCTTCTAGGTCTAGTTGGTTGTGCGATTTCGCCTCATTCGGATATGCTAGCATATTTATATCCATAGAGCTATGTTTTTCGCTATTATAATGTTTGTTCTTAATTATTCCTCATGTACAACAGTATGCATGCCCTTGTATTTTTTTGTTCTTGTACGTTATAAATAAATAAATAAATAAATAAATAAATATAGTTACTAAAGGGAAATATGGTTGAGGGAGATAAATTTACAGAGGATCTTAAGGACTTTTGGAGAGTTAAGGGAAAGGAGATGGTCCACATACAGTGGGAGCTGAATTTTGAGGGCTGTAAGGTCCGATATGAAATTAGGATAATTGTTGATAAATGGGCAGTTAAAAAAGAGGTGGTCAGCAGTGCAGACTGCATGACCGCAATCGCATTGGGGGGATGGGAGGACGTGTATCCTATAGAGGTGAGCGGGAGTGCAGCTGTGGCCAATACGCAATCTATTTCCATGCTCTACGGCAAAGCGAATGGTCCTCAAAGCGTTAAACTCTTTATTAACCTGCCAAAGTCAATACGAGATTAAGAATCAAAAATGTTCACAAGCAGGGCAAGAGCAAAGAGCAAGTGCGTCATTTGATGCCATTGGCTTTGCGAAGAAACATAGCTGACATCTCACTTTTACTACGCATTTTAAATGGCTCGATTGATTGTCCTGAACTACTATCTAAAATATCTCTCCGCACGCCTAGCCGGGCACTTAGAAATAGGGCACTCCCTTGTACCTGGCTTTAAAACCAAATACAGGCGTAATTCTTATTTTATAAGGGTATGCGAAACTTTCAACACCCTGAATGCTGACATTGATATTGACCCCTTTTTCACGAATATAGATATTATAAGGAAGCAGGTTGTAGGGCGATTTTGTGATGACCAGGCTTAGCATTTTCTTCTTTTATTACAGTCTTGTTTATGTCAACATGTTTTCTACTGTACAATTTAGTATCTTCTGGTTCAATATCTTCTTTATGCTTAATATCAGTTCTAAATTCACGTTATAATTATTGTCATTATCAGTGGTAACTTGTAAATGGCTCTAAGCTTCCTATTTTTGTTCACTACAAAATTATTGGCTGTAAGTTATCCGAAAATAAAATAAATATTTACCGTCTTTGGAGCAATGTCGACATATCTTTCTTTGCACTTTTCTATTCGTACTATATGGTCCTGGCTTTGGGTCACTCATTTTAGGGGCTAAATTGAAACCAACATCAAATTTAATTTTTACTCACTTCAAAGATATTTTTTGTTCTAAACCAGTCTTGTCCTGACGGATGTTTTTTCCATAGTAACTGATATTGCGATTCACGGCATGCAACCGGTCTTTTTGGCTCGGAAATGCATTGCACAGACGGTGTGCAGTCGGTCTCGAATGGGTTAAGAAACTCTATTAATAAACAGAAAGAACCGAGAGCGCCCGTTTTGATCAATTATCGCTGCGATTTTTAGTTTAAAAAACAGCAAACTTCTAAAGGTGTCCTTATGTGTTCAACTCTTTGACTCTGATGGGGACGGGATTTTTTAATTTTATATCTATAGCGATTATACCCTGACAGGAAAAGCCTTTTCAAACATTTTTACCGAATTTCGTTCATGGGTTTCTCGCTAAATGTATTGTTACAGAACGCCCTCAATGCGATCAGCGCCACCTGCATTTCGCCGGCGCAGAAGGTTTGTCAAAATGTACTATGGAGTTGAGCAATCTAATACTTTATATAATCAATGCTTGTATATAATCAATTTCTTGGTAATTGATGTCCTGATTCGCATTTATTTTTGCGACCGTGCGTCACTCGCGTTTTCGTCTTTTTGTTTGAAGTGTAAATAGTTTTAATTTTATTTGGGTTGGATTATACCTATTATATAACTTAATGCCCCCCCCCCCCCCCCGTGTTTATATAATTATAATTTGTACTGATGCAAACTTACGAGTACATTGCAATATTTCAACATAATTGAATAGTATTGCTGGTTGTTGCGCGATCTTGTAATGCGTACTTCCTTTGTTTAAAATCTGAAATGAGCGGTAAAGGGGCTAAATGTTTTGGGTGACATTCGATAAAGGTTGTTTCCCTGAATTTTAGTACTAATTTTGTCGTTCAAAAAATCCTAAACATCTACACCACGTTATTTTCTTATTGTTTAAGGTTATTTAATGATGATAGATGATAAAATAATGTTAACCTTTAAAATGATACTAAATGGATCTTATCCCTTGAAATATTGAAATTGCCAACTTTTCGTTGAAAATACATATTTCGTTATCAAACCATGATATTTTCTTATTGTTTCTGGTTATTTAATGAATTACGTTGTTAATGCATACATGATAAAATAATTTTAAACATCAAAATGATAATAAATGGATCTTACGGCTTGAGATATTGAAATTGCCAACTTTTCATTGGAAATACATATTTTGTCATCAAATCATGATATTTTCTTATTGTTTAAGGTTATTTAATGAATTACGTTGTTATGTGCATACATGATAAAATCATTTTAACCATCAAAATGATAATAAACGGATCTTATCGCTTGAAATATTGAAATTGCTAACTTTTCATTGAAAATACATATTTCGTCGTCCAACCATGATATTTGGTTATTGTTTAAGGTTATTTAATAATTTACGTTGTTATATGCATACATAATAAAATAATTTTAACCATCAACATGATAATAAATGGATTTTATCGCTTGAAATATTGAAATTGCCAACTTTTCATTGTTGTCATCAAATCATGATATTTTCTTGGTGTTTAAGGTTATTGTATGAATTACGCTGTTATAGGATACTAAATGGATCTTACCGCTTGAAATATTGAAATGGACAACTTTTCATTGGAAATACATATTTCGTCATCAAACCATGATATTTTATACGACTATGCCAACGTGTGTTAGTCGTTATTCGATGTTAAAGAATGCGAAATATTTAATTGTCACAAGAAACAAACGATTTTGAAATAATAATTTAGAGTAATATACGTAATATAGTAATAAACATAATTAATTCAACTTTGTTTTGCAATCTTTGAAGGTTTTTACATTATTTATATTATAACTTGGATTTAAACAGTTGACATGCACTATTATATGGCCTAGGCCTAAGTAGTAAAGGTGCTACAATTTCCCATATATATTTTGCCAGTTCTTGTAATTTATTCGCTATGTCTTTGTTTTAGCAAAAGGGTATAAGCAACAGACGTGTTTTTTAAGGAATATTTTAATATTTTCAGGAAATTACTCATTACGTCGTTTTACAGCTTTTCTAAGTGGTTATTATTAATTAGGTATTACGATGTTTTGCATAGTAAAATGTGCAGTTTTGTTCGTCTATCTTAAGACTCTTTCGTAAAATACAATTTCTGGAAACTACTCATTGCATTGTTTTACAGCCTGTCTTAAGTGGTTATTATTATATATACAAAGCTCATTTTACCATGTTTTGTATAGTAAAATGAGCACCTTTGTTTATCCATCTTAAGACTCGTAAAATACAATTTGTGGAAAACTAACCATTACATCGTTTTACAGCAACTCTAAGTGGCTATTATTAACTATTACGATATTTTGCATGGTGACATGTGCAGTTTTGTTCGTCCATCTTAAGACTCTCTCGTAAAATACAATTTATGGAAAACTAATAATTACATCATTTTACAGCAACCCTAAATGGTTATTATTAACTATTAAGATTTTGCATCGTAACTATTACGACGCAGTTTTGTTCGTCCATCTTATGACTCTTTCGTAAAATACGATTAGTGGAAAACTAACCATTACATCGTTTTACAGGAACTCTTAGTGGTTATTATTAACTATTACGATGTTTTGCATGGTAAAATGTGCAGTTATGTTCGTCGATCATGACATGACTCTTTCGTAAAATACAATTTATGGAAAACCACTTATTACATCGTTTTACAGCCTCTCTAAGTGCTTATTATTAACATTTACGATGATTTGTATAGTAAAATATGCAGTTTTTCGGTCCATCTTAAGACTCTTTCTTAAAATACAATTTCTGGAAAACCACCCATTACATCGTTTTACAGCCTCTGTAAGTGGTTATCATTAACTATTACGATGTTTTGCATTGTAGAATGTGCAGTCTTGTTCGAGTACAATTTTCCGGAAAATTACTCATTGTATGTTTTAGAGCCTCTCTAGGTGGTTTTTATTAACTATTACGATGTTTTGCATGGTAAAATGTGCAGTTTTGTTCGTCCATCTTAAGAATCTTTCGTAAAATACATTAGTGGAAAACTAACCATTACATCGTTTTACAGCAACTCTAAGTGGTTATTATTAACTATTATATTACAATGTTTTGCATGGTAAAATGTGCAGTTTTGTTCGTCTATCTTAAGACTCTTTCGTAAAATATAATTTATGGAAAACCACTTATTACATCGTTTTACAGCCTCTCTAAGTGCTTATTATTAACATTTACCATGTTTTGTATAGTAAAATATGCAATTTTGTCCGTCCATCTTAAGACTCTTTCGTAAAATACAATTTCTGGAAAACCACCCATTACATCGTTTTACAGCCTCTGTAAGTGGTTATCATGAACTATTACGATGTTTTGCATTGTAAAATGTGCAGTTTTGTTCGTCCGTCTCAAGACTGTTTCGTAAAATGTAGTAAAATTAAGGTCTTTTATTTCGTTTCACTTTCCCATATTATAAACAGGTATTTTGTTTTACTTAGTTTTTATTTTTTATAGTTTTTTGATGTCAGCATTATTTTAGATATGTAAAATCAGTTATTATGGACATTTACATACTAGATTTAATATTCAAGGGCAAATTGGATTTCTCTGTAAAGCTCGTGAATAATAGGTAACTAAATAAATAAATAAGAAATTGAGAGAATATGTGTTACGATTAGATTTCCTGCTTGACTATTAGTCAGATTTCGCTGAAAATTTGCAGGAGTATTTAGGATACATAAAACTCCTGTTTTTTTTGTTTTAACCCTAAATGGGGTGAATTTATATAAACGCTTTTTATTGGGTATATTTCTTGTATATTTCGTAAACTTTTTTAAGCGTTTATGATGTCAAAAACCATGTCCAATCATTTTATTTTTATTTAGAGAACCTAACAAAACGATTATTTGTGAAGTCATTGCATGTGTTAAAAGTGACCAATAGAGCATGACAGCCAACTTTCGTTTTGGCGCCAATCAATCAGCTGTTTATCAATACATCAGCTTATGCAACAAACAATATATAAAATTAAATCAATATTGCATCATGCAAGATCAACCTAATATTTTGAAGTCGCTCTTTAGGTGTTCATAGTTCAAAAATATAGCATTATTTATACAAATATCTAGATATTGGATAATAGAAAATAAGCCTATTAATAACAGGCTGATTGCTATGAATGAATCTGGATTTTGATTTAAGATTATTGGCTGATCCATAACTGGAAATGGATATGGAAGAAGAACTTCTTGTGAAATGTGCGAGAATCAATCGCTCATTACTAAAGTCGCCGGTGACAGTGCAACTATGCCTTACTAAAGTCTGTATACAGATAAGTTTTAATTTACCGACATCCTTAAAGTGGGTAAATCAGCAAGACCAAAAAGGCAACTTTTAAAAAAAAAAATTAGAAAAAAAAATATGTTTAAATTTGAATAATTTTATTTGATTACCGAAATATAGTATAGAAAGCGTTGAGCTCGATGTGACATTTAGCGGTAGGTAAAATATCGCTAATATTGTTTATTAGAGATATTTTACCTACTGCTAAATGGCACAGCGCACTCAACGTTTGTCTAACTTCTGTTCATAAGAAAAAAAACATTTTTCCACAATTTTTTTTTTGAAAGTTGCTTACTCTTTTATTGAAAGTGTACTCATTCACCCTCTTCAAGGATGCCAGTTAATTAAAAATTACCGTGTATAGGGCGTCAGTCTGGTAACTTTGATCCAAATTGTTAACAAGGACTCTGAACAGAATTATGTTAGATGTGGCTGATGTCTAGATTGGAAGCCATGTTGGCAGTCACTAATATATCTTTTCACCGCTGCATATAACTGCCCATAGACTTCTTTTCATGTTAAGGAGATATGTGAAAAACGAGATCAAATCAGATTGTATTGAATTAGCATCCCGCATTCCTACATGCACTCATATATACATACACCCTTGCAGACACACACACACACACATACATACCATCAAACAGACACACAACAACACCTATATAAACGCATATTGAACTTACTGCTAAAAATAAAATTCTATTCTTTTGTTTTTGTATTATGTAGCATATTGTGTATTCCAAATTGTAAATAATTTAACTTCTCAGGACAGTAACGTCCCGAATCGTGTACGATGTATTGTAGTCAATGCTCAGTAACGTCCCAAAACGGGTAAGAGCGCGGCGCGACAAACCGCACTCTCAACGAAATGAATTTACACCAAAATCACAGTGCAACCACCCCCTGTTAGTTATGTGTGAGAAAGACGGATAAATTCTGTATTGTACAATTAATCCAGTCGTGCTTCTCGCGGTCTAGAATCCCTAATATAATTGTTTGTATTCTGGGGGCACTTAGTTGAGTGCTGCCATCATTCGGATCTCTGCTTCTCTTCGGATATTATGTAGCTTCTCTTCGGATATATGTATGAAAATAAATAAAACGAACTAATAGATTTGGTAAAGCATGTAATAACGTACACAAATGTGTTTACAATTTCTAGACAGGGTTTCGTATTTTGAGATAAAACGTCGATATCGCTGAATAAGTGAGTTTTTTCAGTTCTCCAACTTTTTAAATAATTATTCATAATTATCTAATTGTTTTACAAAATGAGATTTTAATGTTTTATATTTCAAATTTCAATGCAATCATTCTACAATTCATCTTTTCATGATCCATCAAGTAGTTTCTTTCTTATGATCGTTTTTCTATAGTGCTATATTTTTGACCTTACTCTCAGAAATGACAGGTGACTGCCAAGATTTACACCCGCCGCTTGAGGGGTTAAAACATTTTTTGCTTTGCTATCGTTATATATTGTTTATATTTTATATTTTATGTTTTTAATAGAATAAAAAAATTTTTTTTTTATTGATACGACAATAGTTTCAACGTCATCTTTAAGCCAGATTTGTAAATCAGAGGAATGTGCCTTCATTTATCGACCTTTTAACCATTTGAATGCTGATCGTTTTTTCTATATGTACCTACTATTCAAATTTGCTGAACAAAAAACGATGAATATGTGTTTTTTTAAATATTTTATGTCTTTCATAATTTTTAACATATTTTTATAAAAAAATCACACAAATACATTTTCAATAAAAACTATTTTCAGCTGTACTCTTACCGATATCTTCACATCGTATTGTCATCACCTGAGGTTTCGCTCAAAGTATGAGACGGTCTGTTATGATGTATAATAATGTCACTGGTATCACTAGAATCACTATCACTGACATTAGTTTCCATATAATCGTTTTCATCACTGAAATCGTCTATTTCTTCGGAAGACATTGTAATTTTTCTGGGCCAAAAAATATGTAATAAATAAATGATGTTTATGCACAAATAACAGAAATAATAATGAAAATATCATACGTAGACGGTAACTTCACACTTTCTACGGAGGAACACACTATCATCAACCGTTTGACAGTTTAACGTTGAGCGTCAGAGGCGCAATGGCACTCGCCCGCTTTTGGCCCAAACAACAAAGAGCGCCATTGCACTCCTTAGCACTCGAATAGTTGAATATGATGCTTAAAGAATGCTCTCTATCAGAAATAATGCTTATCGGAATTTTACCCTCTACCGCTATATTTAAATATTATTTTCATGTTCACAGGTGACATTCTCCAGCGATCCCCCCAAAATACGAGTAATTCGGACATGGGCCTACGCGCACAGAGCAGCCAGGTGCGGACCGTGGGAACGAGCCGCCACTGACCGAGAACGATTTAAAAGAAGGTGAGATTCCCCCTTATAACTTCTTCTCCTTTAGGCACCTGCTTATTTGCTGCAAAATTTAAATCGTTTCACCACACTGGTTTCATAGCTGGTTTGAAAGCCGCTTCCTTGAATTCCCCGGCCCAAGCAACATGATATTATTAAAGCCGACCGCCTGTAAAATAATCTAGTCTGATCTTACATTGTAGGTTTCGGGTTCGATTCCCGGCTGGGTCAACATTTTCCATCAGGATAAAATTAATAGAATTGCATTTTCAATTCTGTTGTTGATCGAATGCAATAACAAGAACACACACTTACGCACATGTTACATGCACAAATACAAATAAACATGTCATAGGTTGTAAGAGATTGTCATATGATAACAAATCTGCCCATTGTGAAATTTCACAATAAAGAGTGGAAAACAAACAAATAAGCACATGTGTTACTTGCACACATGCATATAAACACTTCATAGTAGGATTGGTTGTAAGAAATTGTCGTATGGTAATAAAACCGCCCATTGCAAAATTTCACAATTAAGAGTGGAAACAAACAAACATTGGGCGTTACTGTACAGAGTATTGAGAGAAATAAAAAAACCGACGAACTTGCTAAGGGAGCAAAGGGAACATTATACGGCCCTGAACCTTGCTGTGGAGTACCAAAAAGCCTTGCAAAGCTAATGCTCAAACAAATATGTTTAGAACAATCTGTCAATCACTGGAACAACACGCCAGGGCTGAATCAATCCGACCCTAAGACTGTCCGTGAGGCCTTATCGCTAAATAGGAACTATCTACGCATACTGGTGTGCACACTCACGAGGCATTGTGGCCTGAGCAAACACATGTAGAACCTCAAGCTCTGGGACACGAAAATGTGCAGGTTCTGCCAAGTGGCTGAGGAAACTCCCCTGCACCTCCCTCATGTGCGAGTGTGGCCCGCTGATGCGTAAAAGATATACCCACTTGGGTGGTCATTACCTCCAACCTGTGGAGGTAAAACAATCTGGCGCCAAAAGCCTCTGGCGGTTCTTAAATGATACGAGGCTTAGCGCAGAATTATAGCAGGTGGTGAACACAATAGATTAGCAATGGTCGCTGTGTTACAAGGCTCGTAAAGACCTTAGAAAAGCCCCAAACAACAAATAAAAAAAATCTATACTGTACAGAGTATAATGATTGAAAGAAAGAGTCTCCAGTCTCCAGTCTGTCAGAAAGTTAATATTATTTATTTTTTATTTCCAGGATTGCCGATGCGGACCTAGCCTTATCGTGGGTGCTGAAGCCGCAGCACAGATCGCGGGTGCTGTTCCAGCGCATCATGCCCTGGCGACACGCGCAGCGGCGGCTCGAGCTGGCCGAGGCCAAGCGGAGGCGCGAGGAGGCCGAGCGGCTGCGCAAGATCGAAGAGGAGCGGGCCAAGAAGGAGGAGAAGGAGAGAGCGCTCAGAGAGGAGGAGGCGAGGATCCTGCGCGGATACCGATTGCAGTGCGGAAATGCAACCGAGGAAGATGCGACGGCTGACTGTGATAGAAACGATAGGAGCGAGATGTCGGAGAATATTTCCAAGTTGAGCAGCGCGCTTTCAGCCGCAGACGACGCGCTGAACAAACTGCAGGAAACTATTAAACGAGTAGATAATTGCAAACCCACGACAAACACAAACGGCTACGTGCCAAACGCCAAGATGAAATCGGTCACTTTGCTCACTCTACAGAGCAAAGTGGACGTCTTACCGAATGGCAACAGCGATATAATCATCAACAGTGTCACGTTAATCAGATGATAAATGAACGCAGTCCAAGAGTCAGCGTGAAAGTTACACATTTTTATGACAATATTTGTTAGGACTATATTTGTGCTCCTGGATGTTCCAAAGCCATAGAGATAGCCGTCTGGCTACTAAGAATTGTTGCGTTTAGGAGAAATCTATACTTGCAATCGCTTGTGAAATATGTGTACGACGTGCAGGTTTTGCATATGTGTCACTAAGGGTCTAAACATTTGTTGAAATAGGGGTGTTAACCCTTCAAGCCCCGCGACTTCGATATCGAAGTCAACTGAAAGCGTCTAGGAAAAGTGATTTGATAGGGTTGTTCGTGTCATTCCATATTCAGTTGTATTTTATTTAAATGCACGATGATATTTGTATTATCGTGCATTTAAATAAAATACAACTGCATACGAAATGACACAAAAAACCCAATCAAATCACTTTTCCTGGACGCGTTCAGTTGACTTTGATATCGAAGTCGCGGGGCTTGAAGGGTTAATCGCAATGGGCGAACCCGTCACCTCACCTAGTTATAACGGCATCAGAATGTGAAAAACAAAAAAATTACTTCCAACACCTTACCTTATTAAAACAGCCACCATCTTGAAATGGAATACAAAAAATATCAATTCTTATACATGCGTCGTTTTTACAAACTTCGCATTTGGTCTTGACTGTGTAGCAAACAAATATAAAAACAAACACAAAAGGAACACGCTTTGTTTGGTCAATTAATGATGGATTATAACCCATTAAAAAGATATAGTTACTTATTTTAGTATATATCTCAATTAATTGGGACTGCGAACTGCTCATTGTTAGTTTTCACCAATATTTCACGTAATCCCAGGAAATGCAACTGCTCCCTGTAGCCAGACTGGCGTTTTTATAGTCCCGACACTGGACATACATCCAGGAATAACAAATACGGTACGGATTTGTCATAAAATGCTTGTTTTTGCCCTTCGGATCTTAGACTAAATCATTAAAATTAAGAGAAACGGATTCTACCGCTCTATCAATCCATGTTGTACTGTAACTATTTTACCTAGATTAGGCATCAGGTTGACCGGAACCCTCGATGCCCATACCCCAGGCCCAAATAAAAACATGGCTACGCAGAAACACCGACGAAACCCACCTTAAAGAATGGAAAAAAAACGCAGGATGCAGGCAAACAAAGAATGCGGTTCCGGAAGCGCCTAAAAAACTTGCCCGCAACCTCACCAGATTAAAAAGGGACAAAATCCGTAAAGTCATAGGTACTATGACAGGCCACTGTCCCCTAAACAAACACCTGTTTACCATAGGTGTGACAGACAGCCCTCTATGCAGAGGATGCATGGAGGAAGAAGAAACGCCACAGCATGTGCTCATGGAATGCAGGAGCGTGGCACAGCAACGGGCAAGAATACTACAATCTCCAGCATCTGTCCCGGAGGCCTGTAGCAACCCAAACAGGCTGCTAACCTTCTGGGACAGCCTGGGTTGGCTGGAGTAACATAAATAGAAACATGAGCCACGCACAACGGCCCAATCAAGAGGCCAAGTGCGGCCTACTAACTAACTAGGCATCAGGTTGGTCTAGGCGATATCAAAGTACCTAATATTATGTCGCGACATGCTCAATGTCAACCCTAATCGCATTGAAATCAGCCCCTGGATTTTAAAGCGACGATACGATACACGATTGTCGTCACTCGACGATATTTGCAATTCTGGGAGCGATTTGACAGTCCCTCAATTGTCAGAAGTGAGGCTAGGATAGACGACAGCACATGAGGTGTCGTCTGCTTGTTTTCGCTTTAGGAGATAGCTGGGAAATGGCAGTAAAGATCCTCATTCAGCAATAATTACCGACTATTCCCACCCGAGGCGATTAAAATTTCAATATAGCACCGAGAATAAAGAATATTCAATTTAATAAATAAAGGACGCGTTCCGAATTGCCTTTAGCTCAAAGCGCTAAGCGCGCTCAGAGCCCAGTCCGAATTGGCATACGCCGCCCACTGCTAAACAGCCGACCCCGGCGAATAGATCGAATTCACTCAAGAGCTACAAGGCAATGCGGGAAGAGGGTGCGACGGAAGTGGGGCGAGGAGTAAGTCATGTCGCCGCCTTAGGCCCATAGTTACGGCGCTGTGAACGTTGTGTCCGCTCTTACGTCGGGTGTGTTTTTCACTTTTTTGTGCAGATTTACGAGTCGACGCCATATGGTATTCTCAGAACAAATCGATTGCATAATAGCATCTGTGTCGCCGGGGCACCGTAAATGTGGCCGGGACGATGCTTCAAGAAGAAGACGAGTAATCATATTACGATTTGTGGTAGCCCATAAGATTTCTGACGTCACTTGCTTCGATTTCAATTTTATTCTAAGAGATGCTACTGTCTGGTATACTGTGATATCGGGGTGGGAATTCTGAAACAGAATCAGTCAAGTCGTCAGATCCAAAACGATATCGAATTCAATGTCATTTCGCGTTGACTTGTCATATCACCACTTCAGAATCCTGGGGCAGAAGTGAGGATCCATGCCTTTGTCAATGCCGCCTGTACGAAGTGGGGAATCTTTACACTAGTAACATTATTTAATCCTTGATGATAGAGCTGCTAATAAGGAGAGAGATAGTATTGACTAAGAATATCCAATGCCAATAGCAAGCTTGAACAAGCTATATGGGACGGACAATGAAATTTGTGGATAAATACTAAAAGAAAATCTCATTCATTCATTTTATTCTCAATGTATCCCAATAGAACCGCAAAAATCTCAGATTCCTCGCGGTAAGAATTCGTTTCGTCTAGTTTTCTCAGCGACGCCCTAAATAAAGGCCTCTTTATCAGAACACAAAGTACCAGCAATGAATTGTTATTCTAGTGCAATATTAGCAATATAAATACGCACTTCTCTGGTGTAAAGCGTTTAGTTTTTTAAGTTTTGTTTTAAATGAAATTATTCAAGCAGGAGCAGCGTGTTTATCTGTGTAAAAAGTAATATAATTGTAAACATTTTATTTTAGCTCGTAAAACATAGATATATTAATTTTGTAAAATTGTTTGTAATATATTATAGTACATAATAAAAATTGCATAGCGTCTATTGCATTGTTTTTTTTAAACTCTGGTCGTTTTTGCCCCGGAAAGCCAGGATGAATATCCGGTTCTAGGACCGACGCCCTTCCTGCTATATCTGAGCTCGGCAACATCCCACGAGAAAAAACATCGGCATAACGCCAAGATGAAATCCATTACCTCCAACCGACCATGCCACATACGGCCAAGTTCCAGGCGACTAGTCTACATAGGACTTAATTTTTTTAATAAAATTGTGCGAAAAATTAAAGGCGATTAAAAACATTCATATTTTCTAGATATCCATCCGGGTGTCTGCTTAAAATCCACATGTATAACAACAAAATAACGACATTTTAAAACAACATTACTTTCCAATGTACAATTTTTTTAATTAACGATTGTTAGTATTTTATTGTTAATTGGAATGATTTTAGAGTGAATTTACTGTATATCATTCTTTTTAAAATACTTTGAAAACAACATCATACTTCCCAATGAATTGGATGTACCATTTCTTTTATTGGAAATTGTTATATTATAGTCTTTTATTACTAATTTGAATAATTTTGGAGCAATTTACTGTATATCAATCTTTTTAAAATACTTTGAAAACAACATTGTACTTCTCAATGTATTATTTTTTATTGACAATTGTTATATTATTGTCTTTTAAGCTATTGCATAGCTTTTATCGCGGGCCTAGGCCAGCGCGGCGACCGAATGAAGAAATTTCTTAACGAAAATTAATGATTTTAAACTGATAATTACGTCTAAACGAGTACTGCTTACGATTCGAAAAAAATATATGTTAAACAAGAACATTTTCCTAATATTCTTAGCTTTGAATATTTTAGATTTTGTTTATACTACATAGTGTAATTAATTTGTGAAATTAGGTCTAACCGAACACAAAAACCACTACTACGCAAATACTATCTGGCGTATTATTATGAAACCTGCACCATTTTAAAGATAATTTAATTATCTATCTTTTTATCTACGATTTTTTTTGAATAATCCGGTTTTTTTGCTTTATCGAATAAAAAATTCGTGCGGGGCGCTCTATTGGAAGACGTTTAAATTATTCCGAATCATTTGCTACCGCAGCCGCAAATGATTCGGAATAATTTCAATGTTTTCCGATAGAGCGCAGTTATCTGATATCAGAAAAATAAAATAAATAAATAATTATAATTGCATAAGTTGTTTAAAATGCTATGCAATAGCTTTACTGCGGCAGTCCCCGAGTGCCACATGTATTTTTTTTTTGTTATTCCACGCTGGATATAAGTTGTGCACCCGAAGGTTGCATCCAGGAGCACCCGAAGGTTGACTCCTAGGGGAAACTGGCCCGTAGGCCATAGTCCTACTCTGGCTCACACTTCTATGTGGAGGCCGCCGGATGGGTGTTGATCAGTGAGTTCGACCGACCCTGAACACATAGGTTTTAGTGGCCAAACTGCAACAGATCCTATTAGCTGCGTGGACAACAGAAATCATTACAGTTTAGAAATATTGAAATATGCCAATTAGCACTGGAATTGCGTGGCATTCTTAATGTAATGGCCATCCAATGTAGCCCTTATAGGCTAGACTAAGCGAGAGTTCAGGTGTTAGTTAGTTTGGTATGTCACTCTCTCTAGGATAAATAAAACACAATTGAGTGGAAATTAGTTCTATAAATAAAATACAAAAGCGGCACTATAGCTAAATCTTAAATCTAAGTATCATAATCAGAATTAGGAAAACTTTTTCTCGTGTTTGATCAGCCATTCCTTCCGATCGGTGCCGGAGTTGAAGCCCTGGAGGTCGCCGGTGGCCGCTACGATGCGGTGGCAGGGGATGACTATCATGAGGTTGTTGGCACCGCAGGCGCCGCCCACCGCGCGCGCGTAGCTCGCCGGGTTTCCCAGCTTTTTCGTGTGTTCTGCGTATGTGTACGTTGTGCCGTATGGAATCTCCACAAGGCGACTCCAACATTGCTGTAAGAGAGTTACAAATGAAGAGATAGCTCGATGTGGGGAAAGGCAGGGTATGAAAGATACGAGGTATCTCTAAAATGTATCCAACCTTGAAAATAAAATACAAATGGAGCTGCCATAGAATTCACCGACCGGAGTCAGGCCCATCAAAATACTATTTTTTACACTTCTGGGGGGTGAGCAATGGATTCCGGACTAACGACCGGCTGTGGTAGGTTAGGACAGCTATCTTGCCACATGTGAGCGTTCACCTTACCACCCATTCACTCCCCCTTCAAAGCCATAGAATTTGAGATGCGCAAATTGCAGTTTTAGATATTTTTTCTAGGAAAGTTAATTATTTTTCTGGAAAAACCAAGATCTTTAATGAGGTGAAACAGAGATTTGGCTGGCAGGCCACGAGCGCCAACTTCCACTGCATGAAGGTGAACAGTATTTATTTAATTTATACTCGTGGTCTTTTGGGATATTTGATTCCCATGGAACAGTTAATTCTACGATAAGGGCCATCTTCCGAGATAGAGAGTAAAGAGTTAAATCGGGACGCAGGGCTGTGCATCCGAGTCTTTCAGGGAATTTATACTGCTTAGAGACCGAATCGACCTCCAGAATCCAATCTGAAGCTTTCTCGATTATTGAGAAAGGTTTTGCAGTGAAATGTATTTTGCCTTTAGAGCCATCCCGCACAAACTGTATTGGGGGTTTGGAGGGTAGTGTCGAACCCTTGTTGTCACGAGAGTTTAATTGTGGTTTAATTCAGTTTAATGAGAGGCTAATTGCCTCGCGAATAACAGCGAGGACTTTGTCATGGCGGTAAGTGTACCATCCTTGATCTAAGGCCACCTTGCAGCCAGCTAGAATATGTCTGGCTGTGCAAGGGGTATTGCTATAAAGGGGACATGAACTATCCTCGGCATAGCTCCAACGAGCGAGGTTACTGGGGTCTGGAAGCGTATGCTGAAAGGCATATATATATAAAATTTCAGCATCTCTGGCGTCCAGTTATACAACATTACTTTCCAGTGCATTGGAGGAGGAATGCAAAAGTCTCCAATTGTTGTTCAATCATTTTGGCATTGAAGGCCAAAAGAGTGAGCCATGCTGTCGTAATCTCCCCGCAAGAGAGACTTCTTCAAGTCCACATCGCTCATGGTAGTACTGCCATACCCCAGACCATTACTGTTCTGGCTGATTCCAGCAAGGATCTTTTTGTGGAAGTCTAAGCGGGCTTGTAGATCATTTGAATCACTACGGCCACTTATTACGTGTTTCAATATTGCCGGATCATTGGAATTGCTTAGAATCGAATTTTTAGTTATTCTGGACTTTGCGTAAAGCAGAAAGGGCAGTTTTAAAGCTAGCCCAAAATTGTGTTTGGACCTGAAGAGAGTCGAGGGGTCAGCTGGTTTGACTAAGGACAACCAGATCTAGCTGTAACCAGTGCATCCAGACGAGACAATTGGGTTTTGGTGAAATCGAAAATACGAAAGGGCCACGACAAATGTGAAGTTAGATAATTGTCATAGATCCAAGCCTCACGAGGGCCAGTAATTAGCAAGGGATCTATCTTTGCCAGGCGACTACTGAAATGTTCTATAACATGATCGCCAGAGAGGTCTTTTCCTTGACAGGTGATTTCTCTGCCAAGGAATTTGAAATAGTTATTTGGGTCTATAAGGGAGATAATAGAGCCCTTATAGACCAATTGAGTCATAAGATGTAAATTTTGTGGCTATACGGGCGAGTCCAAGGCAAAAACATTTGGAGTAGAACTATGTATAAAAACCCGAAAGTCAACTAAAAGAAAAAAAATAGCAATGGAACTTTTAAGCAAAAACAACAGCAAAAAAAGGCAGAAATAAAATATACACTTGAAAATTGAGTATGCTACGATTTTTCCATTATTATAGTATGCTTCGATTTTTATTTTATTGTAATGTGCCCAACTAAAATATATGTCATATTATTAAATATATGTATGTTACTATATGTTACATTATCAAACTATATGTTATATTATTAAATATTTATATTAATAAATATTTATATAAAAAAATATTTATTAGACCATTTCTATTATAAATCTAACATTTTTTATTTAAATTCAATTTATTTTTGTTGTGATCTGAGGGTGAGCTCCGTCAATTGGGAATTTGGGCTTCGGAATTATTGCAGTATAGAAACGTTTCTCAGAAATCGAAAAAATAAAGAACTACTACTAAATTCGATCATTGCAATGCTAAATGTGAAAGAAAAAAGCTTCGGACGCGTAAAATTTCAAGACCAAATTTACATACAAGGTTTACTTAGTTTTTAAGGTTGGTTTAAAAAAATCTAATCTAACCTACCGCCAAATAGGTGGTTATGTATTATTTAAAAAAAACTAATATACCTACCATAATGTATGCGTTTGGTGGTTTTTTGAATGCCTATATCTCGCTTATTTATTGAGACCGAATAAAGATTATTGCAGATTCGGAATCAGCGTGGTGGATAGTCTGGTGACGTTAAAAAATCAACAATTTAGAAGAGGTTCCTATACTGCAAAAGGCCCTAGTGCAGGAATTTGGCTTCCGCCCAAATTCCTCTTTGCACTAGGATCTATGACAACCTAGCTAAACCACTGTCCTATTACACATTAACACCGATGGTTACAGCACTGAGAAACAAGGAATATGAAGATCGACTTAAGGAATTGTGTTGAATTTACAAACCTTTTGAAAATCCGTGCCGGTCATCTTTACAGGCGTTTTAAATTCCTTGAGAGTCCCTTCGAAGTATCTATTCATTTCGTCTTCAATCATAGCCAGCGGCTTGCTCTTTTCTATCTGAATCTCCACGATCTTGCTGTTAAGATTTATCTTGAGGAGGCTCACTCTTTTGACCAGGTTCTTGTTATCCATGAACTGCAACAGGTACAGGAACTCCTCGTCGCCAATCGCCAGCATGTACCCCAAAGGGGTTGAGAACTCCCAGGCGCGAAGCTTCGTCTGCGCGGTTTTGGCGTCTGGCTCCCCAGTGGCGACCACGCTAAGGATATCTTTCAAATTCGTCTTTTCGTCGTTTTTACCCATGTTTCACAGTAAACTACACGTTCTCCAAATGCCCGAGCGACTTACAAATGTATATTCACGGTAAACACAGCAATTTTAACGCGAAAAACACGTGCGGAAAAAAGAAAACAAAACAGCATCACCGGTCGGCGCGTCTTTTTGTTTTGACAGCTCGTTAGTTGCCATATTTTAAAATTAAATAAAAACCCTGACAAAATGGGGTCCCATCAAACTTGCAGAAGGCAGATTTGCAGACGGCAATCTTGCAGACGGCATTCTTGCAGGCGGCAGTTTTGCAGAAGGCAATCTTGCAGAAGGCAGTTTTGCAAATGTCAAACTGACGTTTCGAGGGTCGGCATTTTTGCAGACGGCATTTTTGCAGAAAATGAAGTTAGAAGGAAAACATCGTATTTAAAATTTAGTGTTACCAGAGTAGAAATCGACAAAAGCCGCATTTTCATATGTCAGGGTACGGAAACCAGTCCACTTCTTTGAGTGTCCTCTCCATCGCGGATCTCAGCAATCAACTTTCGATTTTAGGGAAAGGAAAACCTAACCTAACCTAACCTAACAGAAAAACTTAAAACATTTTTTAAAATGTTTAGTTTGATGTACTGAATCATCCACTACAAGGATGCCGGTAATTAATGTCACTTCGATTTTAGGGAAAGAAAAACCTAACCTAACCTAACCTAACAGAAAAACTTAAAACATTTTTTTTAATGTTTAGTTTGATGTACTGAATCATCCACTACAAGGATGCCGGTAATTAAATGTGGAGAGGTAAAAATATTCACCGCTTTAATTTACCCTGACATGATAATTTGCTACTTCTTTTTCTAAATTTAAAATTAATAACATATGACCGCTTTACTGCTTTATTTTTGGTTTGTAAAATAATATAAAATTATTTTATTCATGTAATCATGTCCTAATGCGCCATTCTCAAACGTTGCTAACTTCGGGTTTGTATGCAAGTTTGCTTTCTGCAAGAATGCCGTCTGCAAAAATGCCGCCTGCAAGGTTGCCGCCTGCAAGGTTGCCGCCTGCAAGGTTGCCTCCTGCAAATCTGCCCTCAACAGATTTGGAACTGTCAAAAGTGACATTTGTGCAAGACTGCCGCATGCAAAACTGGCGCCCCCCACAAAATGTAAAATAATAGGTAAAATATCACGAATAAACAATATTCTTACCTACTGCCAGATGGCGCAATGCGCTCAACTCTTTTACACTGTTTTTCAAAACATTATAAAAAAAAAATCTTGTGTGTTTTCCCAATTTTTGTATCAAAAGTTGCTTATTTGCTCGTACTGTACTGATTCCCCCACTACAAGGGTGTCACTAGTTGAAAACTCAGCCTGTATATCCTACAGTAATAATGTTTAAAATCCGCAATACATTTTAATCAAATATGAACGCCCCGGGTGGCGCGGTTCTTTTCTAGGCTAAGGGCCAACAGGGACCAATATATTTACATAATATCAAACCATATGATACGGGAGCTCCACAAGGTCTATCCTTTCGGGGGAGAGCTAATGGGCCTTCGCTGAGTTGGCCACGAAGACCTATTCTGTTCAGGGTTGGTCACACTCACGGGTCAACACCCATCCGACGGCCTCGGGCAGGACTCTGGCCTTAGGGCTAGTTTCCCCTAGGAATCAACCTTCTGGCGCTCCTGGACGGCATGCGCACCGTGCGGCGTAACCCAATCGATTGTGCACTCTGACTAACAGTCGGGTGAGTCTGGAAGCAGTAGTGTTTTCTATAGAGCGGGGGTGGTTGCGGACCTTACGGCGACTGCTCTTGAAACGACCATCGGCTACCCGATTCCGGGTGAACAGCCGGGCAAAGGATGCCGTGGTCCGCGATAGATTCGGTTTACACCGTTTCACCGCTTCGTAAGGGAGAGAACCGCGCAAGCGACCTCGAACTCGTAACCAATCGAGAGACTGGAGTAATCTGGTCGCAATAGAAAGTAAGGGCGTGAGTGTAATCCCGCTGGGTAACACTCCTGGCTATCTCACGGCTTTGGCCTCTTACGGGCATGTGGCGGAGCTTGACGGTGGACTGTTTTGTCCAAGTCTTCTGCGCTCACTTCAAGGAGATAGAACGACTAATCGTTAAAACTTCCTGAGGTGACGGGTTCGCTCGTTGTAGTTGACAACTCTAGTTATCCTTTCGGGGAATTTTTCAACAGGATCTCGCCCCATGCCATTCCTGGAAAAAAGTGAAACAGCTTTTACACAGAACCAAATCACTGTACTTGAATGGCTCGGAAACTCCCCCAATTTCAACCAGATCTTTGGGCCATTTGCAAAAAACGGCTCTCCAAGATGGATTGTGTAATGAAAACTAGGATGATCATGCAGTAATAATAAGTCTGGTTTCACGATGATGAACTGAAAGGAATCTGTCAAAACTTGGTAAATTCTCTGCCTACATATATATCCTTCTAGCCGTGTTCGGCCATAGCGACTGCATTGTAGATTCTAGTGACTTCTTTAGTCTTCTCAGAGTCCCTTGTTCGAAAGCAGTCAAGTGCGCAGGCTATATTATAGTGCACAGGTGGGCGCGCGACCACGGGTGCACTCTCTCTTCCTCCCTCTTCTGAACCCGATGGAACGGAGACCGTTAAAATAAAATAAATTAATTAATCGCCAACACACCAATGACTGTCATTGTTAAATTTGTACTCAATATTGCAGAGCTATTTTTTTTTTTTTTCGGATTTAGTTCGTTTTCCACACTGTCATTTATGAAATTGGTAGTTATGGCTTGTGGTGATGTTTGAGGTTTTTCTGGAGCTATTGTAGAGATGACCGGTGACTTATTGATAACACCTTACACTCTGCCTACAAGAGTGTAAGGTGTTATCAACGCCAAAGGACGCATTCCTATAACTAATAGTACTGTTTTTGTATGTTTATGTGCAATAAATCACTTGTCGAATAAAACTTCTCTTCGTTCCAATTATTTTGCACGGTACGGTACTATTCTATTTTAATTCTATGCCTACAAGAGTGTAAGGTGGTATCAACGCCAAAGGACGCATTCTATATTAAAACTAATAATCTATAACTAATAGTACTGTTTTTGTATGTTTATGTGCAATTAAGCGCTTTTCGAAGAAAACTTCTCTTCGTTCCAATTATTTCGCATGGTATGGTACGAATGATTACGAAGCAACTCTCCATTCAAAAACAACAAAGTCCAGCTCAAAATTTTTATTGTAGCACAGTTAAACCAATTAAAATTATACAAAACTAAAAGTCATTCACATTCAATCCTATAATCTTAAATATACCATTAATACAGGAAAATAACAGTAAAATATTATCAATGAGATAAAACATGTAAACTTAAATATTGTTTAGTAAAAATAAAAATAAATTTCTTAAAATACTAAATTTGTGAAAAAAAAAGTTAGCTTTAAAAGAAATTAAACTTGGTAAATACGTGAGGGATAAAGGTGCTGCCAGGATTCTTTTACCTGTTATTGAGTCTTGGCAATCAAAATGATAATGGTTACTTTGTAGAGATCAGCGAGATCATTGATTTTATAGTCTATTTTTGTGTATTTATGTAATTTATATTGATTTTATAGTGTATTACAATATAAAATCAATGGCGAGATGTTGATAAGTATTCCGTTTTATAACTTCGACGAATTTGATAAGTACATCTTTCCATAGTAGTTGTCTGGTTATATTATTATCATTGAATATATATGGTATTAGACTTCTCAATGTCATAGTATGTTTTGGCAACTCTTCTGCGCCGGCGTCATGCAGGTCGCGCTGACAGCACTGTACGGTGAAACTAATTACAATTTATTTGGCCCTCTATATTGATTTTATTTTTTATATCCTGCTTGACACATCAATCTGTCTTTCAACATTTAACTACTCCTTTGTCTAATCCATAGAGCTAATAGAATAGGAGCGGGTGTGTGGTGAAAGGCGGACTGAGTAAATGCGTTCACCGAATAGAAAGAGATAGCTCCATATATGTAAGACCCTCCTCTATCCTTGTCTAGTTGAGCGTAGCACTTATGGCGTCGAAGTGTTGCCAATGTGATATATAATTGTTGCCATGGTGATATATAATCGTTGTTATAGTGATATATGTATGCGTGTCCGCGCATGCGCGACTAAACAAGGATAGAGGGAGTACCATATGCTTCTGTTTCCTCTTTTATTTGGCTGACGAATTCTCAGGCTGGTCGCGCGGTCTAGTACTTATAAGTCCATGGTCTAATCACTGCTGTGTTATTTATTTGATTTATTTAGCAGCGAGGGATTGTCCATTGACCACTATCGCTATTCTTTGAGGAATCGGTTTATAAGATTCGGAACACTGTTCTTCCTCAACTAGAGCTGTCAACTACAACGGGCCTAGATTAGGCATCAGGTTGACCGGAACCCTCGATGCCCATACCCCAGGCCCAAATAAAAACATGGCTACGCAGAAACACCGACGAAACCCACCTTAAAGAATGGAAAAAAAACGCAGGATGCAGGCAAACAAAGAATGCGGTTCCGGAAGCGCCTAAAAAACTTGCCCGCAACCTCACCAGATTAAAAAGGGACAAAATCCGTAAAGTCATAGGTACTATGACAGGCCACTGTCCCCTAAACAAACACCTGTTTACCATAGGTGTGACAGACAGCCCTCTATGCAGAGGATGCATGGAGGAAGAAGAAACGCCACAGCATGTGCTCATGGAATGCAGGAGCGTGGCAGAGCAACGGGCAAGAATACTACAATCTCCAGCATCTGTCCCGGAGGCCTGTAGCAACCCAAACAGGCTGCTAACCTTCTGGGACAGCCTGGGTTGGCTGGAGTAACATAAATAGAAACATGAGCCACGCACAACGGCCCAATCAAGAGGTCAAGTGCGGGAAAAAGCCCAGACAAACTAACTAACTAACTACAACGGGCAAACCTGTCACCTCAGGAAGTTTTAAAGATATTGATTGTTCTGTCTCCCGTGAGGTGAGCGCAGAAGACTTGGGACGAAAAACAATCTGCTGTCTAGCTACGCCACCTGCCAGTCAGAGGCCAACGCCTTACGGCGAGGCGCCGGGAAAGGTAACCAGCGGGCAGCCTCGGCCCCTGACTACCAGTTTGGAAAGATATCTCCATCTGGAATTAACCTTCAGGATACCTCCTACCTACTGACTGGTTACAGGATCAAGGTCGCTTGCGCAGTCCTCTCCTTTATGAAGCGGTGATTCGGTGTCAACCGAATCTATTGCGGACGCCGACATCGTTTGCCTGGCTTATTCACCCGGAATTGGGTAGCCGAATGGTCGTTTCAAGAGCAGTTGCCATAAGGTTAACAACCACTTCCGCTCTATAGGAAACATTACTGTTCCCAGACTCCCCCGGCTATTAGTCGGAGCGCACAATCGATCGTCTGACGCAGCACGGTGCGCAAACCGTTTGGGAGCGCCCGAAGGTTGACTCCTAGGGGAGACTGACCAGCAGGCCAGTGTCCTACTCTGGCTCTCCCTTCTGCTAGGAGGCCGCCGGATGGGTGTTGACCGGTGAGTACGACCGACCCTGAACGAATGGGTCTTCGTGGCCAACTCCAACAGGGCCCATTAGCTCCTCAGTCTTGTGCGAGTAACACTTCCAGATCCTGTCAGATTGATTGATTATAAATTATTTAACCCCAATAATTTAACCAATTACAAAAAAAAAAACAAATTTTAATGCTATCTATCGCATTTATATACAGGCTGATTACTAAAGTTAACACAAAGGAATCGAAGATTGTATAAAGCACTACGCTCGGACATGACTGAGCTCGCCCGTTATTTTTTTTTTCAATTGTGGTGAAGAAAAATCGGTGGATTGAATACCCTGGCAACACCTTGGTTAAGTACCGGTATTTTGTGGTTGTTTACTAATTTAATAATTAAGTTTTTAACCTACTACTAAAAAGTGTGTAAATAAAGGTCTCTATATGGATGGAATAGAACCGTGTTACAATAATTATATTAACGTATTATTAACATTTCTAAAATATTACCAAACTATTTATATACAATAGAGTCCATGGATCAAATGGCAGTAAAACCATTAACTGTTTGACACAGCATTTGACTTAGCAGCGCCACAGAAGAAAAATGTAAACAGTATCACAACTTCACAAAAAGAAGGAAAAATTGTTTTATCAGATAAAAAAAAGGCATCTGTTAAAAATATGAAATAATGTAAAATATAGTACAAATAACATTATACATTAATGTAAAGAGTGATAACCCTGGCCTTCAGGGTGGAATCACAATAGGGGGCATTTATTTAGTTGAGCTACTGTTTACATTCTTCTGCTGTGGCAGCGATCTGATGCGCTGCGCTAATGGTTCTGCGCTAAAAGGCGAAGGATACATGGAAAATGACAAAATGCTCGCAGACAAACTATGCAGCCTTACTGATCCTACCGATAAGCTTTTTTAAATTTAAATGCAGTTTCAAACTTGCAACATTTCTTAAAACATCGTTAAATTGTATACGGTTTAGAGTAAAATTGAGCGATTTTACCACGAAAATACTTACCATATTTTGTGTCTTACTATTTTCGGGACAGAAGCGCCCAATGGTATTTTTTTAAATTTACAGTAGGGCCGCGGTTATCCGAGCCCGTTTAACCCTTAGAAAGCCAGCAATCGGAATGAAACTCACTACTGCATGTTTTCAACCCTCGAAAATTTGTTTGTAGGAGGTGTTAGTGCACGCATACTAATGTATAACGGCGGTTCATTCAATAAAGGTGACTTTTCTGGAATATAATTACATGAATGCATAAATATGGAAATCGGCCGCCTGCGAATTGTCACAACTAGGGTTGTCGACTACAGCGGGCGAGCCCGTCGCCTCAGGAAGTTTTAACGATTAGTCGTTCTATCTCCCTGGAGTGAGCGCAGAAGACTTGGACAAAACAGTCCACCATCAAGCTCCGCCACAAACCCGTAAGAGGCCAACGCCTTAACCACGAGATAGCCAGGAGTATTATCCAGCGGGCTTGCACTCTTACTTCCAATTGCGACCAGATTACTCCAGTCTCTCGATTGGTTACTAGTTCGAGGTCGCTTGCGCGGTCCTCTCCCTTACGAAGCGGTGAAACGGTGTATACCGAATCTATCGCGGACCACGGCATCCTTTGCCCGGCTGTTCACTCAGGATCGGGTAGCCGATGGTCGTTTCAAGAGCAGTCGCCGTAAGGTCCGCAATCACCCCCGCTCTATAGGAAACAGTACTGCTTCCAGACTCCCCCGACTGTTAGTCAGAGTGCGCAATCGATTGGCTTATGCCGCACGGTGCGCAGATCGTCCAGGAGCGCCAGAAGGTTGAATCCTAGGGGAAACCAACCCTAAGGCCATAGTCCTACCCAGGCTCGCACTTCATGCGTGGAGGCCTTCGGATGGGTGTTGAACCGTGAGTGTGACCAACCCTGAACAGAATGGGTCTTTGTGGCCTAATCAGCAAGGGCCCATTAACCCCCTGCGAATTGTCACAATAGAAAAACCACCGATCGGTGGTATTGGCATTCCAGTGGTTAATCGAGTTCCGGGTTAACCAAGGTCGAAAAGGCCAGGCCAGGCCGTTTTTATCCCCCCCAACGTCACCCCTCTGCTCCAATTTTACTATGCAGTACTGAATTTTGTAACTTAAGTATGTATGTATTGTATTGCATTTTTAAATGACTACATTTGCATATGCAACAAATGTGTTATGTTACTTCATTGACTACGTTTTTATTCATTTTAAACTTTACCATATGTTTCCCCCTTGATTTACGACAGAGTCTGTTATATCTGACTTTTCGATTATACGGTCCATATTACCTCGTATAAGCGAAGTCCTACTGTATTTGAATTACCAATAATTTAAATGGACAATGTGCTCGATTGCGTTTCTTCGTGAACTAAAATCGGAAATTAGTCCGAGTGAACGAGACGGGGCAATACGCTAGAGCGGAGTGTGAGATGACCGGCTGTCACTTTTTCGCATTAAAACTGCCCGTCAAGGTCAAATCTTACACCGCACGAAATATACTCGAATTTATTCAGACGAGTATAAGTTCGGCAGGTAGTATTTATCGACGATCATTCGTTTCATATTCCGCTCTAATGTATTGCTCTGTCTCATTCGCTTGGACTAATTTTAGTTTTAGTTCACAAAGAAACGCAATCGGGCCCACTACCATCGTTAGTATTGCAAAACGGTCTACAAAAAATTGTGGAATTAAAAAATAAACTTTATAAATAGGATAAAACGGATTTACCGAGTGAATTACCGCAAATTTATCGCGTAAAATGAAATTACCAGTCTACCCTAGACAACAGCGGCTGAAACGACGGGTGCTACACACTTCACGCGGTAAGTTCGTTTTATCCTATTTATAATGTCAAACAACTGCGATAGTCTTCGATTTCAAAAAATTAACTATTTACATGATACCGAGATTGATATTTCGAAAGTAGGTAAGTATTTTTGCCATAAAATAACATCTCTTAGTCTATGACTTATTATATTATTATCATTATTATTTAAATTCGTACGATATCCGAATTATATTGTCCTAAACTCAGTAATATACTGATCTCGGTCTTTTTGTGACTCAAATATATTATTATAATAAAAATAATGACTCCTCAGATACAGAAGATTGTCGTGATGAATTCAATAAAGCATTTCCATCATAGGTATTGTGAAAGATTGAGGCATTTGATTCGAGACTTATACAGGATGAGTTGTCAATTAGTGACATCCTTGTAGTGGATGAATCAGTATGACGAAGTAAGCTACTTTTGAAAAAAAATATTGGGGAAAACAAAATATTTTTTTTCTTCTTTAATTTGTAGGTCTATTGAAGTAAAGTATAAGAAGCATTGAGCGCGCTGCTTCATCTAGCGGTAGGTAAAATGTCATTAATAAATAATATTAGTAATATTTTACCCACCACTAGATAGCGCATCGTGCTCATAGCGTTTTATACTATTTTTCAAAAAAATAAAGAAAATAAAAAAAAAATATGTAAAAAATAAAAACACTTTTCTGCAAAAATTGCTTAGTTTGTCTTACTGTTCACTTACTACAAGGATGTCACTGATTAAAAACTCACCCTGTATAAATACCAATGAAAAAAACTAAAAAAAATGAGAATGCTAGCATTGATTATTATTGCTCAACGACATAGTACGTTTTGGCGACTGTTCTGCGCCGGCGACATGCAAGGGGCGCTGATAGCATTGTACGGCAAACTAATCATAATTTATTTCAACATCTATAATAACATTGATAATGTATGATTTTTGTAGACATTGATTATAAAAATGATAATGTAGACATTGATTATAAAAACCAAATAATTTAACCAGTGATAATGCCATTCTATTATTAGTGCTAAAAGATAGGCTGATTACATCACAGAAATAAAACGGAAAGATAGAATCCCATCTATTGGTCTATCGGAACTTGACAGCTTTATATAAATAATATTAAAATATTGAGATCTTTGATTTAAAAATTTGTTTCTTATTATATTATCATTTTATTTCGAGATAGGATACTGCATAGGTATGCTTAGAACATCACCTATAATGCAACGCCATACCGGGAACTCCGCCATACCACAGTATCCCAAATAGTAGGTTTACTCTGAAGCTACAGGGCATTGCGGGAAGAGGGTAGGAATGTGGGCAGAGGGGTAGTCTCGACGAACGCCTTTAATTAGCGTTACGTGCAGGTAAAGGCTAGTGACTTTTTCGAACGTTTGTATATCCGCGTGGGCCGAGTAGCGGGATATCCGGCGGCCATATCCGAGCCCTTGCGACTCGTGACATATTTGATTCGATTTCAATTTTGTTTCTAAGAGAAGCTACTGTCTGGTATACTGTGGCCATACTGAGCATGAGAAGATTAATCAACGGTTGGAACTATAAGTGCCATCTATTTGTTGCTTTTTGTAGTAAAATCCTAGCTGCCAAAACGTAGTACGGCACTGAGCAATCTAATACTCTATATAATCAATGGTATTTTGAAAGGTTAAAGCATTTGTTTTGCGATTTATAATTGAAGACCACAGGGAAAAAAGAAGGATTGTCATTTTTTGGATGAATAGAGTTAATGATAACTTAACCTTTCAGAAGCCAGTTATTCCATGCAAAATTTTCGAAGCCCTCAAAAATTTGTTTGTAGAAGGTGTGCGCAAGCATACTAATATATAACGGTGGCTTATTCAATGGCAGGCTTCAGTGACAGGCTTTTACCGCAGTTAAGGGAGAAATAGAGCCAATAATTGAATAAATAAGGATATAATACAGATAATATGAAAAACGCCGATCGGCGTGCGTTACCCAGGCGTTAAAGCCCGATGCTTATACTATGGAATCATGAAATGAAATGAAAATCTCTTTATTGCACAATAAAATAAGGTACAATGGCGGACTTATTGCTACACTACAGCAATATCTTCCAGTCAACCAACATGCTGGTGTGAAAAGAAGAGTAGGCAACAAATTATAGCCTAAAATTAAATTTGAAATTATAGCATATAATATACATTGTGTGTGTATCTAAAGTAAAATGTAAATATATAAATAAATTTTTGAGTTTGACATATTATATGTATGTATATGTATATACATACATATTTTGATATATTAACAAATAAATAAATAAATAAATAAGTAAATAAATAAACTGCCAAAATAAGGTAAGGAAAGGGAGGGGATAACGGAAAGGTTAGAATTTATGATTAATATTTATTGTGAAAGGAAGTGCTTTTTCAATGATTGCTTAAAGGTGAACAGCGAGCTAGCGCCTCGAATAGTTAAAGGAAGCTGATTCCACAGTCGAGCTGCATGTACGGAGAAGGAGTAGGAAAAAAAAGTGGTATTGTGTTTTGGGATACGTAGGATATTATTCTGACTTGAACGAATCCTTGACTTCCTAATCCGGTAAAAGCCTCGTTGAGGTAGGAGGGAGATGTAGGGTTGTGTAGGACATTATATAGAAGTGAAAGGATATGCAAATTTCTCCGGTCCCGTATACGAAGCCATTGCAATTTTGATCGGTACTCGGAAACATGGTAATACTTCCTCAGATTGAATATGTACCTTATGCAAACGTTCTGTAGGCGCTATTGAATATATTAGAATCGCTCAATAGAATCATCTATTTGGACAGGAAAGTAACGGGCCCCGTCATTAAGATAAAGAGATTTGAAATTGAAATGACATTTCTCTTTTAAAACTTGCTTTATGTGACATTCCCTGCCACAATGCGCTTCAATCCATTGTAGCGTCAAATAGTGACTCTGCAATGGATTAAAGGGCACAGCGACTCACTGGGCAACGACGCGGCAGACGAACTGGCTAAAAGGGGATCAAAGGAAATAGTATATGGACCGGAACCCTTGATGCCCATACCCCAGGCCCAAATAAAAACAGGGCTACGCAGGAACACCGACGCCCACCTTAAAGAATGGAAAAAAACGCAGGATGCAGGCAAACAAAGAACGCGGTTCCGGAAGCGCCCAAAAAACTAGCCCGCAACCTCACCAGATTAAAAAGGGACAAAATCCGTAAAGTCATAGGTACTATGACAGGCCACTGTTCCCTAAACAAACACCTGTTTACCATAGGTGTGACAGACAGCCCTCTATGCAGAGGGTGCATGGAGGAAGAAGAAACGCCACAGCATGTGCTCATGGAATGCAGGAGCGTGGCAAAGCAACGTGCAAGAATACTACAATCTCCAGCATCTGTCCCGGAGGCCTGTAGCAACCTAAACAGACTGCTAACCTTCTGGGACAGCCTGGGTTGGCTGGAGTAACATAAATAGAAACATGAGCCATGCACAACGGCCCAATCAAGAGGCCAAGTGCGGGAAATAGCCCAGGAAAACTAACTAACTAACTATGTGGCATTCCCCTTTTTTTCCTGTAAAAAATGACTGGTCAGTTTTTTTTAACCTGTGTTTAACCCTTGGAGTAAACGGGTATTTTCATGGATGCATCTGTCTCTTTTGCAGGATTTTCGGCGACATCGACCTTAAAGTACTATAACTACGAAACTACTACACCAATCATAAAAAGAACAACTGCACAATGTAAAACAATTAGATAATTATGAATAAATATGAGAACGTCAAAGAAGTGAAAAAAACGCGCGACCAGATTTGGTCGACTCGTACTCAACGGATAATTGTTTCGGAACCAGATTTGGTTGACTCATACTCAACGGGTTAAACGAGTGTTTCACTTTTCCTCCCCTATAAATAAAAAGATATATGGCTTTGATTTCAAATCTTTAACCGCGATTATCTCAAAAACATTTTTTTTACAAACCTCATTTTTTCCCTGTGGTCTTCAATTGACAATGAAAAAATCTAAAAATGAGGATGCCAGTAACTTGATTCAGCGGTCTTAGGGCGCCACTGGACGGTTTGCGCACCGGTCGGCGAAGCCAATCGATTGTACATTCTGACTAATTGCTGAAGGGGTCTGGAGACTATGGAAATACACTGTTTCCTAAGCAGCGGGGGTGGATGTTTCACCTGATGTCATGCCACTCTTGAAATGACCTTGGGCCACTCGATCCTGTGTGGCATTAAGGGCAAAGAATGCCCAGGTCCACGATAAATTCAAACTGAATTACCGCTGTAATACAACAGGTAGAGTTTGCGTAAGCGACTTTGGACCTGTAACCAGTCGGGAGGACGCAGGTGTCCTGAAGGTTAACTCCAGACAGATATCCTACAAAAACTGGTAGTTAGGGACGAGGCTGTCCGCTGTTACCTTTCCTGGTGCCTTGCTGTAAGGCGTTGTCCTTTAACGGGCTTGTTGGTGGAGCTAGACAGTATATTGTTTGGTCTCTAAGTCTTCTGCGTACATCCCAAGGCTGAAAGACGATCACATATCGTTATACCAGCCTGGGGTGACGGGTTTGACGTTGTAGTCGACACCGCCCTACTGGACGTCCCGGTTAACTAACTCCGGTCAGAGTCCGCAAAATCCATTTTTGTGTGTTAGAAAATAAACATAGACACAACTTAAATCACGATCGCTCGCCTCAGCCAATCACAGCACAGTTCAAAATGGCGGACGGGAGGCTCTCAGCTCATCAGCTGTCAAACTGCCAAACGATTTTGTTCATATCTCGCTTTTGCGTCTTTCCTCATCCACGTCAGATATATCGGAAAACATTTTAGGAGGGCGATATCCAACCACAATCAAATCTAATCTCGAAAATTGACAGCATTTGTCAGCTCACTAACGGCTGGTTAGTGGCGCTAACCGGGCACCAGGCAGCGGTTAGGGAATATAACTGCAGTTAGCTTAACAGAGCATGGTGCAAGCAGTTTAGAGTATTTAACTGTGGTTAGACTCTTTAAACACGGTTATCTATCTTAACCAAGCTTGGTGCATTTCATCCTTAGATATATAGCGGACTTCAAATGCGTTACCATAGGTAGATATCGTAGCAATTTCAGCCGAGAATGCCTTGGTCCTTTCTTGCACATTTTCGCTGCATAAGTTCCGTTTCTCGGAAATTTACTAAAATCCATACAATCATTAATCGTAACAAATAACCTACCAAAGCCCGTAATTAATTTTTGTGTTTTTTTTTGCGTTGCACATTAGCTAGGCATTACAACACTTTCGTGAGGGTCAGGAGAGTGTCGTTGGATGTCGCTTGTTATGCCGAAGCTTTGCCTCCGCGCCTTTTGTTGAGTAGAGCGTTGTTACTCTGTTCCAGCGTCTTGATTTGCACCTGTAGAGAAAAAAACATATAATTTAAGTCTTTATCGATTATGATCTTTTTTTGAAATGTTGGCTTTTTTATATTATTTTTTTTATCTCCAATATTTTTTATCTTAGTGTATAATAGGTTTTGTATTTATATATTGTAATGTATTTTATGTATTTAGTATTCTATGTGTATGTTTATATTCATATATCTATATATTTATATCTATATAAATATCCAGTATTTATCCTATACCTGATATATAATATAAAATATTTATTATTTTTAATGGATTACAGATATATTGCAGTGTAATTTCCGCTCAAGTACAAGCATAGCTTAATGGAGGGACATGAGACATTTTTAAATACACACCTCTGGTTAAATCTTGCTATGGGTTATTTTCTGCGATGTATGTATAGTGTATTTTATGCCTAAACTTTTATTGTGAATTTCCTTAATAAAAAAGTAAATAAATTGAAATAATACCTGGTCATAATCGACCCGCATGGTAGCAAGGGATCTCGTCATTTCGTCCTGAACATCCGGCCAAACATCGCCGCTTTCCCTTAGCATCTTTCCAGTGTATAAAGGAGTCTGCGGTACACTGGTATACGCTCTGATCCAGTGGCTGTTCATTACCTAATTTAAAAAAAACAACTTTTTTACATTAACCCTTGGAGTAAATGGGTATTTTCATGGATGCATCTGTCTCTTTTGCAAGATTTTCGGCGACATCGACCTTAAAGTACTATAACTACGAAACTACTACACCAATCATAAAAAGAATAACTGCACAATGATTGCATTGAAATTTCGAATATAGAATATTGAAATATCATTTTGTAAAACAATTAGATAATTATGAATAAATATGAGAACGTCAAAGAAGTGAAAAAAACGCGGAACCAGATCTGGTCGTATCATACTCAACGGATAATTGTTTCAGAACCAGATTTGGTCGTATCATACTCAAGGGGTTAAACGCCTTTTTAAATGGTCGCAAAATAGCTCCAACGAGCAAGGTTGCTGGGATCTGGAAGTGTATCCTTAAAGAATATTAAAATATCTGCAGTTCAGTCATATAATATTATATTCCAATGCATTGGAAGGGGAATACAAAAGTCCCCAGCAGCTGTTGTTCAGTCATTCTGATATTGGAGGCTAATGGCATAGCCATACTGTTATTGTCATAATCTCGAAAGAGTGATTTCCTTAAGTTTTCATCGCTCATATTTGTACTGCCTTATCCCAGTCCAGCACTATTTTGGCTGGACCCAGCAAGATTTTATTTGTGGAAGTCTATGCAGGCTTGTAGATCTGACTACAACCATTTACTACGTGCTTCGATATAGTCGGATCCTTGGAATCGGTGGTGAACGGTTTCGTGCAGCTTGGGCCACAAGATCCATTTTGTTCTCGGATCGGCTCAACTCCTATTCAGCTTCTATCAGAAGCCTCCTCGAATGGAAGGCTACCCCGGGTAAGACTCCCGTATCTCAGGCCTCAGAGCTGGTGGACCGGTTTCTCTCGGCGGGATTGCATCCCGGCGCCACTGGACGGTCTGCGCACCGGTCGGCGATGCCAATCGGTTGTGCATTCTGACTAATTGCTGAAGGGGTCTGGAGACTATGGAAAAAATACACTTTTTCCTAAGCAGCGGGAGTGGATGTTCACCTGTTGTCATGCCACTCTTGAAACGACCTTGGGCCACTAGGTCCCGTGTGGCACTACGGTAAAATACGCCCAGGTCCGCGATAAATTCAAACTGAATTACCGCTGTAATACAACAGGTAGAGGTCGCGTAAGCGACTTCGGACGTGAAGGTTAATTCCAGACGGAGATATCCTGCCAAAACTGGTAGTCAGGGGGCGAGACTGCCCGCTGGGTACCTTTCCCGGTTCCTCGCCGTAAGGCGTTGGCCTGACTGACGGGCAGGTGGTGGAGCTTGACGGTGGATTGTTTTGTCCTAAGTCTTCTTCACGGGAGATAGAACAATCACTTCGTTAAAACTCCCTGAGGTGACGGGTTTGCCCGTTGTAGTTGACAGCTCTAGTTGGATCCTTAGAATCAGACAGAATCAAAGTTTTGATTATTCTGGTTTGGCATAGAGCATAAAATAATTTCTTTCCTTGCATTTAAAACATTTTAGAAGTTATTCTTACAAACATTTAAAATACATATTTTTAGTTTTCAATAAAGACGTATTTTAGAAATAGCCTCTCAGGCTTTAACCGGTCGGAAGCCAGTCTTCGCGTGCAAAAAAGTGTGCTGCAACTTTCTGGTCGATTTTGTAAAGAAATATTAACAATATCGTTTTTTCATGAATTCCCTTTAACTACCTAATAATTAAACTTGTAAGTCATGTATATTATATATTTATATAATGTATATGAGGGCCGACCGAAAGGTCTACGCGCGGATCTATCAAACGACGCAAAATGCCTATAGGTATTGTTGGCGCATGACCGGTTAAAAGACCATTCCACTTTAGTGCTACAATAGCTGCAATATTCACAGCACCTACCTGTTCGATTGTTAATCTCTGTGCGGGATCCACGGAAAGCATTCCTTTGATCAAGTTCTTAGCGTCGCTGGATACGTTTGACCATTCTGGGTCTGGGAAGTCATACTGGCCTAGTCTTATCCTCTGTGAAAATTATAATTGATATGAATTCATAAATAAAATAAGTGATTAAGAAAAAGGGAGGATAACCGATTGTGGCTTACCCCCACCTATGTATCTATTGGCCACCAGTCCATACTATATATACGGCAATCAGCTCACTTGGGAGATCCGTCGCAAATACACGACGGACGGAGGCTACACACATCAGTCATATCAGCCTCATAATAATTTATTTATTTATTTATTTTATTTAAGAATTAATTACTATAAATCATTCACTAGCTTACAAAAATAACAGGAACCGAATGGCAAAACCTTAACCTTTTGCTTATTTGTTTCTGTCACCCAACTGGGACTAGTTCGTTCTAGGGTGGACAGGAAAATGGAGCCATATAATAGTTACTCAGGCCGAAGCCGATAAAAAAGGGATGGCTTTTTGTGTAATCTGTTCAAGAAAGGGAAACGCTGTAAAGATATCCATTTGTTGGTAAACAATATTAAAATCGAAATTATTCGAAGCTAGTGTGTTTTTATTGCGATGTCTATAAGTCTTGTTGCTGTGCACAATTAATCTCAAATCCTTATAATAACCTTATATTAACATATAAGGTTATTATAAGGATTTGAGATTAAGGCATTTGTGAAAAGCTTAAGAGATATAACATCTCATCGCTTCACGCCTCTTTCTAGAGCATTTTCAAAGTGGGGGCAGCGCCTCCCAAGGGAGGCGTGAAGACATTCCAAGAGGGTCATTCCATGCGACAATGAAAGTCATTCCATGCGATTCTGACATTCCATGCGACAAGAGAGTCATTCACGGCGAACAATGAAAAGTTGCAACTTTGGAAAGGTAACATTTTAGCAGAGCTTTGCAATCACTCCTGCCTCTCCATCTCAAAAGAAACCTGCTCTATGGACATTTTTGATGATACCGACATTAAGAGAAACCATTTGCAGGACGTGAGTTCAATCATTACTCCTCTAACTCATACAACAATAATATTTACAGATTATCGATGGGTATATTTCATGTTGACATAGTGCTACAAACGTTTCGAGAGCAAGCTTTGGAAATTAAGAATGATTCTGCTGCCAAATACTATTTTGAAAAGATGGATTTAATATATTTTTGGATCAAGTATATATTGAGAAAGGGGTGTGAACGGGTTCGCTTATTATGAGTATGCTAGTGTCAATTCTCTCCTCGTGGGTGGTGTCCTTTACAAAAAATAATAAAAGACATGGCCCATTGGGGAGACGATAAAACATTGTTTTTCGTGACTCACCGGAGTCACGAATGTCTTTGCAATACCCGGTAACCTCTCTATAAAAATTACATAGCAAGAAATAATGCTTATGAAGATTTATAAGGTAACGTGAACGACCCAACTTTGAGTAATATGAATGACCTACATTTGTATGCTACTCTCAATTTTAGAAAGTAGGTGATCAAATTTCTGCGGAAGCATGAGTAAATGATTTTTATAGCCGTTGACATCTCCACTAATAATCGATTACTTGCTCCAATGGTTTGTCTTCTATTTATCCAATTACGGACCCAAATCATCCTTTTTACTGTCTTTTTTTTTCCCCAATAGTTTCTTAAACAATTTCTTCGCAAGCATTAGTGTTATTATGTTGAATTCTGTGCGGATTGAACGGACCGAACTAGCTTTCATTTTGGCGTTTAACTAACATTTGTGTAAAGAGGTTTGCTTAGAGCACACTCATTCAAGAGTATGCTTGAAACAAGCAAATGTGTACAGTTGAGGAGCATGCTAATTTTGAGCATACTCATAAGCATGCTCATTTATGAGCATGTGTGTCAGTACTTTATTATCAGTTGTAGCAATTAAAACAAAGTACAGTAGAACTCCATTTATCCGAACTTCGACTATCTGAAACGCTGATTATCCGAAATTAAAATGGAAAACAATTAGGACGGGAATGTGCTGCGATTTGCAAAATAATGATTCTGTCTACGCGCGCTATTGTCTTTGGGGATGATGTACTAATGTACAGCACTTTCTAAGTACGCTTAATATGTAAAAGTGCAGCCTTTACATTTAATTAATATTGATATTGATAATAAATTTTGATCTTAAATAGTTTTTTCTCCCAATTTAAACATATATACAATAATTAATTAAAATAGACCCTTTTTTTGGAATAAATCCAATTATCGGAATGTTTGATTATCCGAATGGGGTCCGGTCCCAATTCAAATCAAATAATTGATTGTCCTAAAAACATGACTCATGCGGCGTTACCTCGCTCTGAGGCGTTCCATTTAAGACAACGGCACAAGCAAACAAGGGCACATTTGCATACGATTCCGACCAACAATGTCAAACTTTAGCAACAGAACCAGCAGAAACTACTGTACAACCAAGTACTTCTTGAGATCAAATTGAAGTTCAAGCACAATCTACTTGGAACACTAAATGGGCATCATCAATCATGAGATTCAAATCTACTGTTGCATTTGAATAGCTGACACTGAGCATCACTATTGAAAACAGTACTGGTGGCTCATGACGTATCTTGCTAGCTGTATGCAAATTCTATGCCATGCAACTGCTATGCCATGCAACTGCTATGCTAGATGTATCTTGCTAGCTGAACTGACATGCAACCATTCCATCAGTATTTTCTTATGACGTTGTCACGTTCAACTATCGTCAGTAAACCGACTTTACAGACAACCGATTTTTTACACCTATATTATTATTTTGCAATAGGACAGAAGCGTGGGCATTTTCTTTTAGAAGCAAAGGGGCATGATAAAAATCTTTGGAAATTCCTGTTCCATGAGATAATAATAAAAAAAAATCATATTCAAATTAGACCTTTTGCAAAATTTTGAAAGCAGCTGACGACCGCTTTTATAAATTATTTACAGCATGACAAATGTTGTCTTAGTCAACTTTCATGTAGTTTTTGGCATAACCAACAAGATAAAGATGATTGAGATGCGATATCAAAATATTTATTAAGTCATAAATAATAGCAGGAAAGTTTAGAGAAAAAGCAGAAAACCAAATATTCAGGAAAGGTGTAGATTATACGGATATGGTGGACCGAATGATACTGCAATAACTGTGGAATGTAATATTACTTTAGATTATAATTCTTACCTTTTTCATCCCGGGCGATATTGCTAGTCCATGATTGGAGTAAAAAGGAGGAAATCCACATAGTAAAATATACATGACAACTCCGAGAGACCAGATATCACAGGATTTGTCGTACTTGTCTGAACCAAGAACCTATAAGGAAGAGAATAACATCAGGTTTAATCTAGGCTGCATACAGTGATAACCCTCCTCCCCCCCCCACACACTGGCCACTCTTTTCAAGCAACTTTTTAATTTCTAATAGTTGGAGAGCTAGTGATTTTTCTCGGTACTGATTTTCACAGTCAACAAACGTTTAATAGCATTATTCAGTGACTAATTCTAAGTAGTGGGCATGTATTTTGTAGGGGGGTTTTCCGGTGGGTTGAGCTGGAAAATGCTTTTGAATAAACAAATGTACTGCTATTTCCTTAGAACTAATGAAAATCGTTTTACTGTCAAGTCGAATGCAACATTGATTAGAAAAAAATATCTGGCTGATCTATAGATATGGCAAAGGTCTGGCTCCTGAAAAACCTAACAAAATAGTGGCCTTTTTTTCCAGACCTGAAAATTTTGTTCAGATTATACTTAACATTAAACGATAGCTTAGGTTCTGGCTGAGATTTTTGATCGCCAAAGCCTTGCCAGACTAGTTTGATTGTTGTAGGGTGATAAGCATTAAACGGTGCTGACAGGCATTAAACGATGCTGACGTCCATTAAATGAATTACACGCATAAAACACTGCACACTGCCATAACTGGGACTACACAGAGAACCCTATATGCATATGTGTAACGCTGCAGGACGAAGACCACCTCTGATCCGGCCCACAACTGTCAATCTCTATCATACACTACAGGATCTACAAGATCTACAGGATCTACAAGAGGCAAATGATAAGGCCATCCAGGCCGGACAGAAAACTCCCGCTTTATATAAAATAAAGCTTAGAAAATATTTCAATAAATATTGTTATCAAACAATTTATAAAATTGACCATCAAAAAATCTATTACTAATTAATGGATAGGACCACAATATTCAGTACTTTTTCTACTATATTAATACCAAGGCAAAAAAAACATACAGTCTTCATGAAATCCTTGTTATAAATGAGTGAAAGCAACTATTTAGTTGCTGGTGTGTGTGCTTCGCACTCTGCAAGCAACACAACTTGATTAAAAAGTTTCTAGTGTGCAGAGGGGCCCTAACACTAACAGCATATGAAGGGTGAACTAAAAGTTTCAGGAATCGAATACTTCTGTTCATTCTAGCACCATATTTTTAAAATGTAACCAAAGAGGTTTTATTAATCGAAGAACCATTTAAAAAAAAATAAAATTTAATGTGAGAAAAGCCACAATGATTTTTAAAATTTGACAGTTTGACAATTATTTCAAGAGTAATGATTTAATGTGATTTCGTGATCAGATGGTTTCTGCATTTGGTTAGGAAGCTTGTTTCGGAATTTTAACATGGCCGTGTCAATCTCAGCACTGATCCCCGTAAAGATCGCCCGAAAACTGCGGTCACACAAGAAAACTGTGGAAAATTGTCTATCGATCGATTTAGGTTCCTAGCGGCTTGGGCATGTCTGTGATTTATTAGGTCGGCTTAACTCGCAGTTCAGCTCCCATCCAGTAGCTTCCTCGAAGAGGGACACCTAGAAGGGCCAGTCGTCGACAGATAGGACTGGAGAAGAGGGACTAACCTGGAAGGGCCACTCGTTGACAGATAGGATTGGAGAAGAGGGACTAACCTGGAAGGGCCAGTCATTGACAGATAGGATTAGAGGTTCCAATCCGGGGTACCACGCAGCAGGTACTTTAAAAAACAATTTAAAAGTTTCTAACTAATTTTTCTTTATCACTTCCTCGATTACCAAAACTTTTAGTGTAACACAGCTAAATACAATATTTAGTTTACAATAAACGTTTATTAGCGCTCAATATTTCATTGTGTCATGCCGTTTCAGCTGCAGCCTATTATACATTTGAATATGAACACTAACCTCAGGCGCTACGTAGTACGGTGTGTAGCAAGGCGTCTGCAGCGTGTCTGCCGCGGTCAAAGTCTCTTTAGCAAAGCCAAAATCGGTCAATTTTAAGATTGCATTCGTCTCCAGACTAGTGTAGAGCAAGTTCTCAGGTTTGATATCGCGATGGGCGATATTTGACCGATGCAAAAAATCCACAGCCACGCAAATCGAGTGCATTATCTGTGAAAATAGTCATAGTTTATTAATTCCAAAAAGTTATAGACCAAAAAAAGTTGATGAAGCTAAATGCTGATAAATGTACGGCCCTCCACATCGGCAAGAGCAACCCCAAACACCAGTACTATCTAGGGCCAGTTCCGTTACAAAGTGTTATGAAACAAAAGGACCTGGGCGTAACGATAGTGAGCGATCTGAAGTGTGGTGAGCGCATTATACAGATTGTGAAAAAAAGCAAACTCAGTTATGTACCTCATCCGCAAATCGTGTAACTATATCACACCAGCCTTATTTGTGTCACTATACAAAACCTACATCAGACCAATGCTAGAGTTTGGATTCCAGATATGGTATTCGTACTTTGTGAAAGATGAGGATCTCTTAGAGAAAGTCCCGCGCCGTGCGACCAAGATGCCAATGGGGTTCAAAAATCTGGAATATGCAGAACGACTCCGCAGATTGCAACTGCCTATACTCAAGGATCGCCGGACCAGGGGTGACCTCATTGAAACATATAAGATCCTCAACGGATGCTACAATTGCCCCGATTTGAGAAACTTCAAGCATCATCTGCAAGGACACAATTTTAAGTTGGAGAAAACACGATTCCACATGAATTCCAGGAAACATTTCCTGACCAACCGGATTGTGGACCAGTGGAACAGTTTACCTGCTGAAGTGGTTGAAGCGAGTAGTGTCAACATGTTCAAAAATAGACTAGACGGACACCTTAAACAGAAATTGTAATTGTACTCAGTTTTATATTCAGACATATCAGCAATTATGCTGCCTGTTCGTAAATCTAATAATAATAATATTAATAATAATAAAAATATTTACAAAACTACTATGAATATAAGTAAACATATTAAAAAGAATAAAAAACACCGCTGCCCTTATAGAAAATCAATTATTGTATTTATAATATATTTTTTTTTAATGAAATATTTGTAGTTTATTTATTTATCCATGTCGATACATATATTTCCAGAATGTACTCAATCAGACCTTTCATTTGAAAATAAACATGATATATTTATGCAAATTTATTGACATTTGGACATTCAGACTACTACTTTCTTAATATTTGGACAGTTAATGTACCCTATGATACTTAGGATGACATAAGGATTCTAACGATACCACACACTTCTAAATCGGATCAAGTGTTTAAAAGTTATGGTAAAATAAAGAAACGGAAAACATACATAGATGAACCTGAACACAATACACGGATTTGCTTCAAAATATGTGTTTTTCTTAATAAGGCCAGAAGTTTTTCAAATGACTTGTATCTACCCTCTAATTATTACAATTTTTGTACTATACATTACATACCTCTGCGGCTTGTCGTTCTGTGAAGGCACCGTCCCTATTATCTTGTATCCTCTGAAAGAGTTCACCACCGTCCATGCATTCCATGACCACAAGCAAGCAACGCTTACCAGCGTAAACATTGTCATAAACGTCTGTAATCTGTAAAAAAAAAAAAAAAACGGCATCAGCGAGTTTTTTCTAGTATGGAGAGGTGATGTAAATAAATAAAAATAAAATAAATAAAATACAAACGGAGCTGCCATGAAATTCACCGACCGAAGTCGGGCCCATCATATAGTGTTATTACACTTCTGGGGGGGTAAGCAAAGGATTCCGGACTAACGACCGGCTGTGGTAGGTTTAGGACAGCTGTCTTGCCACATGTGAGCGAACCTTACCACCCATTCACTCCCCCTTCAAAGCCATAGAATTTGAGATGCGGAAATCGCGGTTTTAGATATTTTTTATAAGAAGGAGTTGATTATTTTCCTGGAGAGACCAAGATCTTTAAAAAGGTGAAACAGAGATTTAGCTGGCAGGCCACGAGCGCCAACTTCCACCGTGTGAAGGTGAACAGTGATCAAAAGCGTAGTAGTACTTCGTTTTTCATTTAGTGGGCGGCATAAAAAGGGAAACACATACTGGGCTCGATTGCGTTTCTTCATGAACTAAAACCAGAAATTAGTTCGTGTGAACGAGACAGGGCAATCCTTTTTTGATGGTAAAATACTGCCTCCATGAGAAAGTACCGCGTAAACGGTATTTTAAGGATTTTGAGATTTATTCCTACCTATTTTGAAGGATTATAATCTACTGATAAAAAAAATAATAAGCTATTGTTATGTTACATAACGCCTTTGGGGCATTTTTTTCTTTATTAAAAATATTGTTAATCAATGTTTTTACACCCAAAGGTGTTAAAAAATATTTATTTTTAATTTTTTATCCATATTTTTTCCCCACAGCGATTTGAGATTTCCCTCCACAGAAAAAGTTGTAGAACATAGAAAAACCTTCCTGATGACGCATCACTCATCGTTATTGGTCTCTAGGCCAAAAACGACCATCCTCCTTTCACATTTTTAAAAATCTTTATAGTCTAATGTGTATCTAGTATCTAGTAAATAAGAAAACACACTAAAAAAACTTTATTGCAATGTATATATTTATTTATTGCAAAATCGTAGGATTCCTCATGACATGAACCTAAACACTTGTTTTGTATTTAAGTGGAACTCTGTATTTGTGAATTCAATATCCGCGAGGCTTTCGAGGAACGTATACCTCGCGAATACCAGGGGAGAAGTGTATATGACAGTAAAAGTGATGACAACATTTCGTTATAGTGGTGTAATTCCCAATTTGGGCCCGGTTTTAGCGTTATGTCAACATCACGTGAAGCATAAGCCGTTATCTTATCAGTAAAAATAATGACCGGCGTTTAGTAGTCTCTATTATCTGAATGGCCTTACTCTCAATGTTTTATTGTCTTCCTTACAGAATATACTTCCTAGAATTTTTCCAGGCATTCATATATGTTGCACTAAACTTTAGACTGGGGGTTAAAGGGTTAAATTTGGAATTGATGATGTTTTGGGGTTGCTTCTCCTAACATAGACACTGGATCACTCGTGCCAGTCACTGGGATGATGAATTCGGACCAATATATTGACATCTTATCAAACCATATGATACGAGAGCTCCACAAGGTCTATCCTTCCAACGAGGAAATTTTTCAACAGGATCTCGCCCCATGCCATTCTTTGAAAAAAGTACACAGAATCAAAATACTGTACTTGAATGGCCCAGAAACTCCCCCGAATCTCAATTCGATCGAAAACCTCTGGGCCATTTGCAAAAAACGGCTCTCCAAGATGGATTATACAACGAAAACCAAAATTATCAGTGCAGTAATTTGTCTGGTTTCACGAAGATGAACTGAAAGGAAGCTGTCAAAACGTAGTAAATTTTATGCATACAAGAGTGAAAGGTGTGATCAATGCAAAAGGAGGACACATTCTATATTAAAACTAGCAATCTATAACTACTAGTACTGTTTTTGTATATATAAAATCGAAGACTATCGCTGTTGTTTGACATTATAAATAGGATAGAAACGAATTTACTGCGTGAAATTTGAAGCACCCGACCTTTCGACGACTGAAGGAACACATGAAAACTGTTAAAAACGTTCAGCGGGAAAAATCGGCGATCTGCGAACATATATTGGATAGCGGAAGTAACCACTGGGGATGCAGTTTCAAAATCCCATTGTGCTATCCAAGGAACAATTCTACTTTCCTCGCATGATCCGGGAAGCCACTGAAATAAGAAGAACCCTGAACTTCAATAGAGACGACGGTTACAAACTCTCTTCTACGTGGAACCCTCTTCTTAAAATGTTCCCGCCGCCGAACGCAAGGACATAAGACAAGATACAGTGAGTGTTGTGTGCAAGACGGATTTTTGAAATTCGCGCGCTCCGAGCCCGGCCCCCCACCACCGTTATAACCTACGCAGTGGCGGCAGCGGTCTACCCTGGACAACGGCGGCTGCAACGTCACCGAAACGTTGGGTGCTTCAAATTTCATTCGGTAAATTCGTTTCTATCCTATTTATATATATATTCGCGAGGTACTTAGCCTCTCAGTGGCTCGTGCCAACAAGGGTTCCACAGTATCCTCCAAACCCCCAATACAGTTTGTGCGGGTTGGCTCTAAAGGCACAAAACATCTCACTGCAAAACCTTTCTCAATAATCGAGAAACAAATTAAATAAATACCATGACCTCGCAAATGCCGTCACCCGGAACGGCTTCACTGTTCACCTTCACGCGGTGGAAGTAGGCGCTCGTGGCCTGCCAGCTAAATCTTTGTTTCACCTTTTTAAAGATCTTGGTCTCTCCAGGAAAATAATCAACTCCTTTCTAGAAAAATTATCTAAAACCGCGATCTCTGCATCTCAAATTCTATGGCTTCGAAGGGGGAGTGAATGGGTGGTAAGGCGAACGCTCACATGTGGCAAGACAGCTGGCCTAAACCTACCACCGCCGGTCGTCAGTCCGGAATCCACCCTTCACCTCCTAGAAGTGTAAAAAAAACAAAAAAAAATATATATGATGGGCCCGATTTTTGGTTGGTGAATTCCATGGCAGCTCCGTTTGTATTTTATTATGCTAAGTTGCCCGAGGCTAGCCGAGAAACGAACCGCGCTGCCTGAGGCGTCGTGATGGGACCCAGCCGTGTTCGACCGCTGGCCGAGAGAGGGCACTCATAGATTTTTTAAAATGAAATTAATATTCAGATTAAATCAGTCCTTATAAATTCAAACTATTGCCAAACTATATATCAATACTGAATTCCCTGGGCGCAAAGAACAGGGTAATTCTAAGATGGGTTTCCGGCCATGCAGGAATCGAGGGAAATGAAAAAGCCGTCGAACTTGCTAAGACGGGAGCAAAGGGAATGTTATAAGGCTCTGAACCTTTCTGTGGAGTACCAAAAAGCCTTGAAAACCTAATACTCTAAAAAATATTTGTAGAACAATCCGTCAACCACTGGAACAACACACCAGGGTTGAATAATTCCAAAGCGCTAATCAAGGCTTACGACCGTAAGACTGCCCGTGAGGCATTATCGCTAAATAGGAATCTAGCATACTAGTGAGGGCGCTCACAGGGCATTGTGGCCTGAACAAACACATGTACAACCTCAAGCTCCGGGACACGAAAATGTACAGGTATTTCCAAGGGGCAGAGGAAACTCCCCTGCATCTCAGGTGCGAGTGTGGCCCGCTGATGCGTAAAAGATACACCCACTTGGGTGGTTATTACCTCAAACCTGAGGAGGTAAAACATTCTGGCGCCAAAAGCCTGTTGAGGTTCTAAATGACACGAGGTTTAGCGCTGAACTATAGTAGATGGCGAACACAATAGATCAGCAATGGTCGCAAAGTTACAAGGCTCATAAAGACCTTAGAAAAACCCCACACAACAAATTAAAAAAAAAATAGTCCTTAGCTACTTGCTGGAATAGTCTTGGGGTGACACAATAAATAGACAAATCAACCGAATTAAATTGGGCAATCACCATTTGACCATTCACAATAGATTTTAATTATTATTATTTATTCTGGAGAGGCAGCCTTGCTGATAAGTCGAGATTAGATCTTGTAAAGCTAGTCATAAAATATATTAAGTTTTTAGGTACAAATCGAGTCTGTTTTTAAATTGATTGAAAGAGTTTGCACTATTTTGTCTCACTGTAAATGATAGTTAGATTTAAATCTTGCAAAGTTGACTTTTTTGCTGTGACCTCAAAAAATTGTGTTGACGTTGATTTGTAAATATTCTGTAGCCCAGGTACATAACAATAATTTAAAGCGCACATAACTCCCAATAAAACTGAACTAAAGTGTTTGAGCAATGTGTCTTGACCTAGGGATCAGAGACTGTGACAAGTTGGAATGAATCACGAAAATGCGCGAATGGAAACCACCCCTCAATATGAGACTAACTAGAGTTGTCACTACAATGGGCGAACCCGTCACCTCAGGAAGTTTTAACGATTAGTCGTTCTATCTCCCTGGAGTGAGCGCAAAAGACTTGGACAAAACAGTCCACCGTCAAGCTCCGCCACAAACCAAGGCCAAAGCCTTAACCGCGAGATAGCCAGGAGTGTTACCCAGCGAGCTTACACTCACGCCCTTACTTCCAATTGCGACCAGATTACTTCAGTCTCTTGATTGGTTAAGAGTTCGAGGTCGCTTGCGCGGTCCTCTCCCTTACGAAGCGGTGAAACGGTGTATACCGAATCTATCGCGGACCACGGCATCCTTTGCCCGGCTGTTCACCCAGGATCGGGTAGCCGATGCTCGTTTCAAGAGCAGTCGCCGTAAGGTCCGCAAGCACCCCCGCTCTATAGGAAACAGTACTGCTTCCAGACTCCCCCGACTGTTAGTCAGATTGCGCAATCGATTGGCTTATGCCGCACGGAGCGCAGACCGTCCAAGAGCGCCAGAAGGTTGATTCCTAGGGGAAACTAACCCTAAGGCCAGAGTCCTACCCAGGCTCGCACTTCATGCGTGGAGGCCGTCGGATAGGTGTTGACCCGTGAGTGTGACCAACCCTGAACAGAATGGGTCTTCGTGGCCAACTCAGCAAGGGCCGCTTAGCTCCCTCAATATGAGACTGCGAGGCTATTCAATTCTATGCTGAGTGGATAATGTCCGATGACCCGCAGGACGAGACTGGATGAGGACTTGAGATTGGCGAGAGTGCAAGACATTGGAAGAGGTCTTTGTTCAGAAATGGACCATACAAAGACCGCAATGGTTATGATGATATATTTACTTTTCCGGCCCACCTAACGACAAGGAGGGAAAGTTTTGTAAACTCGCTTTTTTATTTCCAGATGAAGATGGAAATAAAACTCCATTTTGAGCCCCCCCTGAGACGATTAGGACCATTTTCAGATGAAAATCTGTCTGTCTGTCTGTGTGTATTCCTCCACAATAGCGCCCAAACGCTTAATCCAATTGAGCTGAAATTTGGTATGCAGGCATCATTTGTCATGACAAGAGTTGAAAAGATTGTGGTTGAATCGGTTGCACTATATATAGATCTTAAAATATTATACTTTAGGACTTGAAATTTGCATCGTTGGCCCGAAATCGCATTCTGAAGTTTTTGTTGAAATATCTCTTATGCAAGCTACACTAATAATATATAAATTTCGCCATCAAATATTAATGTCATCTGTTGGCGCTTGGCCCAACCCCGCCCTTAGTTGAGAAATGAACTGCGCCGCCCAAGGCAGTGCAATGGAACCCAACCGGGATCGTTTGCTTGCCGAGAGAGGGCCGATTTTGTTTATGAAATTAATATTCAGATGAAATCAGTCTTTGACTATATGCCAGGAAATCTTGGGAGTGACACAACCGATTTTTGCTATATGTAAATGATTTTCAGCATGCCCCACGTATAATTATAAATGCTTTGTTTGTATATTCTACAATCAGCATTGATTAATTGAAAAATGATTTGATTGACCGACCGCGGAGGCAGACTGACAGAAGCAACCTCTCAACCTTGAATAGTTTCACTCCGCTTAATTCTAGTTTGACTCGGAGGAATATTCCAATTTCTCAATACGTCACAGTGAACATATAACAATAACACGATTAGCATGTCGGGTGAAGCTGTCAACAGTGCTAATTATATTTATCCATCAAGAAGTTAACTTTGGACCTCTCTTTACTAGTAGTTTCATGGCGGATGATCGTGATCACTAATTATGTGAACGAGTGAAAACTGCCTTTACTTTAAGATATACGCCAGCTGTTTGTGAAACAGTCACTCATGTTTTTCCATCGAACCTCAGATAAATGACCACGAAGCCAGCAACACCGAACTACAAGAGCAGCTGCAGGTCTGAATTATGCCGTTCCCCGAGTTAATTCTTCATTTGCCCAAAGACAATTCAACTACATAGCACCGAAAATATTCAACCGTCTTGACGACAAAATAGAAGAATAGAAAGTACCATTTTATTCAAAAAAAATATTGAAAAATGGCTTCTTGACGACATAGGTCGCTTAAGGACAGAGTACGATTTTCTGCAAGTCATATCTTAAAAAAATAATATTTCTGCCTAGCTTTACTACTATGCTATATAATATGATATAAGATATTAAAGAAAATGTAATATATTATAATATAATGCAAAAGAATAACACTACATAGTCCTATCATAAATACTGTTACACGATTTGTTGGAAATTAAAACTTAACGGCGAGACATTTCTTTTCCAAATTTTTATTATTTATCGGTATATTAATGTAGTTTATATAAAAAAAAGGTATCATTCGAAACGGACGCATTTGGCCTTAACCCGTCAGGCCCCGCGACTGCGATATCGCAGTCAAACTGAGGGTTAACCGCGAGTTGCGAGGCCTGAAGGGTTAATGCAGCCCTTGAGTCTCCTCGGCCAGTCGTCGATCTAATTACGCAGCTCATATTGAGGGAAGCTGCTCACTGCTTCGACCAAGGCAGATTTGAGGGCTTCGTTCTTGCTGTATCTTCTGTGGGGGAGCTAATGGGCCCTTGCTGAGTTGGCCACGAAGACCCATTCTGTTTCAGGGTCGGTCACACTCACGGGTCAACACCCATCCGACGGCCTCCACGCATGAAGTGCGAGCCTGGGTAGGACTCTGGCCTTATGGTTATTTTCCCCTAGGAATCAACCTTCTGGCGCTCCTGGACGGACTGCGCTCCATGCGGCATAAGCCAATCGATTGCGCACTCTGACTAACAGTCGGCGGAGTCTGGAAGCAGTACTGTTTCCTATAGAGCGAGGGTGGTTGTGGACCTTACGGCGACTGCTCTTGAAACGACCATCGGCTACCCGATCCTGGGTGAACAGCCGGGCAAAGGATGCCGTGGTCCGCGATAGATTCGGTATACACCGTTTCACCGCTTTATAAGGGAGAGGACCGCGCAAGCGACCTCGAACTCGTAACCAATCGAGAGACTGGAGTAATCTGGTCGCAATTGGAAGTGAGGGCGTGAGTGTAAGCCCGCTGGGTAACACTCCTGGCTATCTCGCGGTTAAGGCGTTGGCCTCTTACGGGTTTGTGGCGGAGCTTGACGGTGGACTGTTTTGCCCAAGTCTTCTGCGCTCACTCCAGGGAGATAGAACGACTAATCGTTAAAACTTCCTGAGGTGACGGGCTCGCCCGTTGTAGTTGACAACTCTAGTTGTCTTACCATTTGCCATCAGGGATCTTCCGTCCTTACATCCTTGCTCCATCACCAAATCAGCTCGATGGTACCATATTATTGCATTGTTACAAAACTTACATAAGTATGTGAAATTTCAGCTCAATCGGATACCAGCAAATAGTTGAAAAATGGTTTGCAAATGTTGAAACAGACAACTTACTTACATACGGAATTTGCAAGTTAAAATGAAGCACGTAAAAAACCAAAAAGAAACTTATTATTTAATAATAGAGCCAAGAAAAACTTTGAGCTTTTTTTTCAATTGTGATAGAAATATGTCTGAATCTGGCGAGGTCGTCAACAGGTCATTTAAATGGTGAGAGGTTGTTGATACTGATGCCATTGAATGTGAACGTCTGATCTTATGTGAATGTTATTTTCAGGCAGGAAGACACATTTGAGCTAGTATAAATGGGTTAGTATACAGTTATCGAGTAATATTTAAAAAATATATATATTTCTGCATAACTTTACTATTATATTATATAATATTATATAAGATATTAAACAAAAAGTAATATAATAATTATAATAATAATTAAATGCTTGATTTGCTTTAACAAAAAGGCTTTTATTGCCTAAAAGCAATATCTTACAGCTAACCTTAACCTAGTGAAATAACATGTTAAGCGGTAAAAATAAACTAATAAATTAAATTTTAATCATTTAAATTCAGCAGGAAAACAAAACAATGAATTTAAGAAAAAACAAACAATAAACCTATAATGACGCAGGGGACACAATAGGGAGGAAAAAATAGGGAAAAATAAGGAAAAGTTTATGAGCGTGGGTTCAAGTGTTCTTTGAGCCTGAGTTTGAAGCAAAACAAACTGGGCGCTATCCTTATACGCGTGGGTAAAATATTCCAGAGACGGGCTCCACGTACAGAGAAGGAGTGCGAGAAGAAATCACTACTGTGGCTAGGGATCGAGAGCAGTAGGTTGTCTTCAGATCTCAGAGGGTAATATTATGCAATATTACCCTCTGAGATCTGAAGTAAGTAAGATCTGAAGGTAATATATTGTAATATTATGCAAAAGAATAATATTATAATATATCTAGATCGTTACATTTATATATTTGTGTATGTGTATATGTATCTATATGAGTATCTACGTCAGTTAGGCTTCTCCACCTAAATCAGAAAATAAGTCGTATGCCCAGATACAGGCTATATTTGGCCTAGTTGGGTATGTGCTGAGCATGGTCAAGTGAATGTGGGCCGTTGTTTCTTCGCACCATTACTTGGTATGACCATTTTTATGTGTTTTATAATTATGTTTGAAATAAATAAATAAAATAAATAAATATCAAATGTTGTGCGCGGCCACACCCTGTACTAAAATTACTTAAATATGAGAGTGGATAGTTCCCTTTTAAATACGATAAGAATGAATTTACTGCTTGATTTTTTTTGTTTGTGTAACCTAACTTTGCAATAAAAATGTTTTATTATTTTCTTTTGTAACTTTTTGACGTGACGTCTTATAATTCGATGGAGCTGGCTGCACGCACGAAAAAACATTACTCATGCGCAGGATTGGCAAAAACCCGGGTTTTATCAAAAAATATCTGCCCGCTGGGTTATTTCGGGTTTTTTCGGGGATTTTCGGGCTTTTATGGGGAATTTCGGGTTTTTTCGAAGTTATTGAGAATTTTAAATTAATTTATTTTAATTTTACATTTAATTTTATTTTATTACCATGTTACTGCATTTTTTCTCCCAATCCAAATCTATTTACAGTCTGAATAAAGTTGTAACACTACAGGGAGATCCCCTTTATTTTCACAACAGGATAAGAGTTAACACTAACAACCGCTAGTTGTTTCGGCGCGAAAGTATTGAGAAGAAGTGCAAACGATTTTAGAACTAAATAGTGTATATTGAAGTGGGTCTTTGTCGCTTGAAGAGTATTGTAATAGTTTTGTAATAAATCAAGTTGAGTGTTCTACCGTGTTTTTGCATCTTCTGCTGCCTATCCACGTAACAATATTATCCATAAGTTATCTTATAAATCATGCCAAAAGTAGTCGGCATTACACTTGTCCGGCCAGTTCTGCATCAAAGACTTCTCAACATTTGGAATGGTCTGGAGTAAATTACGGAACAGACTGGGTGTGTCACAAATACATCCTTTTTTTTCTTTTTGATAAAATATAATATAAATGCTATATCCGTTCATTGATTCAATTATTATAAACAAGTATTTTTTCAAAAACCCACATTCGTCAAAAACCCTCGGGTTTTTTCATGTGGGTTTTACCCAATTTAACCCAGTGGGTTTTTTCGGGTTGGGGAAAATCAAGCCAACCCTGCTCATGCGGCGTTACCTCGCTCTGAGGTGTTCCATTTTAGGCTTGAAGCGCAAGCGAGAGCGCAGAACGAGCGACAAAGAGGCACAATCGGCCTCCGCGTTCGGCAGTGTTCGACATCTGTCTCTCTCCTACTTGAGTGAGCGATGCGTCCGCGTGGACAGCTGCTATACAATAATACATTTACATGTTTTCGTCAAGTATGAAGTGCAGTGAAAAGTGAATGTGGTGTCAATTGTTTATAGCAACGATAATTGCGGCGATAAAGGTAATGATTCTTTCGATATTAAATATATAAATAAATAATAATAAATACAAACGGAGCTGCCATGGAATCCACCGACCGGAGTCGGGCCCATTATAATACAATTTTTTTACACTTCTGGGGGGTGAGCAGTGGATTCCGGACTTACGTTCCGTGATATATTGTCGAATATTCGTGCTTTCATCATTAAAATAAATAGCATCGGTCCGCTAGTGCAGCGATTGTAGGTTATGGTATAATTGACAAAACTATAACAATAAGTTAACAGAACTATTACACGATGGGTAAAAAAATGCAACCATTCCATCAGTATTTTCTTATGACGTTGTCACGTTCAACTATCGCCAGTAAACCGACTTTACAGACAACCGATTTTTTTACTAAATTTTGATTCCGCTTTTCGGCTTTAAAATGCGGTGGCGCTCTTTAGCATTTTGTTGTTGTTGATTAGGTATTTAATTTTCATACACCCCATTACACTGTTTTGAGCGCCTGACAGACTACCTTTCACTCGACATCAAACAATTATTAAAGATATAATTGGTTAGTAATTACGGCAACTATATGTATGCAGGTGCTAGCTCTCCAGTGTAAATCGACTTCCCTTCTTGCTTTAGTGCTGTCGTGTAGTACTTTCAAGGCCCTTTTAGCTCCAGTTTTGCGGTCCGTGCATTGTATTACCTGCAAAGTATACAAACAGATTACTCATCGAGACGCTACAAGAGAGGTAGCCTGTCTAAGGCAACTCTATGTTGCTAGTACGCCAAAGGGTACTCTCCCAATCAACACCATCCTATCTCCACGAGCTTTTTGAACCATTAAGTCCCCACGGTCTTGTACTTCGGTCAGTCTCTGATAATTTACTCAAAATTCTTCATCATAATTCCGATTTCTACTCCTACTCTTACTGAATCCATGGTGCAAGCCTCCCTCTGGAACGATCTTCCAGCAAATATAAGAAACATGCTTACTTTAAAACTCAAGACATTTAAAAAAGTGCTACTGTTCTAAGAAACAACTAGTTCTTCCCTTTCTTTATGCTTTCCTTTCCAATTTTCTCTCCTGGGGAATTCTTAGTTATAAATATAGTAGTTTGTATTTTATGCATGCAAACTTATTTCTTTAACAATATTTATTTACCACTGCACTGTGATCAGGTTAGTTGCACTGATCATATAAATAAGATGCGGAACTCAGTACATTTAAATCGAAATTCACTTTTGTTAGTACCGGAGACTATAATATAGCCAACAGCACAAAAACCGCATTGCAGCCAACCGTCGCAATTTCTTGTAGAATGTGTCTGTCACACTCTTTTTCAACACTCTGGTTTTAGCAGAATGGCAACCCTCTGGTCTTGCGAAATGGCAACATCTGACCAATGCAATTGTTAATCATTAACCAGCCTATTTATCGATATCGATAAAAACGCCACAAGCCAGCGCAGCCCACCTATCGATATCGATAAAAACGCCACAAGCCAGTGTAGCCCACCCTTACAGGATAATAAATCGATAGAAATAAAAACAAAATTACGAATCAAGCACACGGTTTATTGATGTCTCGTATTAAAATAAATATTAATACTTTGAAAAAATGTGCCATTAAAAATACTGCCATAAAAGACACTCACACCCTCAGGTTCTCCTCTCTTGCGCCTAATTAGTCCGCAAACTACACATTTCTTATACATCGTCACTTTCCGAGAGGCGTCACAAAACTCGAAAAACCCAAAATGAAGCCGGTAAGACGTAAAACACAAGTGACGCAGCAAACAGTAAGCAAACAACGCACATAAGACGCACCATTGATCACACGCACGACTGACAGCAGAGCGGAAGCAGTGTGCGGACGCTATGCGTGCGTATGCGCAGCAAAATGCCCAGTATGTGTGATGGTCAGACAGAGCAAAGACAATATACAGCTCGCGGAAAAGTGGGCAGACGCGTCTCGCAGGCTGACAACCGCATTTCGTGTTATTGTGGCATAGTTAAGTTGCCACCTTAATAGCCTCCGGCTCCATACTAATTTTCTTTCTATGGAAGTGGCCGCCCACTGGTTAGTTGCAAGATATTGCCATGTGGCAATATCTTGCACATTCAAGCATCATGGATACATTGCTTATCCTTGTGCCTCAATTTTTTTGGGTTTCATAATACCGGTTCACTTTGGTACAACTCCAAAACCTCTAACTCGCGCTTGTTAGCCCACATATCGAAACACTAGGTAACTCACGCAAACAAAGTTAGCAGGCAACTAAATGAACGAGTGTGTACATGCTCGCTCTCACTTTCCTTGTGGGAGCAAGTGAGATCCTTTGACTCGGGCACCAAAAACCGACATGCGGCTGAGAGGTGGCGAGGCGAGCCGAGACAGAGCGAGATCACTATATACACACTTGCTCTCGGCCTGTCTCGGGATGTCTCGGCGAGAGCGTACGGCCGGCATTATATTTATATGTGGTACTTGTATTGGATAGCACCTCGGGATAGGTAGTTGTTGTGAGTTTGGATTTCAAAAAAGCGTTTGACCATGTTGACGACGCATTGCTCGGAAAACTTGCGGCTGTCAGGTAAATGGTTCTATGCAACTTCAGCCTGATGGCCTGCCTGTGTTTTATTAGGTAGGCTCAACTCACGGTTCAGCTCCCATCCAGTAGTCTCCTCAAAAAGGGACTAACCTGGAAGGGTCGCTGTGAACTCTGCCTGCGGCTGTTACCTGCTGTCGTAGACAACTGGGGCTGTTAACTACAACGGGCGAACCCAACACCTCAGAAAGTTTTAACAAGATTTGATCGTTCTGTCTACCGTCAGGTCAGCGTAGAAGATTTGGGACGAAAACAGTTCATTGTCTAGTTACGCCACTTACCGGTAAGAAGCCAATGCCTTACCGCGAGATAACCAGGTTAATCAACCAGCGGGTCGACACCAGCGCCCTTACTTCCAGTTACAGCCAGATTTCTCTGGCCTCCTGACTGGTTACGGGTTCGAGGTCGCTTGCGCAGTCCTCTCCCTTACATAGCGGTGATACGGTGTCTACCCTATCTATCGCGTACCACGGCATCCTTTGCCCGGCTGTTCACCCGGTATCGGGTAGCCAATTGGTCGTTTCAAGAGCAGTTGCCGTAAGGTTAAAAACTACCCCCCAGGCTGCTAACCTTCTGGGACAGCCTGGGTTGCTGGAGTAACATACATAGAAACATGAGCCACGCGCAACGGCCCAATCAAGAGGCCAAGTGCGGGAAAAAGCCCAGACAAACTAACTAACTAACTAACAACTACCCCCGCTCTATAGGAAACAATACTGTTTCCAGACTACCCCGACTGTTAGTCGTAATGCACAATCGATTGGCTGAAGCTGCACAGTGCGCAAACCGTCCAGGAGCGCCCAAAGGTTGACTCCTAGGGGAGACTGGCCTGCAAGCCAGCGTCCTACCCTGGCTCGCACTTCTGCATGGAGGCTGCCGGATGGGTGTTGACACGAGCGTTTGACCAACCTTATACAACTGGGTTTTAGAGGCCAAACTGCAACAGGGCCCATTAGCTCCCACTCTAACAGTACTAGTACTCTCCCAGTACTAGTACTGGGAGAGTGCGGGATATGATGTGACGTTCGGGGGCGGCGTCATCCGCTCGTTTTCCCAGCCCCCGATTCCTCGGAGCATGAAGTAATGTTTGATCATCAGTTTGACATAGGGTTAAGAAACCCGAGGATTTAAGAAATGTTAGTCTTCTAGGGTTAAGAAGCTGGTAAATCAGTGATGTTGAATGTTAGTAAAACCACTTATGGTTCCTTTTAGATTCATCACTACAGGACAATTTGAAGGCTAAGGTTTGTTATATTATAAATATACCTGTTAAATTTACTAATATCTATACAAGTGACGAAACGGCTTGTGCAAACAACGTTGAGCAATAATTATTTACTAGTTTTAACAATTTGTAAGATAATATTGAGAAACTGACCTTTCCGTTGATACCAAGTCCTAGAACGGTGTCCGAAATTTCGTAATCTTCCGTAATGAATGTGGTTTTTGGGTGCCTGGCCATGTTTACGTCCGTCGATTATCACACGAGAACTATCATACACAACACATAACTTATATCAACAGTTTTTATTACATAAGAAACACAACACGCGGCTCTCGTTGAATATCCACCGACGATTTTTTTTGGTAGCGACCGAAGCGAAAATTTGTAATTTAATAAACGATAACGGGATCCAAACAGTCGAACAGGTAAATCTCGTCTAAAAATACGCGAGCTAATGACAAATTGGTTCTCGGTAAGGTTTTTGACACTTTGATTTGTGGGGGACTATTGGCAGCACTGAAATGACATGTCTCATGGATTACGATAAATGGAAGTCGATATCAGACGCCGTTGATTCAACAGGGATGCCACAAGTTTTACTATTGATAAACCGCTCGAAAGCCAGCCTTCGCGCGCAAAAAAATTGAGCCGCAAATTTTTGGTTTATTTTATAAATAAACTAGCAATATATTTTTTTCATGAATTCCCTTTTGTGACCTAGTAATTAATCTTGTTAGTCGTGTAGGTATATTAAAATAATATACAGGTGAGTTAATTAAAATTAACCGGCATACTTCAAGAAGGTGAATCAATACGAGCAGGTAAGCAACTTTTGAATACAATTGTTGGGAGAAAAAAAATGAAATATATGTATATTAAAAACTTTAAGAACCTAACTGGTAAAAAAAGTTTGAGAAGCGTTCTAGCGTGCTGAGCTATCTATAGGTAGGTAAGATATCGCTAATAAATAATATTATCGATATTTTACCTACCGCTAGATAGCGCATCGTGGTCAGCGCTTTTTATACTATTTTTTACAAAAAAATATTTTAGAAAAATAGAGAGAGAGAGAGAGAGAGAGAGAGAGAGAGAGAGAGAGAGAGAGAGAGAGAGAGAGAGAGAGAGAGAGAGATATTGTTACACGATTTTTTGGAAATTAAAACTTAACGGCAGGGCCTGATTTAGGGGAGAGCATCCGGGGCTACAGCCCTGGGGCCTCAACAAAAAAGGGGCCCCCACATGGGCGCCCGCAGAAAATTTTCTAGGGGGGGGGGGGCAAATATTTCTAGTAATCTTTTAATGTAGTTTTAATTTACTTTAGCGCATTTGTATGGTGAACGAACGGACAGGAAGCTGTAGTAATGAAGGGCATACTGTAGCAACATTTTTTTATTAACACAATATATTAATGTATATAACAAAAAATATTACAACATAAATTTAAAATAAAATTTATTCTTAAACAAGAACTGGAGTCGTCTGTTATCGCTACCAAACATATCTACAATTTTGTCCATAAAGTATATTTTGTTGCAGTTCACTTTGTCTCTGTGTACGCTTAACATGCACAAAGACGTTCATCTGACATTGTAGATCTAAGCCATGTTTTTACACGACGTAAGGTGCTGAACGATCGCTCCACCGTACATGTTGTTGCTGGTAATGTTAGCAAAACTAGTAAGGCATACCTGACACTCGGATTAAACTTTGTAAAAGGTAACAAGTCGATGAAATCTTGGCTACTTTTGTATTCTCGCGTTTTCCAAAAATCAAACCAACTCAAGGCTTCAGTTTCAAAACTATCAATGTGGTATACTTGATTAATAGTAGACATTATATCCTTAAACAGTTGACTATTCGGTTTGCACAATTTCGAAGGACGTAGCAACGCTTAGTTAAATTTTGCACTGTTGGCTTCACAAAATCGACTCTCCATTGAGTTAATTAGAGAATCTAAGTATGGAATGTAAATTGTTTGTCTGAAGTACTCTTCAACACTTATGGTTCCCGGATTACTTCGATGCTTTTGTCTTCCACACTGTCTTGAGATAATCAGTTCAATATCCACTTTCTGTGCAAGTTGTACTGTTTTCTCAAAAATATCCCTGAAATAGTTATCGGAATCACCTTGGTAAGTTTTACTACACTGAGCAGGTTTTGAACTTGCAGTTGGACTTCTGGAAGATCAACTTGAACAGCTTGAAGAGCCCGAGTAACTGGTTCCAGTATGACAGAGTACTGTGAATTCTCACTTATCCAGGGCGAAATCCCTTCGAAGCCATGGTACCACCACCAGCCATTTAGTCGGAAAGAGATTTCGATAATCTGCCGCATGAGATTGTGGACACGAAGATTGCACGCTGCACCATCTATTTTTTAACTGTCCCATCCTCAATAATTATCCGAGTTTTATCTCAGACCTTGTAAAGTATAACATCCAACTCCCTCTATGTGTTCTCCACTTGTTATCCCTCAACTCTCCCAAAATTTATAAAGTAATATGTAAATTTATTTCCCTTAATAATATTTCTGTATAGTGTAATAGCTTATTTCACACCCTTTCCTTGTTTGTATCATCCCCAATAACCATGTTTTATGCTATATGTACCTACATTTCTATAAATTAGTAATCCTTGTTTCAGTATTGTGCCGTCTTATACATGTAACTGTGCATGTGAAACTAACTTAGATGCCCTCCGAAACCGACTTGGCAGAAAAGCACCGACTATCGGTGATTGCCATAAAGCAACAAGAAGAAGATGAAGAGTACTGTGAAATAATATTGAGACAAAATAAAAACGTGCTGGACTTTGATGAACAATATAACTGATGTGCAGCCTGTCGTGTATTACCACTTGCATGCAATGAAAATTCTTCCAGTTGACAATAAATATCTTCAAATTTACTAGAAAAAATCCGACGCCGTCTCACCGCTTCGTAAGGGAGAGGACCGCGCAAGCGAACTCGTACTCGTAACCAATCGAGAGACCGGAGAAATCTGTTCACAATTGGAAGCAAGGGCTAAGTGTGAGCCCGCTGGGTAACCCACCTAGTTATCTCGCGGTTAAGGCGTTGGCATCTTACAGGCATGTGGCGGAGCTTGACGGTGGACTGTTTTTGCCCATGTCTTCTGCGTTCACCTCACGGGGGATAGAACGACTAATCGTTAAAACTTCCTGAGGTGACGGGTTCGCCCGTTGTAGTTGACAACTCTATTTGGCCAACGTTCTGTCTCTCCACACTTTCTTTATGCCAACACAAAGTGATTTTAAATAAAAGTAACATTATTTATTTGACTATTTTCAATCAATCCCGGGGGGGTTATTTTATTTTATATGGAAAATAATTTGGGGCCAGGGGGCCTCCATTCCTGTGTTGCCCCAGGGCCTACAGACCTCTTAATCCGGCCCTGCAGTTAACGGCGTGACATTTCTTTTCCAAATGTTTATTGGTCATCGGTATATAGTATGATTGTATTTTATAAAAACCTCGGCCAGTCGCCGATCAAATTACGCAGTCCATATAAAGGGAAACTGTTCACTGCTTAAACCAGGGGGGGAGTTAATGGTCCCATGCTGGGTTGGCCACGAAGACCCATTCTGTTCAGGGTCGGTCACACTCACGGGTCAACACCCATGCGACGGCCTCCACGCATGAGGTGCGAACCTGGGTAGGACTCTGGCCTTGGTCAGTTTCCCCTGGGAATCAAACCTCTGGCGCTCCTGGACGGTCTGTGCACCGTGCGGCGCAAGCCAATCGATTGTGCACTCTGACTAACAGTCGGGGGAGTCTGGAAGCTGTAGGTACTGTTTCCTATAGAGCGGGGGTTAAGGCGAGATAGCCATCTCCTCTTACGGGTTGTGGTGTAGCTAGACGGTGGACTGTTTTGTCCCAAGTCTTCTACGCTCACTGCAGGGAGATAGAACGACTAATCGTTAATACTTCCTGTGGTGACGGGCTCGCCCGCTGTAGTCGACAACCCAAGTTGCTTAAACCAGGGCAGACTTGAGGGCTTCGATACTGCTGTATCGTCTTTGGCACACTGTCCTCCAAACCAGATCGGGACTGCCAGCAGACCAATCATCTGGTGACAAAAATGCTAGTACATGGCGTTGCAGCCAGCATTGAGTGGTTATGGCCTTGTGCGCCGGAGCCGAATCTTGATAAAATATCCAATGCTGGTTTTGAAACATTGTTTGGTTGATAGGCTGCACAATATGATTCAAGATTGTCTGTTGATAAACTCTAGCTGAGGTTTTCAGCCATTTTCGCAGAAATGAAGCTCTGTGGTGCCATTATAGGCAAAACCCCACCAAGCCATCACTGAGGCCTCTTTAGATGAGTGTGCGTAAACCCTATCATTCTACCTGTTAAACTTCTCCTGCTACGTGATTTTTTATTATCGGTAAACAGGATTTGTTTGTACCTCCCACCCACGTACTGGACCAACAGCCGCTTGCATTTCTTCACTCTGTTTTCCTTCAGAGCGGCCGTAAGCAATTGTCCTGTGCGGCCTTTGTAGGCCCCAACACCCGAGTCTTTTTTGATGATATCAAGATATCTGCAGTAGGCATTTCAGGATCTCTTTAACCGAAAGTAGACATATTTTCAGCGATATATGAACTAAAGTAACTTCTAAGGTTACCATTTATGTGTTTTAAGATACCTTTACAACCGAGGTAAGACGTCTTCTTGGACGCGATCTTGAATTTCGATTATAGGGGGCAAAATACGACTTGACATCGGGCAGATTGGGATTCATGAGGGTCAAATTAATCTATAAGTGCCCGAAAATCAAATGTTTTATAATTCGCTTCGTAGGAATTCATAATTTAGGGATTCTCGCCACTTCTATATTCTTGGATCTGTGACACCACCTTGTTGTTTAAAGAATCTTTGTTTCCCCTTGTATTTATATAATATGTCGGTTGCGATAGTATCTGAATTAGATTGTATGGCTTCAGTATTACTAGTTGAAAACACGAAATCAATATGGGCCCGATTGCGTTTCTTTGTGAAATAAAACTGAAATTAGTTCAAGCGAGCGAGATAGAGCAATACGTTAGAGCGGAATATGAAACGAACGATCGACGATAAAAACTACCTGTCCAACTTATACTCGTCCGAATAAATTTGAACACATTTCGTGCGGTCTTAGATTCAGATTCTTTGGTGGGTAGTTTTAATGCAAATAAATGACAACCTTTCATTTCACATTCCGCTCTAACGTATTGCCCTGTCTCGTTCACACGAACTAATTTCCGATGTTAGTTTACGTAGAAACGCAATCGAGCCCTATATCTATGTAGCCTTCTACATTATATATGAATGCTTAATATAATATGACATCGAAGACTAACGCGGATTTTTGACATAACAAGATAAAAACGAATTTACCACGTGCAGTTTTTTTAACACCCGACGTTTCGATGTTGCAACCGCCGTTGGTCAGTGTAGACTGGTCTATCTTGTCTACCTTGTCTACTTTACACTGGACAAGTCTACCTGGACCGGTCTAGCCTGGTCAACGGCGGTTACAACATCACCGAAACGTCGGGCGTTACGAAATTCACGCGGTAAACTTGTTTTTATCTTATTTATATAGCTGAATGTGTTGCTTATGTTTTTTTGACGGCTGCCCAGCCGTTATTTTAGGGAAGGACGCTTTATTTGGGTTTACGATGATTGAAGACCAGCTGCTTTTTTCGGGCATAAATAAAAACAATTACACAGAAATTAGTTTATGTGAACGTGACAGAGCAGTACGTCAGAGAGGAATGTGAAATGAACGGTAGTCGCTTTTCCGCATTAAAACTACCCACCGAAGATAAAGCAGCGCATGAAACACCGCACAAAACGTGTCCAAACTTATTCGGGCGTTTATAAGTTCGACAGGTAGTTTTGGCGCGGAAAAATCGACGATAGTTCATTTCATATTCCGTTCTATTGTATCGCTCTGTCTCGTTCGGTTGAACTAATTTTCCTATTTTAGTTCACGAAGAAACGCAATCGGGCCCAATATCAGGTGTTATTTTTAATTTCAAAAAATTACGGGTAAGTTGAATTTCAGCACCAAAATTAGTTTGTTTTCCGCCATACACAAAATATGACTTTCTAGCTCTTAGCTTACGGAAGTAGTATAAAGTTTAGCCAGAAAGAAATACAAACTATTAAAGTTGATTTGATTGGCTGTAAAATGTCATATGTGAAATATGTAAACTCGGAAATTCGCAAATGTTTTATGGCACAGGAAGAAGAGTTTAAACCAGGGTTGTCAACTTTGGATTTAACCTAAACAGACCGGGGGGGGGGGGGGGGTGTCGAGGAGGGCTCATTATTTGGGTTACAATGATTGATGACCACCACATATACATTTTTCGTAAATAAAAACAATTACATTTAACTTACATTTATTTATTTTTTCCTATTTTAAAAGTACACGATATATATATTTTTATTTTATTTTATTTATTTTAACATAACATGCGAAATTCATAAAATGGTCATTCCAAGTAATGGTGCGAAGTAAACGACGACCCACATTATTCACATGACCGTGCGCAGCGCATGCCCAACTAGGCCGAGTATAGCCTGTATCTGGGCATACGATTTATTTTCAGACATGGGGGGAGAACCATAACTGACGTAGGACACATACACTTATACACACACATATACATATACAAATATATACATATATATACATACACACATACACATATATGTTACATTATGTTTATTATCTTATATCACATTTATGCAGGTGTATTATTTCTAAGAGATGATTTGCAGAAGATTATTCTCTGTCCTTGAACGACCCTCAAGAAGCCATTTTTTTAAAAAAAATATTGAATAAAAATGTACTTTAATTTTTTTTATGTCGTCATAAAGACGGTTGAATATTTTGGGTGCGATAAAGTTTAATTGTCTTTGGGCAAATGATGAATTAACTCGGAGAACGGCATAATTCAAGCCTGCAGATGCTCTTGTAGTTCTGTGTTGCTGGCTTCGTGGTCGCTTATCTAGGGTTCGGTGGAAAAACATGAGTGACTGTTTCACAAACAGCTGGCGTATATCTAACACCTTACTTTCTTGGAAAAGCATGTTAGAATCATATCGTGGGGGCCTTCTATATACATTATGATTTTACGATATACATTATGGTTTTAGTTATCTAAACACATACTAAGAATACGAAACGTCGTTGAATGTGGCTTAAACATTTGAGCTTTGCGATAGAGTATGGACATTTTTGATGCATAAAACTGTTAAAGGCAAAGAGGGTAACTAAATAGAGAACGGAAATGCGAAATCGGGCTGTGAGTGAATGCGTTCACCGAATAGAAAGAGATAGGGGCATATGAGACTCCCTCTATCCTTGTCTAGTTACGCATGCGCGTTTATCCATAGCATAGCAGACTCACGGCGTCGAAGCGTTGCCATAGTGATATAAACGCGTAGCCATAGTGGTATATATACGTGTCTCCGTGAATGCACGACTGGACACGGATGGAGGGGGTACTATATGCTGCTGTCTCTTTCTATTCAGCTGACGCATTCTCAGGATGGTCACGGGTCTAGTAGTTATATGTCAATGATTAAAGGGCGATGTAAATAACATATTATGTGTCAAGTTTTGTGGACATTGGTTCAGTAAATTTGTATAAATTGATGGGACGTAAGTGTCCCTGTTTTTTATAAACATGAAAAGTGACAGTTTAGGTAGGTACTAAAAAGCGCACTAAAAAAAACCAAATTGGAAAAGTTCACATAAATATTTTATTTATTTATTTAAAATCCTCAGAGATCGTTGGTCATTTGCGATATAAAAAAAAAGGTATATTTTTAAACCATACTTTTTTCTAATATTAAGATTCTTGTGTCACAATACCGTGAAAAAATAGTTTATAAATTGTTAGCATTCGATAATTTATAACATGATTTTGAAGTTATGGGACACATACGTCCCATGGTCTTTAAAGAGTTAACAAACTTATTTTAAAGTGTGTTACCTACTATTATTTATTTTATGAAAATAAATCATAACTATTATGACCAATAGCTGTATGCTAAAACCAGGGAATGGTACCTATATAATCAACGATAGGACGAACGTATCACTGTGGAATTCCTCAATGACAATCAAAACTCCTCCAAAAATTCCTCATTACAACTCGGTGTTTATGAACGTTGATATATTTGCCACAACCCCAGATACATTTAAAAATCTAATTATGAATATATTACAATTTAATTAAGTAATCTGTTTATTATGAAAACAGTTATTCTCCTCTTATCACGTTTGTATTTACATAACTTATTCCTTTTTTTTATTTTTTGTTGTCATAAAATGTGTCATTACATAATTATATATTTTATTTTCTTATTACTATCTATTTAATAATTAATTAATTTATTACCATAATTATATACATGTCTATGAATCTATTTAATAATAATAATAATAATAATTAAACGCTTTATTTGCTTTAACAAAACGGCGAGCTTATTGCCTAAAAGCAATATCTTACAGCTAACCTTAACCTAGTGGAATAACATGTTATGCGGTAAAAATAAACTAATAAATTAAATTTTAATCATTAAATTCAGCAGGGAAACAAAACAATAAATTAAAAAAAAAAAAACAAAAAATAAACCTATAATGACGCAAGGGACGCAATAGGGAGGAAAAAATAGGGAAAAATAAGGAAAAGTTTATGAGCGTGGGTTCAAGTGTTCTTTGAGCCTGCGTTTGAAGCAATACAAACTAGGTGCTATCCTTATACGCGAGGGTAAAGCATTCCAGAGACGGGCTCCACATACAGAGAAAGAGTGTGAGAAGAAATCACTACTGTGACTAGGGATCGAGAGCAGTAGGTTGTCTTCAGATCTCAGAGGGCGCCCGTGAGAAGATAGAGGTTTGAACCTACTTATAAGATATTTCGGAGCGGCCCCCTTCAGGATTCTGAAGAGCAAACCTAGGACTCTCGTATCTCTCCTTTCTCGGGTCGTCAGCCAGTGAAGTCTCCTTCTGTACTCCGTAATATGGTCAAACTTTCGTAGGTCATAAATGAATCGAATGCAGACATTTTGCAGCCTTTCTACCCTGGTGGCTAGATCTTCCTTGATGTCGAGAAAGGCAACATCTGAATAATCAAGGAGAGGGAGGAGAATAGATTGGCAGATTGTGATTTTGCTTTCCTCGGGGAGAAAATTCTTGAGTTTCTTTATTGCATGAAAGCGACCAAAGAGTTTACGTCTCATCTCCTCAATGTGTGACTGCCACGAAAGATTTTGGTCGAGGTATACACCAAGATTTTTAACCTGAGAGCTGATTGGGACCTCATCCGCACCTATGCCAATCCTTGGTAAAGAATTTATGTCGATCCTCGAGGTGAAATAGCTGCTTCCGATTATGATAGCTTGAGTCTTGGATGGATTTAGGAGCAAGCCATGAGATTTCGACCAGTCAGATATCATCGCAAGATCAGCGTTAACAGAAGTTATAGCCTCGTCAATGTCTTCTGGGCGACAGTGGGAATAGATTTGGACATCGTCGGCATAGAGATGATATTTTGCATTAATCACGTTAGATATTGAGTTAATAAATAGTGAGAAAAGAAGCGGGGATAAGACACTACATTGGGGAACGCCGGCGACTTGTGGTAGAAAATTAGAGAGCTTGTCTTTATATTTAACACACTGACTGCGGTTATTCAAAAATGACCGAAACCATTTGATGACGGGTTCGGCGAAACTACAAGATTTTAAACGGGCAAGGAGAATGTCATAGTCGACAGAATTAAAAGCAGAGCTGAAGTCCAGAAGGACGAGAAGAGTAAGTTGGCGATTATCCATGGCTAGTCGAATGTCAACGGTTACCTGTACCAGGGCAGTAGTTGTGCTGTGGTTGGGCCGAAATCCTGACTGAAATGGGTTTAGGAGGTTATAGTCAGAGACATAAGTGAGTAGCTGATTGTATACTAAACGCTCAATTGCCTTAGCCAGTACAGGGAGAATGGAAATTGGCCTGAATTTTTCCGGTGTATTTGCATTGGAAGATTTTGGAATGGGAATAATGCAAGCATTCTTCCAGACAGAGGGCAAGTCGCCAGATGAGAGTGAATAGTTGAAAATGAAGGCAATCACTTCAGCCAGTTCATCGAGCAAAGGGATAAGGGGCGGTAAACGTATGCCATCACAGCCTACAGCTTTTGACTTAATGCTTAGCAGTACTTTTTTCACCTCGAAGGCCGACACGAGAGAGAAGTCAAAAGATGGATAGTCAGGTAAACGGTGACTGTGAATCGTTTCCAAAGTGATATCCTTAATAGCATTATCTACAATTACAGGTGGAGTCGTGAAATAGGCATTTAGAATGTCACTATCTATGCTAGGGTCAGTGTTAGGGTGCGACTTACAGATGCCGAAAGAACGGAAGAGCTTCCACATTTGAGCTGGGGAGGCCGACTGGAGCAAGGATTTTATATGAACCCTCTTGGCATTTCGGCAGAGCTGACTGCATCGATTGCGAAGTATTCTATATGCATTCCAAGTGTCTGGATGGTGATCGCGCTTAAACTTGGTTTTTGCATTATCTCGCTTCTTCATAAATGCACGGATGGTGTCGTTTATCCAGGGAGCAGGCAGATGTTTGACCCGGCGAGTTTTCAAAGGTGCATGTAGTTCATAAAGATTAATTACTTTATTATTGAATTCCTGGGTCATAGCATCAACATTGGTCATATTATAAAGGGGCGACCAGTCTAAGGCTGACGCATCTGCCCTGAGAGCTGGAAGAGACACATTTTTAAAGTCACGATATTGAATGCATCTAGGAAGTAGTTTAGGGGCCTTAACATTATAAGCAATATAAAGTAGGTCATGCTGGGAGAAGCCACTTGCAGTTAATTGCCCATGCGTCTTTACATTAGATTCTTTTGATGTGATTATGACATCTATCCGCGAGCTCGAGTTAAGGAGATGATGGGTATCCTGTAATGGTAGGAGCGCTAAACAAGATGAGGTACATAGATTAACAAGCTTGTTAGATCGAGAGTCATTTTTATTTAGACATGTGTTCAGATCACCCATCAATATGACATTGTCATGTGATAGGATAAAAGTGTCCAAAATTTCCTCCAATTCATTAAAGTAGTTAATAGTCGGGGGGCAGTACATCGCAATTATGAGAAGTTTCGTATTTTTCAGATAAGTCTCCAATATAATATATTCTGCACCCGCGTGATACAGTTGATGAGAGGTAGAAATCACTTTAAATGGAATATCTTCCCTTAGGTAAATAGCTACGCCGCCGCCCCGAGCATTAAGGCGGTCGTTGCGGATGAGGTTATAACCAGGCAAAGAGTAAGCGTTCGGATGTTAATGTTGGTTTCAGCCACGATTCGCTTACAAGTATTGCATGCATATGACCTTCAGAAAATGAGACCTGGAGGTTGTCGTAGTGAGCTGGAATGCTTTCCGCGTTAATGTGGCAGGCTAGGAAGTTCGAAGGGTATCTGCAGTGCAACGCCTCGAGCATTGATGGGAGAGATTCCAAATTATCGCAATCTAGGCTGCATTCAGATACAATTGGGGAACTACCAGGGTCGAGGTGAGCACTGTGATAAATAGACCTGTCAGGACTCAAAGAACAGTTGAGAAACTCCGAAGACGAAGAGTTGGGGGACTGTGGAAAGGAAGGATTAGGGCTGCTCATTTTGCGTCTTATAGGAGCGGACATAATTTAAGTAAAAATGTATTAAAGCAATATAATAAAATCGAAGAAAAAACTAAATTAAGAAAAATTAAAAACACATAAAAACAACAATAGTTGCAAACAAGAGAGCTTCTAAATGAAATAAAGTTAATTTACATTACAATAATAATATATCTATTGGAGAATGTAGAAAAATTGCTTATCAATATTGGTTTTATAAACACTAAAGAGAATCGATTTTACGGTTTACAAAGGTCAATGATACTAATGTTCTGTTCTATTGTGCCGTGGATTTTTTCAGGTTTCGCGATCTCAAGGCATGTGTCTTTGGGCTTGTGCGGTCACGGTAACTAGCAAAGTTGCCCAAATGAGCCACAGCTTCATTTAATTTTTTTTTTGTGGTAATGGTCTATTTACTGTTTTTTTCTGCTCTATTTGCTTTATATTTACTCTTTTAATACTTTTGACTGTTTAGTAACTTGCACTAATTTTCAGAATATTTTCTGTTTATTTAAAAAACCCTAATAATTTCACTTTAATAAATACTTGTATATTTTTAACTTTTCTTTTATATAGAATAACGCACTATATGACCGTTTAATTGGTGGAAACATATAAATGGTTTATATTTGTTATATTTTGGTTAGGTAAATATGTTTTTTGTACTGTCTGTTTTCTGAATAAAATAAAATAAAAAATAAAAGAAATGTATTTCAGCGTAATACTGCCAGAACAAGATGTATTTCTAACGCCTGCTCTACATGTTGGACACATCGATATATAAGGCATAGATATGCCCTCAGGTATAAATGAGTTGGGTTATATCCGTTGCGCGTAAAAACATGTGACAGAGAGAGAGAGAGAGCAATTCATTGAAAGTATGCGAAAGAATAGCACAGCAATATTCGTCGCGGGATCACTCACACCGGGAAGTAGGTAAGTAGGTAGGTAGAAAAGAGCGGTACGCTGTTTATATAGAGTCTCTCCAAGAAGTTCTTGTAAGCCGCTGTTCGTAGAATCAGACTCTATTTTCTTCCTACATCTACCAAAATATTATGTACGCTCGTAGACACCTAGCAGAAGTTCCGGTGAATAGTGATTTTCATCATCACGATACTAGGAATAAATCCAATCTCCACATAAACCGACAGCGACTTGCAAAGTGCGATACAGTTTTATTCACCAAAGTTTGTCCTTCTATAATAAGATTCCAGAACAAATGAAAAGCCTTGAAGAGGACCAATTTTAAAAGATAATTATAGATAATTTGGTAAGAAACCCAATTTATGGTATAAGGGAGTTTGAAAATTCCGAGTTTATTTTCCATGTTGATAATTAGTAAAATTTGTAAAATTTTAAACATAACGGTATTATGATAGCTGACATTCTAATTCTCATATAATTTAGTATACATCTATTTAAGTATTAAAAATACGAAGGCATATTGCTGGATTGACAATAAAATTATTTTACGTTGATTATTTCTACATAGAATTTTTATTATTCTCTTTTACTATTATATTGAATATAATATTAGGTACAGCCATGACAACTATCATGATAGTTATGTTTTTAATAATTTAATTTTAAGCATTTAATTTTGTGACGCATCCAAGTGTAGGAATGCCTATCTACTGGAGTAGTTAATTGTATTGTATTGTATTGTGTTGTATTGTTCGGGGAACTACTGGACAATGTTCAGCCATATCGTTAAGGTGGAAGCGATTCGGTACCAGGGTTGTTGCGAATATCAGCATCAGCATCAGCGGATTATCAGCATTGGTTTCAATATCAGCATCTGCATCAGCATCCGCATTAATCAATGCTAATTTTATTGTTTGCTTCTGCTCGTGGCATGACCTTGAAGGGCGGACCATACTGCTCTAGCCGCATGCGCATGCTGTCATCTCCGCCGGCAAATGTTCATAGCGAATAATTATTCAAGAGTTCCGGAATTATATCTAAGACTTCCCGTAATCGACTGCAATCTGAAAAGGGAGCTCAGCTATTGTTTTAAAAATATAAATTACCTATAATAAAATTTCAAGTTGGGCGATCGACCGCCAATTTTGCATTTTATTTGTTTTATATGTTAGGTAATGGCACTATAGGTACCTATTCAATTTCAATTTATTTCCAAAAAATCTTAAAAGATTGTAGAAACTTAATATCTAGGTACATTTAAATTACAGTCTATTCGTCCGTTTTTACAATATCCAAATTGATCACCAGGTACATACACTTCTTCTTCTTCTTCTTGTTGCTTTATGGCAATCACCGATAGTCGGTGCTTTTCTGCCAAGTCGCTTTCGGAGGGCATCTAAGTTAGTTTGTTACATGCACAGTTATATGTATAAGACGGCACAATACTGAAACAAGGGATACCTATTTATAGAAATGTAGGTACATATAGCATAAAACATGGTTATTGGGGATGATACAAACAAGGAAAGGGTGTGAAACATGCTATTACACTATACAGAAATATTATTAAGGGAAATAAATTTACATATTACTTTATATATTTTGGGAGAGTTGAGGGATAACAAGTGGAGAACACGTAGAGGGAGTTGGATGTTATACTTTACAAGGTCTGGGATAAAACTCGGATAATTATTGAGGATGGGACAGTTAAATAATAGATGGTCCAGCGTGCAATCGTCGTGTTGCATTGCGGAGACGCGAGAACATTAATACGGTGGAGGTGCGATGGGGTGGAGCAATGTCCGATCCTCATACGGCAGATTATCGAAATCTCTTTCCGACTAAATGGCTGGTGGTGGTACCATGGCTTCGAAGGGATTACGGCCTGGATAAGTGAGAACCTTTTACCCTTTGTGTTAGAGGAAGTGCGCCATCGCTGAGTCCAATTTATTAAAAGTTTATTATCTATCGAGTGGAAGAAGTCGGAGACAGGCAGACGGCAATCGACTTCGGAGCCGTACATACACTTCAACGTTCTTCATTATTGCTTTTATGCCATGTCGATATGCAACATTTTAGTACTGGCGATACTCAAAATCATTTTTAAGATGTACCTACTAAAACTACAAATTAAAATAATCAATGAAATAGTAAAGAAAGACAAAATAATAAAAAAAACAGAATGATTCAAAAATACTAATTAAAATTGTAAAAAATGGCCAAAAATTAAAAAATCATTTGAAATTAACAAAATGTAAGAAAATTATTTTTGATAATTAAAAGTCACAGAAGTGTTATAATTGACTTTTCATTTAAAATACCTAATAATCCTGCTAATCCTAATAATCCTACCTTAAAATACCTAATAAAATACCCTGTTAATTACAATGTTATAGTTTGATATATTTTATTTAGGTAATTGTAATTAGCCATATGTGGCTAATAAATGAAGGCCGTGAAACGAGCCTCAAATTATTTGACTATCTAGTATGATTTTTATTTTTATTCTTATTTTATTTTTATTTGTTTATTTTACTGAGTAGGTATCTATCTATCTATTTACTATTATTATGATTTCGATTTTTATTTATTTACTCGATAATTTATGATTATAATTTCAAATACTTCTTGATGATATTTTAATTTATTTTATTAACATGTTTCATTTTTAAGTTTAGTTGTTAATTTTTTACTTTTTTTGTGTGCACAGGCAAAATATTTCCTGGTACACCTGCCTTAGTACAGGCCTAGGCCTAGTTAGGCGGTGTTGACGCAGTGACCAAGATACTGCAGTGTGCTCTATTTTTCGCTACTGGTCCAAACACATTTTTTTTTTGTAATGCTGCAGTAAATTATATTTTGTGCTTTACCTGTAATAAATAAATAAATAAATAAAAATTCAATAAAATCTATTTTAAAAAATCAGTATAAGCATTCGCTGATATTTAAAAAACCTGCATCAGCAACAACCCTGGTCGGTACCACTGTGACGTATAAATAATGTAACATTTAACAATATATCCAAAAAATAACATTGATTATATAGTTCTGTTATAAAGGACTGATTAATTGGATTATAAAAAACTTATACTTTAGCCAATGTTAACAATAATATTCAACCAGTGCCATTTATTGCATATTTTATTTAGAATGATTACATAACAAAAGTAATATCGTCGCTTTACAATTATAACTCAAATTTAGATACTGAGATAAACTCGTTTTATTTTTTTTTAAAGTTTCAACTCGTTGACCCATTTTTGATTTGTTGGAAACTAATAAGTGAACCTAAATACTAACCTTAACCTGCATAGATAAGTGGAGATATCGAGTTTTTGCGCTACGATAACAGATAGTGCTGCGAACTGTCAGTTAGATAAGTCTACATATCGATTTTTAGTATTATAGGTGGAGCTGATTTTCAACTTTTCAACCACCGTTAACTCCTAAGGGCGGGGGAATTTCAGTTATTTGGTTTTATGGGAATGTAGAGTTGATATTTTTACATCTTCTTTCATACTTATCAAAAATGCCAATTTTCGAGTTATCAAGTTATAATTGTAAGGCGACGATATGGAGATTGAATGCCATCTATAAGTCTATTTGAACTTGAAGTGCGTAATTATTACGCATTGAAACCTGTATAACAAATTACAAATGTATATATTTGTGTAAATAATATCAAAATAATAAGAGCTATAATTTATTTATTTTTTTATTTTATTTTCGAGAAACATACAGCGCTTCATTTATTATTACTAATTATTCTAATACAGTGTTTCGCTGGCCGATTAATTGTTTCCTACATTATTTTCTTATACAGTAAATCAAAAGTTGTATTGCACTAAATTAAATTAAATTAAATTACAATTAAACTATTGCAAGGATGGGAAAGGAGAGGGATGGGATATATGTAGGATAGGATATAGGTATTCAAATTATACACTTTGCTATTCTCGTTTTCGCTCCGAGTGTTTTGAAACAATTTGTATACTCACTATGTAATCACTTCCTAGACGTCTAGTTAGCTAAGGACAGCCTCGCTGAATTTAGGTTGATTCAAGTAAAAAATGTTGATATCTTCGAATCGACTATTGTATGTGGTCATCAAGCGGTGCATGACAGAGTTTTGGGCGTAACTAGTGTTCACACGAGGGATTTCGAACGTACGAGGAGAGGAAACCCTTCGTGGCGCAACCAACAAATGAGGTTATCAATTTTGTTATGAATTATTTTATGCAATAATGTCATATCAGCCGCTGAGCGGTGGTCTTCCAGTGAGCACATACTGAAAGCCTGCTCTCGTAGACCAGCCTGCCTCGAATTTAAAAATTCGTTTGTTTTCAAATTTTTATTTTATTTCGAGATAGGAATCGTATAGGCGAGATTAGCGCGCCATTTAAAGTGCGAGAACCTTAGTGCTATACAATACCGTTAAAACAATAACAGCTATCTATTACATTTTTTAATAAATTGCTATATAAATAATTGCTAAATCATGTAAAGGATTAGATGTATTTTATGATTCCATTAATTTAATTAAAGATTCAATCATACTTTTTATTATTTCACTAATAGCCATCCTGGTGTACTGTATTATATTACTATTATATTATACCATACTAGTGTACTGTATTATATGACTCATCATCATCATCATCATCATCATCATTTATTCATTCCATAAAAGCATTTCACAATACTGAGGAACATGTCAAATTTTACAATCATAATTTACCGGATGATAAAACCGCTTTGATTAATTAAAAGGAAAAAAAATAATTGTAATCAGAGGTGATTACTTAAAAATAGTCAAATTTACAAAATAATCAATAATTAAACAAATAATAATCAATACCATAAAAAGAAAAATTCTGAAACATGCGTAATTAAAACTTAGTTCGAAAGTATAGTCATAATATGGTTATTTATAATCAAGCAATTGTGGACGCAATATCATAAAAGTCGTCCAGTTTGTAAAGGGCATGTTTGACTAACTGATTTTTCAAGCAGATTTTATATGCTGCCATCTCAAGTCTTTTCGTTGATGATGGCAAAGCATTGAACAATTTAAAACTAATATATAAAAATGTTTTTTGATATTTAGTCAAGCGTACTTTAGGCAATAACATATTGTTCTTATATCGCGTATTATGGCTATGCCGAGTGGAGTGAAGCTCGCAATTTAAAACATTCTCTTTGGCGTATAAAAGGCACTGATATATGTACATAGACGTAATGGTAAGGATGGGAAAAAAAGGGACAGAGGTACTCAAAACTTTAAAGAGACGCAAGCTCGAATACTTCGGCCACATAATGCGCAACCCCAAATACGAACTTCTACAAATAGTAACCCAGGGGAAAATTCAAGGCAAGAGGATGCCTGGGCGGCCAATGACATCATGACTGCGAAATCTACGCCAGTGGTTCAAGCTGAGCACTGGCGCATTGTTCCTTGCGGCGGTCTCCAAGACTGAAATCAGTAAGATGATTGCCATCCTTCATTAGGAGACGGCACCACAAGAAGAAGACAAGGAAACTTGTAGTTACAGTCTGGCCATTAAGAGTAGACATTCGATTTGGATGTGGTAACACTTATACATATGTCAAGACGAATTTTGTCCTCTCGGTTCAGTTCATGAAATTGCGTTCATTTTGTCTCCCTTCGGCTAAGTAACGACCAAATTTGGTTGTTGACCAAACAGAACACCGTTGACTACGTAACGACTAATATTGGCGGCTTGCTCCCGGAGCGCACAGTAATATTATTTTCTAATTCGACCGCATCCTAGAATACTGCATAATAGAATAGAGACGGCCGCTAGAATAATTTCGCGCGTCATTTCGCGGATATTTCTGGTAAAATTCCATTGTCAAACATCATCACTTTTTTTTTTTGAGAAATCCTCATAATTTTTATTGCTTTTTATGAGCTAATATCTAAATATTTTTGTACGTAAATAATACGAAATATTACTTTTGTTAGAGAATCTAATAAAGATCACGATAGTATTTACAATTTCTAAATAGAGTTCCGTATTTTTTCGTAAGACAAGTACAAGTTAGAAATGCTGAGTTTTTTTCCACTTTTTCGACTTTCTCATATTTATTCATAACTATCTAATTGTTTTACAAAATGAGATTTCAATATTCTATATACGAAATTTCAATGCGATGATTGCATAGTTATTCTTTTTATGATTGCTATAGTAGTTCCATAGTTATAGTACTTTTTATCGAGCGCGGCGATATTGCAAGAAATTCCAATAAATTGCCGCGGTCTGCCATGAAATTATGCCGTTACTCGAAGGGTTAATTCACGATATTCATATTCTATTGCGTTAAAAATGAAAAAAAAACAACTATTTGATGCGTAGCTAGAAAAGTCGTTTTCAGTGTTTTCTAGGTACATTTTGTGGTTATGTTTTGTTTGACATATCGTATAATTTAGCCGCAAATTGTTGGTCCTGTTTCAATCGTAGTCCAACGTTTTATCTTTTCTTTGAAGGTTACAATAATTCAAACGTCGATGTTACGTGGTAGAATCAGTAAAGAAGCAGAAACACTAGCTGAGTAGTCCCTAATAAGTCTGTGGTCTGAGTACAATACGCCCTTTTGGAGAGGGTACTGAGACGTATCCCTAGATTCAAAGATAATAATATAATAATGCCTAGATTATTGAGTCTAAAGGGTTAAGGGGCAATCATATTATTGGACGCGTCCATAAGCCGCGGCTTGTGGACGCGACTGAAAGGTTATATAAATCTGTGTAATGAATTTCTATTGAGCCGTGCACATTATCGGACGTCAGTCGCGGACGTAACCTTGAGGCTTCGGAGGTCTAATAGAGATCCGCAAGCCGCGTCCCAAACAACTGTGCATACTTTTAAGTCGCGTTCATAAGCCGCGACTTACGGACGCGTCCGATAATGTGTTTGCCCTTTGAAGGGTCAATCATTATCGGACGCGTCCGTCAGCCGCGGCGGCTTATGGGCGCGATCTGTGTAATGAATTTCTATTGCGCCGTGCACATTATCGGACGTCAGTCGCGGACGCGACCTCGAGGCTTCGGACGTCCGATAGAGATCTGGCAAGCCACGTCCCAAACGACTGTGCATAATGTCCATAAGCCGCGGCAGCGAACGCGTGCGATAGTGTGTTCGCCCCTTTATTCTCACATTACTGTGTTGCGATATAAATATTTTCCCCCAAAACGTAGGGTCTACTCTTTCTGGCCAGACTGTAAGTAAATTGTAAACGCAATGGGAAAGACTATAGGTACATAGATTATCTATGTTTTGACGATAAAAATAAATAGATAAATAGATAAAAATATGAATCTGAATCTGTCTTTTGCCGGTTTCCCTGATATACGTGACCCTTCAATAATAATAATAATAAAACGCTTTATTTGATTAACCAAAAAGGCGAACTTCTTGCCTAAAAGCAATATCTTACAGTTAGCTTTAACCTAATGAAACAATATGTTATGCGGTAAAAATAAGACAAAAGAAATAAATTAAATTTAAAAGAGCAATTCGTATATTTAAATCTAGCAGAAAACATACCATAAATTCAAGAAAAAAACAGTAAACCTATAATGACGCAGGGGACAGAAGAGGGAGGGAAAATTTATGAGCGAAGTGTTCTTTGAGCCTGCGTTTGAAGCAATACACACTCGGTGCTAGCTATCCTTATATGTGTGGTTAAAGCATTCCAAAGGCGGGCTCCGCGTACGGAGAAGGAGTGCGAGAAGAAATCACTACTGTGACCAGGGATCGAGAGCAGTAGGTTGTGTTCAGATCTTGAGATGATAGAGGTTTGAACCTACTTATAAGATAGATCGGAGCGGCCCCCTTCAAGATTCTGAAGAGCAAACCTAGGACTCTCGTATCTCTACTTTCTCGGGTCGCCAGCCAGTGAAGTCTCCTTCTGTACTCGGTAATATGGTCATACTTTCTTAGGTCATAAATGAAGCGAATGCTGACATTTTGCAGCGTTTTAACCCTGGTGGTTATAGCTTCTTTGATGTCGAGAAAGGCAACATTTAAATAATCAGGGATAGTTTGAATAATCACCTTAATTATCCCTGTAGTTTGTATATATTGGATTTATATAAAATTGCTTATTTGATTCTGTAATGCTTATTTTGGTGTTTTATGTAGTCAACTTCCTGTGTTATTTCCCGAACTAGTGGCATTTTTTTTCAAAATAAGCTCTATGAGTAAAACTATAGTCGATAGAACGACTCCTCCTCCCCACAGTAGCAAAGTGCCTTTGAAGTGGTTCATTTTCAGAACTTTGGGTTCCTTAGACGGCTGTGAACGACTTTGTGCTATGCCTTGTTGTATTCTGAAGGTCATGTGCTGAAGAACAACCTGTTGAAAACATTAAAAAATTAAGTTATTAGTGAAATACATTTAGAAAAACAAGCTTTTATTAAAATTATCTGTTCCAATCCAACCCTGGGTGCAGCAGCATGTCATAGTGGATTTTGAAGGGGGCTATCATAATTAAATGCTATACAGAATTTCGTGTTTGTGCTGTTGACCGTTAGGGAGACCCATCGTTGGAAGCCAACTTTGAATGCAGCAGCCCTGTCGCGGTGAAACTGGTGAACGGGCTATCACAATTGAATGCGTATAGAAAATTTAGTTTCTGTGCTGTTGACCGTTGAGGAGTCCCCTCGTCGGGAGCCAGCGCTGGGGACAACAGCCACGTCATGGTGAAATTCAGAACGGGCTAACATAATTGAATGCGTATACAAAATTGTATGTCTGTGCTGCTGACTGTGGAAGAGTAGCCTCGTCGGAAGCCGATCCTGGGCGAAGAATCAGGTCATGCTCACCATGAAAATGGATTGTCATCAAAGTCAAAACAGATTGAAGTATGACGAGTGCGTCCATTGGTCAATCGATTTCAAACACAACTTTTTCATTTCTTACCATTACCAAATGATGCCTGCATGCCATATTTCAGCTCAACCGGATTAAGTGTTTGGGCGCTATCGAGGAGGAATACACATAGACACAGACATACATACACAGAAACAGACTTCAATATGTAAATGGCCTTAACCGTCTCAGGGAGCTCAACATTGATATTTCCGTCTTCATCTCCCAAAAAAAAAATTGCGCAATCACAATACTTTCCCTCTTTTTGGTTGGTGAGACGATAAAGTAAAAGAACAGATTCACAGAGAGTCTACTTTGTGACAGCTTCAATTAAGCTCTTAATTTGAATAATATTATTTTTAAGCTATTGCATAGCTTTTATCGCGGGCCTGCCAGCGCGGCGACCGAATGAAGAAATTTCTTAACGAAAATTAATGATTTTAAACTGATAATTACGTCTAAACGAGTACTGCTTACGATTCGAAAAAAATATATGTTAAACAAGAACATTTTTATAATATTCTTAGCTTTGAATATTTTAGATTTTGTTTATATTACATAGTGTAATTAATTTGTGAAATTAGGTCTAACCGAACACAAAAACGACTACTACGCAAATACTATCTGGCGTATTATTATGAAACCTGCACCATTTTAAAGATAATTTAATTATCTATCTTTTTATTTGCGATTTTTTTCGAATAATCCGTTTTTTTTGCTTTATCGAAAAAAAATCGTACGCGGCGCTCTATCGGAAGACGTTAAAATTATTCCAAATCATTTGCTACCGCAGCCGCAAATGATTCGGAATAATTTCAACGTTTTCCGATAGAGCGCAGTTATGGGGGCTAACGGGCCCATGATGAGTTGGCCACGATGACCCATGTGTTCAGGGTCGGTCACACTCACGGGTCAACACCCATCCGACGGCCTCCCCGCATGGGGTGCGAATCCTGGGTAGGACACTGGGTCAACCAGTCTCCCCTGGGAATCAAACCTCTGGCGCCCCTGGACGGTCTGCACACCGTGCGGCGCAAGCCAATCGATTGTGCTCTCCGACTAACAGTCGGGGGAGTCTGGGAACTGTATTGTTTCCTATAGAGCGGGGGTGGTTGCGTACCTTATGGCGACTGCTCTTGAATTGACCATTGGCCATCCGATCCCGGGTAAGAGGCGGGCAAAGGACACTCCGTTTCACCGCTTCATAAGGGAGAGGACCGCGCAAGCGACCTCGAACTCGGAACCAATCGAGAGACCGGAGAAATCTGGTCACAATTGGAAGTGAGGGCGCGAGTATCTCGAGCCCGCCGGGTTTATTCCTGGCTAACTCGCGGTAAGGCGTTGGACTCTCACGGGTTGTGACGTAGCTGGACGTAGTATTGTACTGTCCAAAGTCTTCTACGTTCACTGCAGGGCGACAGAACGACTAATCGTTAAAACGTCCTGTGGTGACGGGCTCGCCCGTTGTAGTCGACACCGCAAGAGAGCGCAGTTATCTGATATCAGAAAAAATAAAATAAATAAAATAAATAAATAATTATAATTGCATAAGTTGTTAAAAATGCTATGCAATAGCTTTACCGCGGCAGTCCCCAAATGCCAAACGTATTTTAAAAAAATATATTTTTGCAGATTTATATGAATTTTGTGTAGGCAACATCAATTCTAATAAAGCATTGACTTAAACAAAAAAAAGGGGGAGGGGGAATGAGAGATACTGAAACCGATTGCGTTTGTTCGTGAACTAAAATTAGAACTTAGTCCAGTCGAACGAGACAGAGCAATACGTTAGAACGGAATATGAATTGAACTGTCGTCGATTTTCCCTAACCAAAACTACCTGTCTAACTAGATGCCCGAATAGATTTGAACACATTTTGAGCGGTGTTCGATTTGACTGATTTATCTTCAGTGGGTAGTTTTAATGCGAAAAACTGACAACCGTATATTTCACATTCCGCTCTGACGTACTGCCCTGTCTCGTTCGCATGAAGTAATATCCGATTTTAGTCGAAAAGAAACGCAATCGAGCCCAATAAGCTGGAAACTATTATACACCTTCATTTTGGCGTTCTAATAGCTGTCTCAAAAGTCTCATAAAATGTCGTGTTTGCGTCGTAAGTTATTCAAGGTCAAATGTCACGAAAAAATGTCACGATTAGATAGGTTTCTATAGCTCTAACAATGTTAACCTTTACGATTAAAAAAGTAGAGCATGACATTTGCGACAAATTTTGTTCCAAACATGTCTTTATGCCCTCAACCGTTTTTGAGATAGAGGGCGGAGAGCGCTCAGCGCTCAGCCATACATGGTGTTATTCAACAAAATTCACAGCTGATCTTGCAATACAGTTTGTATGGCTCTTCGTGCTCTATCTCAAAAACGGATGAGTTAATAAAAATATGTTTAGAAAAAATGGTCGAAAATTTTATGCTCTGCAATTTCTAAAATAGATGTTATCAACGTTGCAGCTATAGATACCAAGATAATCGCGTAAAACCGATTTTTGTGGCCTTTGACCTAGTATAACTTTCGACGCAGACACGAGATTTTATGAGATTTTTGAGACAACTTTTACAACGCCAAAATAAAGGTGTATACGAGTTTTCGGCTTATTATCTCTCATTCCGAGGTGAAATCCCAATTGACTGGACGATTAATTGATCTATCGGTTGGTCTATATATAAGAAACTAGCTGACCCGGCGAACTTCGTACCGCCTAACGGTCAATGAATGTCGTGTTACAGATTAGCTGAACTTAATTTATTATTTTATGGAAGTAATACAATGAATAAAAAATGAGTTCACTACTTTATTAAGATAATAACACAAAAAGAAATATAAAGTACTAAATTAAGTACCTACATCAATCGCGTGTCAGTATGACATGATTGAATTAAACCATGTAATAATTGTAGTCGGAATATTGTCGATATACCTTATCGATTGGAAATCTTTATTTAAATACTTTCTTTAATTTGAGGGGAGTGTTTACCGTATCGACGGGATGAACATTAAATGTTTGACAGTTACGAAACCCATGAACATTTTGAATGGGAAAATGTTTTTTCTTTTATTTTATTTTTTCGTTAATTTTCCAATGTTTTTAATAGTTAGTCTGCTATTCGGGGCGGAGACAAATACAACAAATCAAAAACCATGAGAATCGGTCCAGCCGTTCTCGATTTATAAGTGTTCGAACAAACCCGACTTTGTTTTATATATCATAGATATAATGTTTACTGACAGTAGACAATTCTGACCTGTGTTTCAAACGCTATCGGCAGACCGCTGGCATACAACAAGTGCACCATTTCGTTGTACCTATCGAAATACGGCGAGCTCTTCCGAAAGGCAAACACGATGTGTCCCCAGTAGATATCGTCTTTTAACACCCTGTGAGAGGTAGCTATATCTTCAGTTATGTAGGAGCCAACGGCAAAGTTTCCTGAAAAAGTAAATTTTTGATCGATCGTTCAATCATTCAATCAATCAACTGAAGAATCGTACCTCCCAGAAGCCTCTCAATCGCAAAAGAGAAATCGTTGTCAAAACGTTTCTCGTACAGTTTGTCAGGGTCCATATAGCGAAAGTTGTCTCTTATGGCTACCATTGTTGGCTGAAAGCAAAAGATTATTTAAATTCGATCTTTTATTAGCCGTTTTATTTTATATTCGATCACCAGCTCTGAAGCCTGAGACACGGGAGTCTTACTCGGGGTAGCCTTCCACTCGAGGAGGCTTCTGAATAGGAGCTGATTCGTGAGTTGAGCCGACCCGAGAACAAAAAGGATCTTGTGGCCCAAGCTGCACGAAACCGTTCACCACCATTCATACCTAGTGGCAGAACATTTTGTAGGGGGCTGTTCACATTTATCCGACACTGTTTTTTTACACAAGTATTATTGGTCGGTTTGAGAGCGCCCGCACGCCCGACCTACATAAGATCGTGTCGGATTTCGCTCGCGTATGAGCTTGTATGGCGCTGTTCACATTTGTCGGATGTCGGCCACGATAAACCCCCTCCCAGCTACCCGCCGTCGGCTCTCGTCATAGTATTCTGTAGAAACTCGTGCCAGAAGACCGTTGAATATAGTTATAGACATCCTACTACTATTATAAACGCGAAAGTTTGTAAGAATGTATGTATGGATGTTTGTTACTCTTTCACGCAAAAACTACTGAATGGGTTTTGATGAAACTTTACTTATCAGAAAGCTGAAAGCTTGCACATCAGAATAACACATAGGCTATAATTTATAAAGATATATAGTTTTCTATCATCATTATCACAATTTTCCATCACCACGCGGGTGAAACCGCGGGGCGCAGCTAGTTCTAAAATAATTTAAAACGTTGGTCACTCCAAAATTCAGTTATTGAGGTCTCAAAAGTTGTTAAAAAAATCTTTGCTTCAGTATTGGATGCAACCAAAATTTTCTTTTATTATCTTTTTTCTAGTTTTCTTCTTAACTATTACGTCACAACAAATACTTCGTCGACGTCCATCGCATATAGTCGCCTCCTACAGAGTACCGATTGGCTCCAATTCGGATCCGACATCCGACTAGTGTAAACACATGCGGCGACGTCCGATTAAAAAACGGATTCGACACCCGACAAGTGGGAACGGCCTGTTCCCTTCATATTCCAATCAGTTCATACCTCTGTAGCTTCCAGTAGAGAAAGAACCCATACAGGATGAGTAGCTCCCCATAGTAAACCAGTTTCGGCCATATCTTCTGCGTTTTCCACTGGTTTTGTATATCTGGTAATGATTTAAATTTATCATTAAAAAAGAATTAGTCAATTGATTTATTTTATTTATTTATTTCTAAGACCAAAAATTACATAGTGGGCAGCATACATGTACTGTCCTAACTAGGCAGAGTCTATTCTAAGGAGAACACCAATAATAAAATGGTTATTAAAATAACAACTATTTGATATGATCAGGTATTATCATATATATCATCTTAATGGCATATTGATATTATATCCTAACTTCTTCTTTCTTTCATTTCTCTTTCTCTTTAGTTTTTTTCCGATAGCTTTATTTTTCTCTACCTATGTTTTACTTTTAAGTTTTACTATAAGTGTCTTAGACTTAAATAGACTTTTATGTTCAACTTTAATGCTATTTAAATAATGGAATTGCGATATATTTTTGAAGGACTATATTTTAAAGAATTCAGATAATGATTAAATCGTCTAAATAATCTATACTAATATTATAAAGAGGTAAAGTTTGTGAGTTTGTGAGGTTGTAAGGAGTAATCTCTGGATCTACTAAACCGATTTTGAAAATTCTTTTACCAATAGAAAGCCATGTTATTTGTGAGTGTCATGGGCTATATAGGTCACGCGATAAGAGCTGGCACGTTCACAGTACTCACACTAATGCAATGTCACTATACAGTGCGCGAGCGAGAGAGACGGAAAGACTTTTTATGATGCGCATCAAGTGAAAGTCACGTCGCGCGTCACGACATTGCATTAGTGTGAGTACTGTGAACGTGCCAGCTCTCGTTGCGGGACCTGTACATTAATCCGAAAAATTAAAAAAGTTTTTCGTGGTAGTCGAGAGTAGGTCGTCGAGTAGGTCGGAGAAAAAACGTTCGAATGAAAAAGTTTCTTACGAACGCTGCTTTAACGATGAGAGATATATTTTTGTTTCTGGAGAAAAGTTGTAGAGCTTGATAATGCCTACAAAAAAGTCAACGACAGTATATGTCTAAACTTTATATTTAAGTCACAAAAAGTAGTTTTTTATATTTAAAAAAATAATTTAAATCGTTAGGTCATGTTTATTAGTCATATTATCAACAATTATGAATTCTTATCAAAATAAGTAAATTTATCGTCTCAAGTGTTTAAAACAAAAGACTTTTCCCCTTTACTGCATATAATTTCCCTTTTACTGCACAAATAGTTAAAGATATAATACGACATATGTAGGTATGGAACCGCGACCGTATCTCGGGTTGGAACTCCTGAAAGACCGTATATTTTGGTACCAAATAATTACATTCAATCATAATCATTTCATTCACTTATTTTATGCCCGGTAATATAGCCAAATTGGCATGCAAATACATACATACAGATGCAGTAAAAATATAACCCTTCTTTTGGCAGTCAGGAAATAAATCATAGCACTCAGTACTAACCGAACCACACTTATAATTTCATCACAAGTAAAAATGTCTACCGCCCAACGAAGTGGGCACGGGTCAGCTAGTTTTTATAACATAAGAACCCTGTTCACGGGTTACGTCATAAACCGGATAGTCAGAGTTTGGTGACAGAATCGAATAAGCAGGAGGTTAAGGTTTTGCCATGTGTTTCCTGTTATCTTTGTAAGCAGAACCAATGTTTTATAAAAAATATTTCCTAAAGAACTAAATAAATTAATAAAATTTGAATCTCCTTACCTGGGTAAAGTCATCGTCGATGTTAGTCCACAAATGTAAGCGTTTGTCACGAAAAATATCATCAATAAAAAGCAGTTTCTCAAAAATAGACCTAATTTTCCTCCACCAAATCCACCGCCCTGAAATAAAAAACCAAACATTACTGTAACTGGCCACAACATCTTATCGTCTTCATCCGTCATTGTGCAAAGACAGAGTCAGTTGTACGTTTCCAATGAATATTTAAAAAAATATGTATTTGTAAAATTGTGCAATATTACATATCATTTTCTTAAACATATATACTAGAATGTAGTGTTTATTCATATATTTGTATGTATTATTACTTATTTTCCACTTAAATTTATTGTATATAATGTAAAGTTTACTTTATTTTTAGCCCTTAATTGCATACATATATATTTATTTTTTCTACTTCAAATTTTACTTTAATTTGTGTAAACAACACATTTGTTAGATTTAGAAATATTTAAAATTGATCACCTTCGTCAGTTCGCGAGTTACAAAAATACAGTTGGTATAACACAGCACAGCCAGAGACAGACCTTCTAGGTCTAGTTGGATGTGCGATTTCGCCTCATTCGGATATGCTAGCATATTTATATGCATAGAGCTATGTCTTTCGCTATAATAATGTTTGTTCTTAATTATTCCTCATGTACAACAGTATGCATGTCCTTGTATTTTTTTGTTATTGTACGTTATAGATAAATAAATAAATAAATAAATAATGTGCAGTACTGTATTGTACAATTGTCATAATTTCTATAGTATGGGCCAAAGGAACGTTCCGGTGAGGCAATAAATCATTGGGCCGGCCCCGCCCTTTTTACTACCTGCTTGTTGGACTGCGTGTCGGTTTTGGTTAACCCAAGTCTCGTCGAGGTAAAATCGCGGTCGAGAATCGTTACCTCTTATCAAGTGGTCCATTTTTCTCAAAAAGTCCATCCTGGCACACACACAAAAATGACAAAATGCTATGTATAAGTCACCGAGTCTGCATGTTAATATCATCCTTCAACTTTAATAGCTCCAGGTTAGAAAATATGGTCCCCATTGCTTAACTGATAGAGAAGTAACGATGTTTAATCTGCGCAGCATTTTATAATATACATGTGTGGGACTCATTATTACAAAATGCCGCGATAACATTTTACTAATGACTGTTTGGCAATTAATAATGACCTATGATATACCATGCTATAATAATCAGTAATAACCCACATCGCATAATTATGTCATTAATTAATTACTCTAATTATAAATTAATACTTAAACCAAAAATATTCATAAATATAGCAATCGGTACTATAATAAATGTAAATGAATAATACTGTTTCATCGACTAATCGTAATGCATCGATAAGCAATATCGAAGTTAACCGCATCCTCGTTGACAGCTCGGTTTATTACTCCATCGGAACGTTTCTTTGGCCCGTAAATTAGTAACTGGTGTATTAAGGCCTAAAACCCACTATCTGAAACCTTACGTACGAATTAGAATTAGAATGTCTTTCAGGTCTAGCTAAAGGCTGCCTTTCCAACCACTTCAGAGAATCCTACAAAAAATAAATAAAAAATAATATAAAAGAATCGGCTGGGTCATATGAAATCGAAGACTATCGCGGTTGTTTGACATTATAAAACTTCACAACGAGATTCCGGTCTAACAAGGCATATGTGTACCAAGTCTCTAACTGAAATATTTCAAGATTAAAGTATGACTAGTCGCCCTCAGATGTACCGATGTCTACTACAATTATCAACTGTTGCCATGACTGAAAGATACCTGCATGCCAAATATAAGCCCAATCGGATGAAGCGTTTGGGCGCTATCTTGGAGGAACACACACACATACACGCTCTCTCTCTCTCTCTCTCCCTCTCTCTCTCTCTCTCTCTCTCTCTCACACACACATATAGACTAACAGATAGACTTCAGTCTGGAAATGGTTCTAATCGTCTCAGAAGGGGGGGGGGGGGAGTAAACATGGATATTTCCGTCTTGAAACTGCTCGAAACTGGAGGCGACAGATGGCGATAGCTGCTGAGAAAATACAATTATAACAAATAAAAATTTCAAGTCTCTAACTGCAATATTTCGAGATTGAAGTAAGACTAGTACGCCCTCTGATGGACCGATTTCAGTCGCCATCTTTTCAACTCCTGCCATGACCAAATAATGCCTGCATACTAAATTTCAGTTCAATCGGATGAAGCGTTTGGACGCTATCGTTGAGGAACACAGACACACACACAGCCAGACAGACAGACACACAGACAGACCTCAGTCTCGAAATGGTCTTAATTGTCCCGGGGGAAAGTGTGGAAGGGGGGGGGGGGGGGTCAAAATGTAAAAATTCTGTATTAAAAATGTAGTAAACTGAATCACTTAAACTGAAGCCTTTTAGTAAACTCAGCCTCTAAAGGCTGACCGAAGTACGAGACCGTGGGAACTTAATGGTTTAAAAAGCTCGTGGAGGGTGTTCGTTGGGAGAGTACACGATAGAGGAGAGCAAGTATATGCACATTTCTCCTTTGGCGAATTGGCAACCACTTTAACTGTGCCCTATATTCGGACTTGTGATCGTACTTACGTAGACCGAAGATGAATCGTATGCATACATTTTGCAAACGTTCAAGTTTATTGAGTAGATCCTCTGATAAATCGAGATAAGCCACATCTCCATAGTCAAGAAAAGGTAAGAGGAGAGACTGTATTTTGAACAAAATTTACGTTATATTTTTTAAATGTACCTATTTGCTTATATTATGGTTCTGCTGTCTCAATAACATAAAAAAATATCATTTATAAATTGTTCTTATTGGATAATTTATAAAATGATTTTTGATGTTATGGGTCCCCTTCGGCTACGTAACGACCAAATTTGGTTGCACATCAGAATATCGTTGACTACGTAACGACCAATATTGGCGGCTTGCTCCCGGAGCGCACAGTAATATTATTTTCTAATTCGAACGCATCCTAAAATCAATACCAAATATCTCATTATTACCATAGATACATAGACGGCCGCTAAAATAATTTCGCGCGTCATTTCGCGGATATTTATGGTAAAATTCCATTGTCAAACATCATTTTTTTTTTTTTGAGAAATCATTATTTTTTTTATTGGTCCTTATGACCTAATATATAAATAGTTTTGTATGTAAATAAGCAAAACGGAATATTACCTTTGATAGAGAATCTAATAAAGACCACGATAGTATTTACAATTTCTAAATAGGGTTCCGTATTTTTCCGTAAGACAAGTACAAGTTAGAAATGCCGAGTTTATTTCACTTTTTCTACTTTCTCATATTTATTCATAATTATCTAATTGTTTTACAAAATGATATTTCAATATTATATATATACGGGGTGTTATTACTGCACGGGCTTTTTTTTCTGTGGGTGAATCAGTACAACGTAGTAAGTAACTTTTAATTAAACATTTTGGAAAAAACAAAAAAAAAAAATTGTTTTTTTTTTTAATTTTTTATTTCAAAATTTGAAGAAGTTGACTGTTAAATAAAGGTTTGAGAAGCGTTTGAGCGTGCTGCGCCATCTAGCGGTAGGTAATAAGTCGTAAATAAACAATATCAGCGACATTTTACCAACCGCTAGATAGTGCATCGTGATCATAGCTTTTCATAATATTTAAAAATAAAATAAAAAAAACAAAATTTCAAAAACAAAAAAAAAAGTTTATTTTTCAGTTTTTTCCTAAAAAAATTATCAAAAGTTGCTTAATACGTTGTACTGATTCACCCACAGAAAAAAAGCCCGTGCTGTAATAACAGCCCGTATGAAATTTCAATTCAATCTTTGCACAGTTATTTTTTTAATGATTGCTATAGTAGTTCCATATTTATAGTACTTTTTGTCGAGCGCGGCGATATTGCAAGATATTCCAATAAATTGCAGTGGTCTGCCATGAAATTATGCCGCTACACGAAAGTTAAAGTAACGGGTTAAGAGATAGTCTTATGGTAATAACCTCGCCCATTTTCAATTTCCGCCAATTTCTAATGAAGAGTAGAAGCAAAAAATAGATACCTGCGATAGCAATATTTCCGACACACTTATAAAGGAATAAGATAGGATCTGCCACGTTGATGTATCTGTAAGAGCAGCTTCTTTTCCGTAATATCTTTGTTTCCCTTTATATTTATATCCATCATTTGTATTATTCTCGATATGATCTTGTATGGTGTCTGTATTATCGGCTGTAATTAATGTATAGCACATGTATTATGAATATCTTCGATCTATATGTCAGCCCTCATATACGTCAAAAATCGATTTTAAGTTTTTATTATTCTTTGTCAATTTTAAAGTTAATACAGTAAATATTTTTTTATTTCGTCCTGTACACGCTGTAACAAAAATTCCTTTTTTTTCGCGCTTGTGTCACGAATTATAAATAAAGGTTAGTGTTTCAGGGTTTTATATAACCTTTTCATTTCCCGAAACGTTGTTTATTTTTGATTTTACGAAATTCTCAAATTTTCGTTGACAGCTGTCAGATGACAATAACATTAGTGTTGCCATTATGGAAATAACCTTATCAAAAATAAATAACGAAATAAAATTATAATTAAAAGAAAACACTACGTAAAATTTTACTTTTATTAAAGTTTTTGGAAGTAAATCTACCATCTATGCCATCTTGAGGTGTCGACTACAACGGGTGAGCCCGCCACCATAGGAAGTTTTAACGATTAGTCGTTCTATCGACCTGCAGTGAGCGTAGAAGACTTTGGACAAAACAATCCGACGTCTAGCTACGCCACAACCCGTAAGAGACCAACGCCTTACCGCGAGATAGCCAGGAATGCTACCTGGCGGGCGACACTCGCGCCCTTACTACCAATTGTGTCCAGATTTCTCCGGACTCTCGATTGGTTCCGAGTTCGAGGTCGCTTGCGCGGTCCTCTCCTTTACGAAGCGGTGAAACGGTGAATACCGAATCTATCGCGGACCATGGCGTCCTTTGCCCGCCTCTGAACCGGGATCGGATGGCCAATGGTCATTTCAAGAGCAGTCGCAGTAAGGTACGCAACCACCCCCGCTCTATAGGAAACAATACAGCTTCCAGACTCCCCCGACTGTTAGTCGGAGTGCTAACGGGCCCATGATGAGTTGGCCACGATGACCCATGTGTACAGGGTCGGTCACACTCACGGGTCAACACCCATCCGACGGCCTCCTCGCATGGGGTGCGAGGCCTGGGTAGGACACTGGGTCAATCAGTCTCCCCTGGGAATCAAACCTCTGGCGCCCCTGGACGGTCTGCGCACCGTGTGGGGTTTGCTCCAATCGGTTGTGCTTTCCGACTAACAGTCGGGGGAGTCTGGGAACTGTATTGTTTCCTATAGAGCGGGGGTGGTTGCGTACCTTATGGCGACTGCTCTGGAATTGACCATTGGCCATCCGATCCCGGGTAAGAGGCGGGCAAAGGACGCCTTGGTCCGCGAAGATTCGGTGCACTCCGTTTCACCGCTTCATAAGGGAGAGGACCGCGCAAGCGACCTCGAACTCGGAACCAATCGAGAGACCGGAGAAATCTGGTCACAATTGGAAGTGAGGGCGCGAGTTCTCGAGCCCGCCGGGTTTACTCCTGGCTTACTGGCGGTAAGGCGTTGGACTCTCACGGGTTGTGACGTAGCTGGACGTAGAATGTACTGTCCAAAGTCTCTACGTTCACTGCAGGGCGATAGAACGACTAATCGTTAAAACGTCCTGTGGTGACGGGCTCGCCCGTTGTAGTTGACACCGCAAGATGTTAGTCGGAGTGCACAATCGATTGGCTTGCGCCGCACGGTGCGCAGACCGTCCAGGAGCGCCAGAGGTTTGATTCCCAGGGGAAACTGACCAGGGCCAGAGTCCTACCCAGGTTCGCACCCCGTGCGTGGAGGCCGTCGGATGGGTGTTGACCCGTGAGTATGACCGACCCTGAACACATGGGTCTTCGTGGCCAACCCATCATGGGCCCGTTAGCTCCCACCATCTATGCCATCATAGAGTAGAGACATTCGTGTTTTTGGTAATGATGAGTTGGCAAACGAGTTCCTGCTAGTACTCATTTCCTGTTTTGAAGATGGCCGGCGAAGGGGAGGTGCTCCGGCTTCTCCGGGGCAGGCAAAAAGTCTTTTAAAAAAAACTATAGAGGAAGGCAGGGTAACAGCCCACCAACAGTGCAGAGTAAAATATGTAAAGTGAATTAGCCGTGAAACACAGGTGAGTTTTGTTGGATTGCTTTGCGATCGCCATGATTCAGCTCGATATTTTTCCATTTTGGTTCCAGTTTTCTTGGGCACACCTGTATAAATCTTAAAAAATAAGGAGATTCCTCCAGTTTTACATCTGATAAAGCCGCAAATTTGCTTGTCGACCTGTCAGCACCGACCACCTTTTCCACGTTTGTGTTTACGGTTTTTTTTTTAGAAAACCACATTTTTTTCCGCATGGATTATTTTATTTAAATGCCTTGTGCGTAGGCTCGGGCCAGAAAACATATTTTTTCAGGTACATCAATCCCATTTTCGATTAAAATCGAAAATATTACTTTATAACCTAAAAAGGTGTTTTTTTGTGAACGGTTGATTTTTTTCTTTAATTATATAGAATTCTGCACTGATTTTCTTTTGTTTTATTTGCGGAAAACCTCCCTCTAGGCTTGATTATTAGAACAAAGTTTAAATACCCCCCCCCCCCGAGTTTGGATTCTTTTTTTGTAACTTTTTTGTCGGTTTCTTTAATTTTCCTTAAATGTAGTTTTCCACGTTTTCCTTTAAAAACGGGGTGGTGCCATTTCTAAAGCAGTCTTTCTTTTATTCTCGTTACAACGCATCAATAATTTGCGTTACGCCGATGACACAGTTCTTATTGCCTCTACTCAGGAAGACCTACAAAGGTTGGTTGACAAAGTTAATGAGTGCAATGAAAAAGCTGGTTCGTCAATCAATATTTCAAAGACCAAAGTCATGGTTATTACCAGGGATCCTGATTTACAACCTACTATCTCGGTGGCAGGTTAAGTTCTTGAGCGCGTCTAGTAAGGATTTTTCCCTGATATAACTATCCAGTATCTTTTCCATCGCTTTCAGTAGAACGGATGTGAGGCTAATTGGCCTGAATGACTTTGACAGTGCGTAGTCCTTCCTGCCAGCCTTAGGTATGAATAGCACTTTGACCTTGGTCCATTCTTCTGGTATATGTCCCCAGGTATAGCTTGCTCTGAAGATTTTAATCAGATATGGGGTTAGTCCCCCTGAGATGCACAATACCTATCTTGTAGACGTACGAGTCTTGTTCCTCGCTACCCGCGCCGCCTTCCGTTGTACGCTGACTAAGGTACTTCGAGGTACTTGCACGCGTCAATAATTTCAAGATATCTCTATAATTATACCAGCTAAAAACTTACAGTATGTGGCTTATTTTATCTCTATTTAGCACCCGTGATAATGGATTAGCACCCGTGATAAGGATTTTTATCTTCTCAACAAACACTGCCTAATATTTTTTTTTTTTTTAGGATATAAAGGCAGTTATTGTACCTTAAATATAAAATATAAGGATATGCTGTTTCTAGGTTTTTATAGGTCATTTTGAGACTAATATTTTTGCCATACATTGTTTTAACATATCTAAAACCGTTTCGTCAGCGCACGCCGATAAAATAACTCACCAGCTCATTTCTCTCCGACTTGATTGGCAAATATCATGATTTCGTATTGAAAACCAATATTCATCGCAATAAAATATAGCCCATAGTACTCATCGGTAATGGAGTTTTCCATTAGTAAAAGAATTTTTGAAATCGGATAAGTAGTTTCGGAGATTACCCCCTACATACAAACTTACAAACTTACGAACTTACAAACGTTACTTCTGTATAATATTAGTATAGATGTATCTGTACACCAACTGTTATATTACTGTTACAACTAATACGACAAGTTGTTGCCAGAAATATTTTAGTAATAACTAGTAGAAAATGGGGAAATATCGACATAAAAAACATAACTACACACTAGAATTAGTAAAATACAAAGATTACAGATATGATGATGATGAACTGTTAGTACACAGGAATAAGCTGGTGTTATTTACCTTGAATTTGGTTGATGCTCTTAGTTCTGATGATAGAATCCTTAACGAATAATGCCAAAGTAAGGGTTATAATTATTAATGTGAACGCTGTCGTTTGCCATACATCTATTGTGAACGGCAGAAACGGCATTGAAAAATCTTCAATTAACCTAAAAGAGAATATATGAAGAATTTTAGTTTTATGAGTTTTAAAAAAAATGTAAGCATTTATTAAAAAAAAATCTAAGTGAATCCAAGAACCAATTTAAAATTTGGACTCAAAAAAGTTGCTCATTGCCTTGGACGTTAAGGCTTTAAACTGACTTAGAAAACTTTCAGGCGCGTTTTTTCTTACAATGTAAGTGGTGAGTGTGTTTTATTATAATTTCATTATATTGACTGGGTAATCCTCTAGGGAAGCACCTAGCCACATTTTTTATTTAGGCCATAAATTAATTACATATAATTAAAACGTTAGAGCGCTCTGAGAGTTACGCTAAATATGCTTTGTCATTGACACCCTTACACCACCACTGCGTAAAGATAGTTATTCTGTGCTAGTGCTACGATAGAGCATTTAGTAAATTTTAGTATGCTCCTAGTAGCCGGCGCGAGTGGACGTAGATTCTGCGCTTGACACTTCGTCAACGCTGGATTTTTATTGGTCAAACCCTACAAAAATTGACCCCGCCTATTTTTTCGCGTGTACGCCCATTTCGAATATTTTTCTGAGATCTCACGTCGCCTTAACGATATTATTTAGAGTGTTATTATTTGCAGCATCGGATTAACCCACGTAGAGGCCTTTAGGCCGTCGAAATCTTTGGGCTCTTTGCAAATCTCTTGCCAAACATTCTGACGAAGATATAGCGTACAATTGACGTGTACTTATGCCTACAAAACACGATCGCACCAGCAAAGCGGACCTTTAAACATTTCTGACAACGTTATGTCGCATAGCAATACGCGCATATAAACAAACTACGATCGCCAACTGTCGATAATTTATAACAATTGACATACACTATTGGGTCCTTATCTAAGAAGTTGCTGTACTATGAAGGAAATTTAAGGCCAAAAACTTTGTATGAAAAATATATATTTAATTAATAGAAATATTGACCCCTAATGGGCTCGATTGCGTTTATTCGTGAACTAAAATGGGAAATTAGTCCGTGTGAACGAGACAGGGCAATACGGTAGAGCGGAGTGTGAGATGACCGGTTGTCACTTTTTCGCATTAAAACTGCCCGCCAAGGTCAAATCTTGCACCGCACGAAATATACTCAAACATATTCGGTCGAGTATACATAAGTTCGGCAGGTAGTATTTATCGACGATCGTTCGTCTCATACTCCGCTCTAACGTATTGATCTGTCTCGTTCGTTTGGACTAATTTTAGTTTTAGTTCACAAAGAGACGCATTCGGGCCATTATCTATGCAAATTTGTCATTTTAATGGAAGTTGCGTAATTCCTCTGCTGTAACACTCTCGTGGACAGGAACCAATGAATGCTTTGAAGGCGTTTTTCAACGACCCTTCAAAGTTTATTTTTTCCCTTGTAAAAAGTTATCTGTATTCTGGAAAACAAAATGAAACTCTATTGCAGCAAGGTCTGGCAAGTACGGTGGCTGGCCAAGAATCTCCAGCGATTTCTTTATTGCATACACTCTCTACTGATGAATTTTCAGCTTTTTATTTAATCGTCGACAAGTAATTATTTTTTATCATCCGAAAAAACCTCGAGAGCGTATCCTAGGAAATACTACCTACAGCCGGATTTAACGAGACCCGAGCGAACGTCTGAACGACCCGCCCTTCAGAAGGACCGATTGGTACGACTTCTACCCGACTGCACACCAGCGCCGATTGGAACCTCCACCACCCGACTGCTCACCGAAAAGGATCACGACGACGCCGCCCGACGTCACCGCCGGCCTTACAACCCAGTGGGTTCGATTCGACTGTAGGGCATTAAAACCGCGACTGGAATTTATATTATGTGTAGTGGCAGACGCGGTGAGTTCGGTAATTGACGCTGGATATCTTCACATTGTTGGTCCGTACGAGCCGAAAAAACTCCACAGTGTTGAACCAGCGAGACGATTGAAATAAGACTACATCATTGGTCTTATGAGCCGGATATCATTATATCGTTGGTCCTTAGGATTGGATAACACTACATCGTTGATCCTTAGGAGCCGGATAACACTACACATAACAAATTTCCTAGTACGCCAGCGCGAGGTGTCCCGAGGTCTAGATTGCTGACTCTACCCCAGCGTTCTGTGGTCAACATACTGTCTGTTCTGAAAGTATCAGATTCTACAAAACTCTTGCACTTTTATATCGCTGACTCCACAACTAGTAGTTTTACTACTTACACAGGTTCTGGCGAGAGTACACTAACTGAAGTTCTTGTAATCATAGTTGCGAAGTCTAGCATCAGATACACGTTGTACCAAACTGTCAAAGAACCTGAAAAATACAGAAAATAGTCAGATGCAATGATGGTGAATAGGTACCTCGCACAAAGTCACGTGACTTCAAATTTTGATTCCAGCGCCTCCTGGTGGCAGAAACTGGAATTGTCATTATAGTAGTTCAATAGCTCTTTATTAGAGTTGTCAACTACAACGGGCGAACCCGTCACCTCAGGAAGTTTAAACGATTAGTCGTTCTATCTCCCGTGAAGTGAACGCAGAAGACTTGGACAAAACAGTCCACCGTCAAGCTCCGCCACATGCCTGTAAGAGGCCAACGCCTTAACCGCGAGATAGCCAGGTGTGTTACCCAGCGGGCTTACACTCACGCCCTTACTTCCAATTGCGACCAGATTACTCCGGTCTCTCGGTATACATAGATATTTGAGCCCGCATAATATTTTCGAGCTATCCAGTTTATTGTAACACGCCACCAGATGACGCTGTAGCACATCAACTTCTATACAGCTCAACCGATCACCATGAAAATTGGTATTCATAGACATTTGAGCAAGCATAATATTTTCACGCTATTCACTTTGTTGTAACTCGCCACTAGGTGGCGCTGCAGCACATCAACGTATATATTGTACAAGCTATCGCCATGATAATCAGTATACATAGGTATTTGACCCCGGATATAACACGAGTAACGCCGGGTAACACCACCAGTTTATTATATACGGCAATTCCTATGCAATTGTTAAGTTGTAATGAAAATAAATATTCTGTATTCTGATATTAAAGATAACTCTGATAGTCTGCCGCATATGATCTAGAATCGGTAGATTTTGCCTACTCATTTAAAAAATCGGTTGTCACCCCAAGACTTACTCGGCAAATAGCTAAGGACTGATATCATCTGAATGTTAATATCACAAATAAAATTTGTTAGCGCCCTCTCTCGGCCAGCCAACAAAACATCTGAGTACCAAATTTCAAGTAGATAAATCCAGTATTTCGGAATTGAAATACATTACCTACTAGTGCGCCTTCTGGTAGACCGATTTCAACAACAACCTGTTACAGTACAATACAGCACAATTAACTACTCCAGTAGACAAGCATTTTCATACTTGGATGCGTCATAAAATTAAATGCTAAAAATTTTATTTTTAAAAACATAACTATTATGATAGTTGTCATGGCTGTAATATTATATTTAATATTACCTACCTACATATAATCAAAATATACTAATGTAATTTAAATAGTCAAGGAGAATATTATATTAAAATGGAATTGCCAATTGTCTGTAGAATAATTAGAGAAAATTATTTTATTGGCAATCCAGCAATATGCCATTTTTAAAAATAAATAGATGTAAAACAAAATATATGAGAATTAGAATGACAGCTATCATAATACCATTATGTCTAAAAATTTACAAATTTTACTATTCATCAACATGGAAAATAAATTCAGAATTTTCCATCAGAAAACTCCCTTATACCATAAATTGGGTTTCTTACCAAATTATTTACAATATATTTTTTTTAATTCGTCCTCTCTAAGGCTTTTTTTTGCTCTGGTATCTTATTATAGTAACACATATTTTGGTGATTAAAACTGTATCGCACTTTGTTAAGTCGCTGTCGGTTTATGTGGAGAACGTATTTATTCCTCTTATCGTGATGATGAAAATCACTATTCACCGGAACTTTTGCTAGGTACATGGTGCGTACATGATATTTAAAATAAAGTCATAATTCCTGGTTCTACGAATAGCGGCTTACAAGAACTTTTTGGAGAGATTCTATATAAACTGCGTACCGCTCTTTTCTCGAGAAGAAAAAATCTTTTTAAATTTGGTGCCAAATTCCCCAAAATAGTAGGCCATACGTAATTATGGAGTGGAAATATGCAAAATATCTAATGCTATCTTTCTAATGGCAAATATAAAACTGCACAATATTTTTACTGAAATCATTTAAGTGATCAGACCACCCTAATTTTTGATCAATTTACAATCCGATGAACTTAGTGGAGGAGATATTTTCTAGTTTATCAGAACCAAAGTATACGTTTATGATTATTACTATCAGCTAAAGGGTAACCTAGATCCACAGTACATTTGCACATTTGTTGTTGTGCAGTGGAAGAGGTCCGCAGTCTTCGACGAGCTCCCAGAGTCTGCCATTGCTCTCGATGCAAGTACAGCAACTATTGAATCACTCAACTCTTGCCATGACCAAATAATGGCTGCATGCCTAACTTCAGCTCAATTGGATTATACATTTGGGAGCTGTCGTGGAGGAATATAAAATCGAAGACTATTGCGGGAAGACCGCATACCGTTGCTGCCACTGCATAGGTTATAACGGTGGTGGAGGGCCGGGCTCGGAGCGCGCGAATTTCGAAAATCCGTCTTGTACACAACACTCACTGTATCCTGTCTTACTCCTTGCGTTCGGCGTTCGGCGGCGAGAACATTTTCAGAAGAGGATTCCACGTAGAAGAGAGTTTGTAACCGTCGTCTCTATTGAAGTTCGGGGTTCTTCTTATTTCAATGGCTTCCCGGATCATGCGAGGAAAGTAGAATTGTTCCTTGGATAGCACAATGGGATTTTGAAACTGCATCCAGTGGTTACTTCCTCTATCCAATATATGTTCGCAGATCGCCGATTTTTCTCGCTGAACATTTTTAACAGCTTTGATGTGTTCTGTCAGTCGCGTGGCTATGGGCCGTTTCGTTTGTCCAACGTAGACTAAACCGCAACTGCATTCGACTTTATTGCTACAAATTTCACTTAGTAAATTCGTTTAATATCCTATTTATAATATCGTGGAGGAATATACACAGATACACAGACATGTCCATTTGGAAATAGTTTTAACATTCTCAGGGGGGGGGGGGGGGGGGGGAGGGGGTTCTAAATGGATATTTCCGTATTTAACTCGAATGAAAATATCAGCCCGTTCCAGACTTTACCACCTCCTCGGTTTGTGGGTCTGGAAAGTAAAAAAAATATGTTTGCGTACCGTACGCTATGTCTGCCCGGTCTTCCACAATGTTGCCCATTATACCATTTCCAGTTTTATTTGGGTAGACTTCGCCCCACTGTTTGTCGCTGTCGTAGAGATTGTAAACCAGGGAGCAGTTAAAATAGCTGAAAAATACTAACTATTAGTTGCTATGTATGAGGAAATGTCATTAAAAATATCATAAAAATGAACACGGATGTTTCTTGTTGACATGGCCGCATAATTGATTTATAAAACAGATAGGATTAAAAGGACGTAAAGTTTAAACATACTACATATTTGGAGCTAATGATCTCAGTACTGTTGGTCCCAGTGGATCTAATGGGCACTTGCTGAGTTGGCCACGAAGACCCATTCTGTTCAGGGTTGGTCACACTTACGGGTCAATACCCATCCGGCGGCCGCCACGCATGAAGTGCGAGCCCGGGCAGGATTCTGGCCTGAGGGCTAGTTTCCCCTAGGAGTCAATATTATGTCGCTCCTGGACGGTCTGCCCACCATGGGGCGCCAGCCAATCGATTGTGCATTTTGACCAACAGTCGGGGGAGTCTGAAAACAGTACTGTCTCCTATAGAACAGGGGATTTGTTGACCTTACGACGACTGCTCTTGAAACGATCAGCACTTCCAAGACCCAGGTAATGGCTCAGCCTCCGCGAGGAAGCCCACCTGAAGAACCTAACATTTTCCTGGATAACGGTGTCTTAGAGGTAGTATCCCACTTTCGCTACCTTGGAAGTGAGATTAGGAATGATAACCGTCTGGACACTGAAATCCCAGTACGCATAGCCAGAGCTGCCTCCGCCTTCGGCAAACTAAACCAACGTGTCTGGAAATCGCATGATCTAAAACTGAAAACGAAGCTGGCCGTCTACAAAGCGATTGTCCTACCCATATTGTTATATGCCTCCGAAACGTGGTGCCTCTACAGGAAAGAGATTAAGAAATTAGACGTCTTCCACATGAGGTGCCTCCGAAATATCCTGAGGATAACATGGGAAGACCGTGTGTCAAACACAGAAGTGTTACGACGGACGAAAATGCAGGGCATGGAAGCTATGCTCATGAAAGCTCAGCTGAGGTGGTGTGGGCATGTAGTGCGTATGAAAGACCACCGCCTCCCGAAAGCCGTGTTTTATGCCCAACTCTCAAAAGGCGCACGCAAAGTCGGCGGACAGCACCTACGCTATAAAGATGTGTTAAAAAGGCACCTAACCGCCAGTGGTATTCCACCTGGGAGCTGGGAGAGGGCTGCTCACAAACGCAGCGAGTGGCGCTCCACGGTGACCACAAAAATTAAAGAGTTTGAGGAAGCCCGGCTTGAAAACCTCGACTCGATCCGCCAACAGCGTAAAACTCGTCCGAAGCAAACTAGTCGTTGTAATCGGACCTTCAAAAACAAACTGGGATTCACGAGTCACTTCCGTGCGCATATTCGAAGAAGTCCTGTCAATGAAGAGGTCGCCGTCGTCGGATCACGATGAGGAGGACATCATCATCATCTAAAACGACCATCGGCTACCTGATTCCGGGTGAACAGCCGGGCAAAGGATGCCGTGGCCCGCGATAGATTCGGTAGACACCGTTGCACCGCTACGTAAGTAATCTGGTCGCAACTGGTAGTAAGGGCGTGAGTGTCGGTCCGCTGGGTAACATAGGTATGTTACCCAGCGGGAGGTAGCCAGGTGGCTATCTCGCGGTTAAGCCGTTGGCCTCTTACGGGCATGTGGCGGAGCTTGACAGTGGACTGTTTTGTCCTAAGTCTTCTGCGCTCAACTCACGGGAGACAGAACGATCAAATTTCGTTAAAATTTCCTGAGGTGACGGGTTCGCCCGTTGTAGTCGACACCTCTAGATGTTGGTCCTAGTACTGTTGGGGAGCTAATGGGCCCTGTTTCAGTTTTGCCACTAAGGGCCATGTGTTCAGGGTCGGTCCTCTCCTACTTTCGTTATGCAGTTTCTGTGACTACCTTTCGCATCCATCAGATCAGTTCGATGGTATTATAATATTGTATTGCTATCAGAACTACACACGATTGCCAAGTTTCATGTTGATACGACCATCAGAAATGGTTGAAATTCGACGCAGATTCCGCTAATTGATAGATACATACAGGTCAAGCTAATAAAAGTGTGTTAATAAAGGTTTGACGGTTAAGGCTCCCTTCCGAGTTGACGAGACATAGAATTTAGATATTTTTGCAATGCCACGCGCCCGCGCGCTTTCGACATATACATAAAGATGTATAGGTATACCGCGGTGACAAGGGAATACGTCCCACCGTTCGCAGTGGACAATTAGGAATGACGATTTCGGCTACGCGCGTCGTCTAATATAGTCGATTTGGCTTTTCAACTATAATATAATAAATTATAAAATGAATAGTTTTTTATAAAGTAAAAATTAGATTACAATAATAATAATAAGAATAATAATAATTAAACGCTTTATTTGCTTTAACAAAAAGGCGAGCTTATTGCCTAAAAGCAATATCTTACAGCTAACCTTAAGATATATAACTTAAGATATTATTTATTTATATATTTAAATAAATAAATAAATATATAACTTAAGATTACTGTGTTATTTTTTATATCACTCAAAAGTATCTTTAATAAATAGAATAAAAATAACGTTTGGCCATAACAGTTCTGAAAATTATGTAATTTCAAACATTTTTTTCTTATAGTTTTTGTATGGAAGTTCCAAAAACTGTCTTGGTACTATGCAAATAGACCATACGCCGGTGTAAATAGTATTTTTTTTTTTTGAGGATCATCTCTAGGTTTTTCTAAAACAGAAGACAAATCACGCTCGTTTTTTTTTTGGAAAACAGTAACAGAATAAAGATAATTTACAATTAATATGGATATAATTTACCAATTTCGTTTTGGCGAAATGATAGCTTAAAGGCCGGGTTTTTAAAATCCGGCATTACCTATTGTATTAAAATTCTTTTTCGTGTTCTCACAACCAGGCCACAAAAATATGCTTCTTAGAGATTTTGGTCGCCACGGCCGGCACTGCCTCTTTTATTGGTCGTCTTCCCACAGTATAATGAAAAAAGTCGAATAAATACTTCTAAATTGTGAAAAATATATTACAATCATTAATTTTATAATTCTTTTATATTGAACCTTGGCCGCAAAAATAACATACATGGAAAAAATACTCCCGTGTAAGACCTTCAAAGTCGAATATCTGAATTTCGTCTTTTTTTTTGACTTACAGGGTTCTTTCTTATAGGGGCAGAATAGATGCTACTATCGATTCTGACACATCGACGTACCTTCGAAACAACCACAACTTCCTCTAACACAAAGGGTAAAAGGTTCTCACTTATCCAGGCCGTAATCCCTTCGAAGCCATGGTACCACCACCAGCCATTTAGTCGGAAAGAGATTTCGATAATCTGCCGCATGAGGAACGGACACTGCTCCACCCCATCGCAGTATTAATGTTCTCGCGTCTCCGCAATGCGATTGTGGAAACAGGGATTGCACGCTGGACAACCTACTCTTTAACTGTCTCATCCTCAAGAATTCTCCGAGTTTTATCCCAGACCTTATAAAGTACAAAATCCAACTCCCTCTTTGTGTTCTCCACTTGTTATCCCTCAACTCTCCCAAAATTTATAGAGTTATATGTAAATTTATTTCCCTTAATAATATTTCTGCATAGTGTAACAGTATATTTCACACCATTTCCTTGTTTGTATCATCCCCAATAACCATGTTTCATACTATATGTACCTACATTTGTATAAATAAGTATTCCTTGTTTCAGTATTGTGTCGTCTTATATAACAAACTAACTTAGATGCCCTCCGAAAACGATTTGGCAGAAAAGCACCGTCTATCGGTGATTGCCATAAAGTAACAAAAAGAAGAAGACATATAGACGGACCTATTTATAAATTTGTATGGATATTTAATGTTAAATATTTTGATTTTGATTATTTTAATTTTTTATATGTAGATTTTTAAATTTATTTAATTAAGTTATTTTCTTTTAATATCATTTCATGTTAAATATTTTGATGATGATTATTTCGATTTGTGTATTTATTTGATTATGGGTTTTTGGATTTTTATATTTTTAATATTATTTGGATATTATTTGGATTTTTTATTTTAAGATTTATTTCATTTGGTTATTTTATTTTAAAATCATATATGTACCAATAATTAATAGTGTCCTGAAAACCCTGAGGATACCCCTAATTTGCAGCGTTTGTAGCTTTATTTCATAGTTTTTGTCTATTTACAGTTTTAATGTTTAATCTGTTTTTTCTTGTTTTTTTTTGTATATGTTTTTTATAAAAACAGCTGCAAATAATTTTTTTTCATTTTCACCTAAACCTAGCGCCTGAACTTCCACGTTTACTTTTATACTTAAAACTACGAATATACACTATTACAATCTAATTTAAAAACTTACCGACAAAATTCAATAGCGCATCTTGTCTCTATGCCGTCATATACCAAGTTGTCTTCTTCGTCATACCAAAATAATGTTAGTGGTTCATAAGAGAACGTAGCTACTGTTATAGGCTTTCCTGTAAGTTAATAGAAAAAACATATTAGTAAAAAATAAGCTTTTATTAAAATTGTCTGTCCCGAGCCAACCCTAGCTGCAGCAGCCATGTCACAGTGAAACTTAGATCGAGCTATCATAATTGCATGTGTATACAAAATTTCGTTTCTGTGCTCTTGACCGTTAAGGAGTCCCCTCGTCGGTAGCCAACCCTATGTGCAGCAGCCATGTCGTGGTGAAATTTAGAATGGGCTATCTTAATTGAATGCGTATACAAAATTGTTTGTCTGTGCCGAGCTTCTACGGTGAACAGTCCGTGGAACATTAGCCTTGTCGTGAGCCGATCCTGGTTGTAGAATCAGGTCATGCTAACAATAAAGATGCATTGTTATCGGAACTGAACCAACATGTAAAATTTCAAGTTCATATGACAAGAGGAAGTGGTTTTAATTTAGCTTGCAAGATTTGGCCTAAACAATTATACTAACATACATTGCAAGGTAAATAAAAGCTTGTAAAAAAAGACATCCTGAATAAACACATGTTCAACCTCAAGCTCAGAGACACAAAAATGTGCAGGTTTTGTCAAGGGGCAGAGGAAACTCCCCTGCACCTCATTTGCGAGTGTGGCCCGCTGATGCGTAAAAGATACACCCACTTGGGTGGTCACTACCTCCTGGAGGTAGTGACCAACCTGAGGAGGTAAAACAATCTGGCGCCAAAAGCCTGCTGCGGTTCTTAAATGACATGAGGTTTAGCGCAGAACTATAGTAGGTGGCGAACACAATAGATCGGCAATGGTCGCAGTGCTACAAGGCTCGTAAAGACCTCAGAAAAGCCCCACTCAACAAATAAAAAAAAAAATATATAAATAAAAAAGACATAATCGGTATGTTTTTATGATAACCTCCGACTTGCCCGATATCGGACATGTGTGATCATGACTGCGTATCCGACTCCCTTACCTATTGACACCTTTCCTTCCCATTTAAGCGTGTGCCAAATCAACCTATACCAAATAGACATTGCACATCCCTACTACTTAATGCTACGTCCACGCGCTTGCCACAAACCGCTTGTACAAACGCTTGGCAAGTGCACACTAGGGAATACAATCTCGGTATATCGAGATCTCGAAATACCAAGATATGGGTTGGCTCCCGATGAGGGGACTTCTCAACGATCAACAGCACAGACACGAAATTTTGTATAGGGTAGGTGGGGGTAAAGCCCCGCACGGGGCAAGTCCACGCACGGGGTTTTCGGAGGGAATTTTTGTAATTAATTCGATAGCCGCCAGGTGGCTGACCCGTCTCAACAACTTCCAGTTCCACACTAATCCTCAAGAAGTTCGGTCGCACGTGAGCTTGGAAAATGCGGTAAGTCTGTTTTGATGTAATATTTCTTGTCCTTCTAAGCTGAGTTTTTATAAAACAGTTTAAGCTATTTTCGCAATTAAAGTTACGGAGATGAACCGCCTGGTTTAGCTTCACATTCGAGTGTCAAGTTCCTTGATATCATTTGCTTACATAGTTGGAGACGACGCCATGTTGAAAGTGTGAAATGGGGCAAAACCACCCACCTTATTTGGGGCAAGTCCCCGCATTATCAACAAGTGCAAGGATTTGCCCTAACACCAGGAAATCCCCGTTTTCATAATGTTTTCCTCATTCCATCAATTAAAATCGTAAGTTACGTCTGTAAGTGTCTACTCGGGTCGCCAAATTATAATCCATTGTTTTTCCGTTATTTTGAAAGTTAAGGGCATTTGTTTTTTCATGTTTGAATAAAATATTTATTATTAATGTTTGAAGGCAAAGACTGTAAGTCGTAATGTTTGTTAATTAAATAGGCAAAATATAGTTTATTGGATATTAATGCGTTTTTTTTGTTTTGTTTTTTCCCCAAACCCTAATTCTGGAGTAAAGCCACGCAGTGCGTGGCTTAGCCCCATTTTTCGGGGCAAACCCCCGCAATTGTTTTTTAAATATAATTTTAAATTTCTCTGCAACTGACGATTGAACATGCCTGAAATTTTCAGGGGTTTCAGGGGTAAGATCCTAATCTAAAACACCAATATAAAAGTGAAAAAAAATGTATCTCTAATTCTCCACATTTTTCAAAAAACCGAAAATTATGGGGCCTTGCCACCACCTACCCAATGTATTCAATTAACATAGTCCGTTCTAAGTTTCACCATGACATAGCTGCTGCATTTATAAAAAAAATGGAGTTGGTTGTTTTTTGTTAAAATTTTATTATGTCCTATATATAATGTCTAAAAGCCGCGGTAGTTTTAGATTTGATATACTCATATTTGTTTGAGAGAAAAACAACAACAGAGATATGTCAAATGTATTTTTTGTTTAGGAATTTCGCCTTGAAAGAAAACATTATCATTATAAAAGAAATCCAAAGAAATAAACATGAAAACTGAAACCTCATACAAAAACGTGTCAAATGCGCAGCAAATGTTTTTTTTTACAACAAAATGAAGTATTCTTAAGAGCTCCCTAGACGATCAATCATGCTTGACAAGCATCTCGTCGCGGGCTGGGAGGGGATCGTAAACCGAAGGAAAAATGCAAATATATTTTTTAAATATTTACCAAAAATGCCTAATTTTGTAGTTTATCCAGGGAGTCAAGTCATCCATCAATCAATTATGTCTAATTAATGTTAATCCCTGGTATAAACTACAAAATTAGGCATTTTTGATAAATATTAAAAAAAAAATATTTGCATTTTTCCTGCGGTTTACGATTCCCTCTTAGCCCGCGATGCGATGCTTGTCAAGCATGCTTGATCGTCTAGGGAGCCCTTTAGTCCAAACAACCATAAAGGTACATTCAGCAGGGGTTCAAATGTTGCTGGAAAGGAGAATAAACAAATATCAATAAATTCACAAACCTTCCATGTTAGATATCTTATCAGGGAACAGATCAGCATCTCGTACAAATGTTCGATTTATTCCAAACCACGTATCCAAATACACAGCATCGCGACTATCATCGACTCCAGTAAACTTTATCGTATAAATATCCACTGTTACATCGCTTTTAATATAAAAAATATCCGATTTTATATCTGTTACATCTTTTAAAATTAAAAATATCATATTTGGTATATATCCCGATCCGTGTCTCTTGAATGTTTCATGCATTTGTTCTCTAAAATCGTTAGTATTCTCGGTTTGTAGGAATACCAGTTTTCTGTTGTGGTGTCTGTATTGGATATCGGTTACGAACTCGTCGAAAATATCTATAAATTCAGCTGGATCCGTTACTTGAATCACCAGATCTTGCAAGGCATTCTCCATGATATCCTTTAGTAAAGAGTATTGCTCTTTGCCCGAAGTATTCGTTTGTACTCTTATGTACGATATCGGCACAGAAGCTGTGTAGTCCAAATCATTTTCTTCTGTGACTATTGCAGAATAATAGTCTTTTAAATAGTAGTTATTTATGATGGTAGTCACTAATATGCTTAACACTGAATTTAATTCCATTTTTGTTTTTAATTCAAATTTTAAACTTTCGTACAGTAAACAAATGCATGCTACACCACAGGCGAATTCACTGTATCGAACTACCTATTTATTTCCCTGTGCCTAAAAAGCGAATTGAAACTATTACCGTAACATGGGGCTACTTTTACCAAGCTGAAAACTGTTATTATTTAGGATAAGCCATGCAATATTTTGTAAATTTTTATCATCGTTGAATAAGAGAAATGAATCACAAAGAAAGAGGATATTGGGCTCGATTGCGTTTCTTCGTGAACTAAAATCGGAAATTAGTTCGCGTTAACGAGACACGGCAATACGCTAGAGCGGAATTTGTTTTTTTATTTTTTTTATTTGGTTAACAAACAGCGTTTACACATAACAAATACAAAATATAACAATAAAACTATGACTAATTATATGTTAACACTATCTATCTATGATGTGTACAGTTTATATTTAATATTATAGAAACAGAGAAAGAACAAAAAACAAATGAAAACGAAATTTTACATTGAGATTATAAACAATATTAATTATTTTGTACCAAAGATATATAAAAAAAATACAAAAAAGCTATTCATAAAAATTATTCAAGCGATTAATAGTTGATTAATAGTCATTACAAAGACTGATAAGATTTTTTAATGCTTTCCTTAAAGTGACTTTTAACTGATTAAAAAGTATCAATGTACCCGAACCCATCGTTATACGTTGTCATAGCTCTGTTTATTAGGGAATGCTTCGTATAATTAGAGTTATGTCTCTTTATATAAAACAGGTTCGGGTTCCGAGTAATGCGAGGAGGAGGCAGAATGGATATCTTTTCGACCAGATACGCACTGTCAAAAATATTATTTATTACGTTAAAGAGAAACATCATATCGCAGGTTGTACGCCTATCTTCAAGACTATCAAGTTTGAAAAGTTTGAAAAAGAACGGTTGTCACTTTTTCGCATTAAAACTACCCACCAATGATAAAACTTCTGAATCTAATACCGCAAGAAATGTGTTCAAATTTATTCGGACGAGTATAAATTCGGCAAGTAGTTTTTATAGACAATCGTTCGATTCAAATTCCGCTCTAACGTATTGCTCTATCTCGTTTGCTTGAACTAATTTCAGTCGAGAGTCGTCATCACAAAGAAACGTAATCAGACCCATTATCTACTTAATCATAGTAGATCTATCCTAGTAACTAAGTAAGATACAATATTTTCAAACATACCTGAAACATACGTGATTGTGAGAAATTCAATGGAATAGCATCAAAATAAATTATTGGTCTATCTGTTGGTTAGTCTATATGAACGCTAAGATCTCCAAAAATAATGCATCAGTAATTTTAATGTGATTTATTTTGTAATATTGCTTTGGCTACCCTGGATTACTTTGGGCTAAATTAGATCAAAATCGTTTAACTGATTCCCGAATGATAGAAGAAAACGGGTTTTTCATAGTGAATATTACAATATCTGGCAAAAATAGATGCCTTGCTAATTCCTAGCCCTCGTAAGACCTGGATCTATGACAATTATCTAACTTCACATTTGTCATGGCCCTTTCTTATTTATGATTTTACCAAAACCCAACTGTCCCGTCTAGATGCGCTGGTGACAGCTTGTTTGAAATCCTGGTGGTCCTTAGACAAACCAGCTGACCCCTCGACTCTCTTCAGGTCCAAACAAAATTTTGGGCTAGCGCTAAAAATGCCCTCGCTGCTCTACGCCAGCTCCAGAATAACCAAAAATTCGATTCTGTGCAATTCCAAAGATCCGGCAATATCGAAGCACGTAATAAGTGGCTGTAGTGATTCGAATGATCTACGAGCCCTTTCACTAAAAGATCCTTACTGTAATTAGCCAGAATGGCACTGGCTGGGGTATGGCAGTGCAATCATGAGCGATGTGGACTTGAAGAAGTCTCTCTTGCAGGGAGATTACGACAGCAACAGTATAGCTCATGCTATTGGCCTTCAATGCCAGTATTATTGAACATCAATGGGACTTTTGCATTCCGCCTCAATGCTCTGGAAGGAAATGCTCTATGACTGGACGCCAGAGATGCTGAAATTTTATTTGAATGCCTTTCAGCATACACTTCCAGACCCCAGTAACCTCACTCGTTGGAGCTATGCCGAGGATAGTTAATGTCCCCTTTGTAACAATACCCCTTGCACAGCTAAACATATTCTAGCTGGCTGCAAGGTGGACATAGATCAAGAAAGGTACACTTACCGCCATGACAATGTTTTCGCTGTTATTCGCGAGGTAATTAGCCTCTCAGTGGCTCGTGCCAACAAGGATTTGACATTATCCTCCAAACCCCCAATACAGTTTGTGCGGGATGGCTCTAAAGGCAAAAAACATCTGCGTGGGCATCATCTGAAACTCCAGCGTGAATCATTCCATTTAAATCCCAAGAAATATTTCCTCAGCAGTAGAGTGGTAAACGAAAGGAATGCTCTCCCAAGTGAAGTGATCAATGCCAAAAGTGTCAATGACTTTAAAAATAAACTGGACTTATTCCACATAAATTGTAATGCAAGCGCGGACTCAGGCGCATCAGCTTAAGCTGCCTGCCTGTTAAATATATAAATAATAAAAATAAAATAATAAACGCACACCGGACCACCGGGGGCGGCCACTAGACGCGACCACTAGTGGCTCAGTCAAGCCACTAAAAGCGGCTACCAATCGCAGCCACTAGTGACAGACTGGCGGCCACCAGTCGCCGCGCTCGGTCATCACTTTTGGCTAGATTTCCTTCATTTCGTTAGTATATTCGCAGGGGTCAAACGTGTTTGTAATTAAACATGTATATTTTTTTAATACCATCAGCACATCCGCTTGAGCATCCAATTTGAATTCATTGGGTATTTGTTTAAAGTGCGACACTAAAGACAAGGCAAAGTTACGATCGAAGCCTTCTTCCTGCTTTTTAGTATTGCGAGGTTGTAACTGTTCTCAAATTTAGTATTGCCAGATTGTAACTTTTCCGAAATACTGGAAGCTAATGGGCCCTTGCTGAATTGGCCACGAAGACCCATTATTTTCAGCGTTGGTCAGCGTACTGTTTCCTATAGAGCGGGGGTGATTGCGGACCTTACGGCGACTGCTCTTGAAACGACCATCGGCTACTCGATCCTGGGTGAACAGCCGGGCAAAGGATGCCGTGGTCCGCGATAGGGAGAGGACCGCGCAAACGACCTCGAACTCGTAACCAATCGAGAGACCGGGATAATCTGGTCGCAATTGGAGGTAATGGCGTGAGTGTAAGCCCGCTGGGTAACATACCTGGTTATCTCGCGGATAAGGCGTTGGCCTCTTACGGGCATGTGGCGGAGCTTGACGGTGGACTGTTTTGTCCAAGTCTTCTGCGCTCACTTCACGGAAGATAGAACGAACAATAGTTAAAATTTCCTGAGGTGACGGGTTCGCCCGTTGTGGTTGACAACTCTATTTGTTCTGAAATACTATGAAGTATATCAGTTTCTGCCTGACTTTCTTCATTGTGTGTGTTGTTCTTTTTAGCCCTTTTACTCTCAGTCGCTTCTTATCCTTCAAACGTTAAAGGAGTGTTCGATGCAGTGCTTGCAACACGACTGTGGGCCCCGGGCGGGCGGGGAGAAGCCGAGTGTGGCCGAGTGTGCGCGAGAGGCGAGCGACAAAACGCGGCCACTATAAGTGGGAGCGCGGGCAACTCCCGCAGCTTGTGGTTCGAACGCGGCCACTCGAACGCTCGGTTTGCGCCGATGCTATACACAATGGCCCGTATTCCGTTTCTCGCAGGTGCCTAAATTGGGGTCTAAAAAGGCGCTAAAACGACGCTTAATTTTGAAGTGACGTTTTGGTATCCCTTTCATGGGTCCTAACTGGCGCGTGCTTATGTAGAGATCACCAGGTGCTTAAATTGACGTTAAGCATCGTCGAGATCCTTTTTGGTATTCCGTTTCTACAACTGTCATGGCGGATGGGTCTTGTTCGGGGTCTTATGTATGAACGGTCTAAAATCGATCAGTCTTCGTCTGACAGCCGTGTAACTTGTTTTTGCTTGTGATTCCGAAGACTTTTCGCGTTGCAATTTCCAAAGATGTTTGCTCAGCATTAGCTTTTAAATCGAAGAAAGGATGATGAGCGCAGATTAAAACAAGTAATCGTTTATTTATATCTATATCTTGCCCTGAAAATCCTGGGTATTTTTTTTGTAGGTTATGATAAATCATTCATCCTGTATATTCTTGTTTAGGCACATTCTTTATATTATTGTTTGCCATTTTATTTCAAAACAAACGAAAACGCGAATCGACACACAAACAAGAAACGGCGCGGCGGCGAGCGTCGGGTGACTAACTGGGCGGCGAGCTATGAAAATTAAGACCCCGCTTTAGAACGGCCATAGACAAAACGGAAATTTTAAGATTTAATACCTGTTCTTAATTTTGATGAATCGGAATACCAACAAAATAACGAAGGTGCTTAAGTTCTTAATTTTTAGCATCAGCTTAGTTTTAGCCCGCGAAAAACGGAATACGGGCCAATGTATGGAAAACACGTCCGCAGCTTGTGGTCCCGTCTAGTGGCCGCAATCAGTGGGCCGGCGTGCGGGGACTCTAACTGAGACATTCGGCTGTGGCTATGTACTGTTTTGTATTACATTTAATATTTTGGAAATACATTTATTCTTCATGTAAATTGCTGTTTTCAACTAACGTAAAACCCCTCAAACCCCCCATATTTCAAAATTGTCCAATACTTTTGTTTGTACTAATTTGTGTGTACAATACTTTACTAATTGTCCAATACAGACTAACAGAATAACCATACATCAAATGTTAGAAATAATAGTTTAATAAAACTTAGGTGCACAAATTATTAACATATTTTTAAACATGTAGGTATGTTGATTATATTTTAACATTGAACTAACTATCAAAAAATATTTGACTTTGTTGTTATATGTAATTTTGACAATGAATTGTACTTTTTTTACTAGATATTTTTATATTAAATCCTATATTACTTAACATATATTAAATATTAATGACTGTTTCTGTTTTTTCTCACATATAACTTTATTTATATTATTTAATCGAATTTTATATTACTGCCGATATAATGGAATTGCATTTCATTTATTGTATTACTTTTAATACTTTTTTATTTTTTTTAATTATTATTATTATTATTTTGAAGACCACACTTTAGGGAAATTTAGTGTTATTAGCATTTAACTAAAACTTGTACATTTGTAAGCAATCAAGCAATCAAGCAAACTTGATTGTAATATTAGAGTCCTGTCCACCCTAGAACGGGCTAGTCCCAGTTGGGTGACAGAATCAAATAAGCAAACGGTTAAGGTTTTGCCATTCGGTTCCTGTTATTTTTGTAAGCAAATCAATGTTTTATAGTAATTAATTCTTAAATAAATAAATAAAAAATAAATACTTCGAGATTGAAGTATGACTAGCACGCCCTCTGGTGCACCGATTAGAACCACAATCTTTTCAAATCTTCCATGACGAAATGATGCCTGCATGCCAAATTTTAACTCAATCGGATGAAGCGTTTGGTCGCTATCTTGGCGGAATACACACAAACACACATACACACAGAAGTGCGTTCGCAATACTTTCCCTGTTGGGAAAATAAAATTAATCTATATAGAGGGCCTTCAGTTTAAATAAAATAAAATAAATAAAAGAAAGTATCATCGAAGCAACACCACTTTACGGTGCTTTCAAATAGGCTATCAAGTTTGTAAATTGGTGGATATTTGTGGACGATTGAAGGGGCCTATTAAGTTAAACTACTTCATCGCGTTCCAAGACTTGTAGTTTGTAAACATGCTTCAAAATTAATGGATTTTTTTCTTTGTTTCTTTGTATAAGGCGATTAATCAATCGTTATTGTCGTATAAACTCTTGTTTACTTGTTGTATTGATGTGGCTTATTGGCCTTACTTGATCGTTTCGGACTTGCGTGTTACGAATCGTTAGCAGCAGTTTAAGGGGCTGTGAAATGCTAGCCTGCCTAAGTATTGGACACGTTCTGTGATTGCCACAGTAGGTTTTGACACGGACGATAAATTTGATGGTACATAAATTATATGTTTTAGAAACTTCCGCGATGATGACGAATCGACGATGACGATAAATGACTGCGATGTTCGTGATATTATAAGAAATCACTGTTTTTTTTTGGAATTTGAATTACCGTAGGAAACCTCTTATATCTGTAGTTTTAATTTGGTGGTAATCGGTTTCGTGCTTGGGCCACAAGATCAATTTTGTTGTCGAATCGGCTCAACTCACGATTCAGCTCCTATTCAGAAGCCTCCTCGAGTGGTAGGCTACCCCGTTTAAGTCTCCCGTGTCTCAGGCCTCAGAGCTGGTGGACCGGTTTCTCCCGGCGGGATTGCATCCCGGTGCCATTGGACGGATTGCACACCGGTCGGCGAAGCCAATCGGCTGTGTATTCTGACTAATTTCTGAAGGGGTCTGGAGACTATGGAAATATATTGTTTCCTAAGAAGCGGGGTGGGTGTTGACCTGTTGTCATGCCACTCTTGAAATGACCTTGAGCCACTCGATCCCGTGTGGCACTACGGGCAAATAACGCCCAGGTCCGTGATAAATTCTAACTGAATTACCGCTGTAATACAACAGGTAGAGGTCGCGTAAGCGACTTCGGAGACTCGTAACCAGTCGGAAGAACGGAGGTATCCTGAAGGTTAATTCCAGACGGAGATATCCTGCCAAATCTGGTAGTTAGGGGGTGAGGCTGTGAGGACTTCGCCCACATATCAGTCAACAAAAGAAGTAATTTCTCTAGAATCAAACTGCAAACACACTTAATATAACACGCGTCAACTAGCATTGAATTCTATATAATTTCGTCAATTAACGCACACTCAGCCGATGACTAATTTCATTTCTTCTGATCGATTCAATTTGACACACTTAGTTTTCCCCCACGCATTGGACATTGCATCATACACACGATATATAAAGCCATACATTCGATCGATCATTCATCATCCTCTGGTCAGTAACCAGCGCGACTACACATCATCATCATCCTCTACACAGCAGTCATCGCGTTTATACCTCGCTCTTCGATCATCCTCTAGTGGACAGTTATCGCGACTACACATCATCATCATTATCCTCTAAGCGGCCGTCGCCCGCTCCAGTACCGCGATTACACATTATCATCATCCTCTAGCGGCAGTTAACCGCATCGTACACGAGTACTCGCGCTCTTCATTATCTTCGAGTCGACAACAACCGCGATTACACCTCGTTATCATCATCATCAAGCAGTCACTACATTATCCGCGATACCGATCTTCAAGTCTCACTCCGCGATTACACAACTGCGATATCTACTTCGAGCACACACTACACACACTCGGCGACTTATCAATCAAGGCGTTACAAACTGGCAACCATCACATACCTTCTGAATAAATCACTTCAACTTCAGCATCAACGACTTTCAATACGGAGAAAACCCCTTGATGAGAACCACCCTTTACTCACGAGCAATTGGAGTCTAGTGCAGGGTGGCCACTCTCACAAGGCTATTCGCTGGATAACTTTCCCGGTGCCTCGCCGATCAATTTAAGGAAAGTCATGGTTGATTCGAGTAGTTTACAAGAAGATCAGGCATCCACAGCGTTATGAGGCACGGCGAAGCAGCAAGCTCTGACACAAAAACACAGAGAATTTTATCGGCGACTTCATGAAGCTCATAGATTTTTAGGGTTACCTGCCGCAACCAGTTTTTAATTGTGACGAGACGGGTCTTTTCTGGAAAAAGATGACGAAGCGAACCTATATAACAGCAGAAAAGAATGTATTGCCAGGCCTTTGCATGCATCCCAGAGAATGCATTTGAACAAACGTTAGAAATATCTTTAAAAATGAGTATTTTTTGGCATGGGACGCATATCTTTACATAATTATATGGGAAAAATTGTTTCGCTTAAGGCTCCCTTCCGAGTTGACGCGACTAAAAATTTAGGTATTTTTGCACTGCCACGCGCCGGCGCGCTTTCGATATATACATAAAGATGTATAGGTATACAGCGGCGACAAGGGAATACGTCCCACCGTTGGCAGTGGCCAATTGCGAATGACGATTTCGGCTTCGCGCGTCGTCTAATATAGTCGATTTGGCTTTTTAATTATAATATAATAAATATAAAAAAACATATAGCTTTTGGCCGCCACTTGAAGCATAATTTTGTGGCCTGGTTGTGAGAGCACGAAAATGAATTTTAATACAATTATGTCGGATTTTAAAAACCCGGTCCTTCGCCAAAACGAAATTTGTAAATTATTTTCATATTAATTGTAAATTATCTTTATTCTGCTACTGTTTTCCAAACAAATAAAAACGAGCAAGATTTGTCTTCAGTTTTTGAAAAACCTAGAGATGATTCTCAATACTAAAAAAACTATTTACACTAGCGTATGTGCTATTTGCATAGTACCAAGACAGTTTCAGGCACTTCCATACCAAAAATATAAGAAAAAAATGTTTGAAATTACGTAATTTCCAGAAATGTTATGGCCAAACATAATTTTTTTTCTATATATTAAAGATACTTTTGAGTTATATAAAAAATACCACAGTGATCTTGAGAATTTTACTTTATAAAAAACTAGTCATTTGATAATTTATTATATTATAATTGAAAAGCCAAATCGACTATATTAGACGACGCGCGAAGCCGAAATAGTCATTCGTAATTGGCCACTGCCAACGGTGGGACGTATTCCATTGTTGCCGCGGTATACCTGTACACCTTTAGGTATATATCGAAAGCGCGCGAGCGCGTGGCATTGCAACAATACCATAATTTTTAGTTGCGTCAACTCGGAAGGGAGCCTTAATTCCTCTGCCGTAAACCTCTCGTAAACAGGAACCAATGAAAACTTTGAAGGCGTTTTTCACCGACTCTTCTAAGTTGATTTTTTCCCCTTGTAAAAAGTTATCTAAATTCTGAAAAAAAATATATACGTGTGGCACTCGGGGACTGCCGCGGTAAAGCTATGCATAGCATTTTTTAACAACTTAGGCAATTATAATTATTTATTAATTTTATTTATGCAGTATGATTTTTTTTCTGATATCAGATAACTGCGCTCTATCGGAAAACGTTGAAATTATTCCGAATCGATTCGGAATAATTTAAATGTCTTCCGATAGAGCGCACGAAATATATTTTATAAAGCAAAAAAACCGGATATTATTCTTTGACTAATCGAAAAAAATCGTAGATAAAAAGGTAGATATTTAAATTATCTTTAAAATGGTGCAGGTTTCATAATAATACGCCAGATAGTATTTGCGTAGTAGTCGTTTTTGTGTTAGGTTAGACCTAATTTCACAAATAATTACACTATGTAATATAAACAAAATCTAAAATATTCAAAGCTAAGAATATTATAAAAATGTTCTTGTTTAACATATATTTTTTTCGAATCGTAAGCAGTACTCGTTTAGACGTAATTATCAGTTTAAAATCATTAATTTTCGTTAAGAAATTTCTTCATTCGGTCGCCGCGCTGGCCTAGGCCCGCGATAAAAGCTATGCAATAGCTTAAAAAAACATCAAGGAGATGGTAATAGGCCACCCTTTCTATAATCTGGCCGAATTTGAGGGCCATGATTTTTCAACAACATATCCAAAGGTATCTATCGAGTTTACAACAATGACGAATGATCGCTCTTATGACCGATGATTTATGCTCCAATGATCACAGTATAAAAAATCATTATTTAATCTACGTCAATGAACCATTTTATTGTAACTTGTACATGTTTTGTCAACGAGGTAATTGACTATAATGATGACCCTGGTTATGTAGGGCAGGCAGGTGTCAAAGACCACTCTTTTATTAATATTATTTTTAGAATCCCGTACCAAACAATACAAACCCTATTTGAAATCAACCTAGGCTCAAATTTGGGCTTTTATTTTTCAATTTAAATAATTTTACATATTTATTTTGTATTACATCTATATTTACATTATAATAAAGTAAAGTTCGTAAGTTTATATGTAGAGGGTGATATCCGAAACTACTAATTCGATTTTAAAAAATCTTTCACTAATAGGAAGCTAGATCGCCTATATATAATATCGTCGTCGGCGTCCGGCGTTAGGGAACTTCCTCTTATACAGCCTTATATTACCTCTATGTAGAAATCAATAGTTTCGGGGATATTTAATTTCTTGTGTAAAAGAAACTATTTACTATCTGTACAACCATACTTATCCTACGCAGAAATAAATTCATCGGTGGTATTTAATTTTTAATGTTTTATTTAATAACATTTTTTTATTTTATTTTACCTTATTCCATGATAAAAGTAATAGAATATTTAAAACTTTTTATAATGTTTTTTATATTCACTAAAATAAGGTTCCATTTTATAGCTGGAAGGTTTTCCCGGACTGGATTGGGAAATGCTTATTTTATTAATAATTACGATTTATATCATATTTCATGGCAACGAGCAAATGGAGTATTTTATTTTTATTTTCATTTAATGGCTGGCTGATAGCGAGCCCAGCAATGGTATATCGTCCTTTTAAAGAGTGGATATCTTCGAATTTCAAATCGAATTTTCGGTATGTCATTCCGCATTTAAGAGACGATTCATTGGGATTTTTTTCATTGTTTTTGCTTTAATTTGTCTTTAATAAAAACATTTTATTTTGGTTTGCAAAAGGATACGCTTTGTTTTTGAGATGTGGATGAAGGGCGATCGTTCGCTAGCGATAAAGGGATCCCATTAAACCTACATTGCACTGTCGAAAGTGGTGCTCATCCAGGCATACATCTCATTTAAAATAAGCATTTCCCAATCCAGTCCGGGAAAACCTTCCAGCTATGTAAGTGGCTTTTATTATTTTTATTTTTTCATCAAAGTGTCATCCTTTAAACGAATTCTTAAAAAAAGAAATTTTACAAAAAACCAATTATGTATATATATATATATATATATATATATATATATATATATACATATATATATATATATATATATATATATATATATATATATATATATATATATATATATATATATATATATATATATATATATATATATATATATATATATATATATATATATATATATATATATATATATATATATATATATATATATATATATATATATATATATATATATATATATATATATATATATATATATATATATATATATATATATATATATATATATATATATATATATATATATATTATATATATATATATATATATATAAATATATATATATATATATATATATATATATATATATATATATATATATAT